>CM042027.1:37817006-38372006 GCA_023525975.1 Smallanthus sonchifolius | reverse complement strand
GTTCATGGTTCTATAATATGGTGTCCTAGGCGTAGAGGAACCACACCAATCCATCCCAAACTTGGTGGTTAAACTCTATTGCGGTGACGATGCTGTAGGGTAGGTCCTGCGGAAAAATAGCTCGACGCTAGAATGATAAAAAAAACTTCACACCTTCCGTTCTTCATACTTTTTCAATATGAAAAAAAATGTAAAGAAAAAGGTCGTCTTGTTCAAAACCCCAATTATGATATCCCTTCTCTCTCACTTCACACCTCGGAACGCGCCGTTCTTAAAGAGATAAAGTAGAGATAAAGGCGCTTTAACATCTTCTTAACTCGAAATGGCTGGGGAGAGCAAAGGTTCCTTTTTCTAAGGGTACTTTCGGGAACAGATACAGTGTAGACGCAGTGGGATTTAAAGTAGTGAAAATCTTTCTTCTTTATAGAATTTATTATAGATTCGTTGCTAGGATATTGACATGTGTATATCTAGAATTCAATTGAATTTATTAATCAATACATATAATTCAATTAAGATATTGTATGAAAGTATGATTTCTTCTATTCTTCTTTGAGAATTGGAGGATTTTTTATTGAGTGGAAAAAGAAGGATTTTTTTGTCTACCTTACTTTCTTCATTTTTCCTTATATCAGTACCTCAATTAAAATGCAATTATCTCGACGAAAAAAAAATGTCTATTATGCATAATATCTTTAGTTTGATATGTCTTAATTCTGCCCTTTATCCGAGTAGTCTTTTCTTCGCCAAATTGCCCGAAGCCTATGCTTTTTTTAATCCAATCGTAGATGGTATGCGAGTCATACCCCTTGTTCTTTTTTCCTTTAGCCTTTGTTTGGCAAGATGCTGTAAGTTTTCGATAAGATATTTAATAGTATCCTAGAAAATTCATGATTTATTCGAGAAAAATGATAACAATTGATAAGATCAAATAAGTTTGATAGTATGAATCTTCAATTCAAATCTCGGATAGCCGCGATACATTCGGCTCGCCTCATTTCCCAATTTTAATCCTTTATTCCGACCAAATACCTTATTAGCTTACGGTCACTTACAATATCTAATTGTGGGTATGAAAGTGATTTGTGGTATTCAAAGACTCTTGTTAAAAATTTCAACTTCATTTGAATTTCAAAACATTCTTTTCTATTTCTATAATTCATTTATTAGTGTCGAAATAGGATATGTGATATAAAAATGGAGGATCTATTATCTTTTATTTTCTCGTTTTTCTTATTCAAAAAATGATATTGGAGGTTGGGTAATGCTTACTCTCAAACTTTTCGTTTACATAGTAGTAATATTCTTTGTTTCTCTCTTCATTTTTGGATTCCTATCCAGTGATCCAGGACGTAATCCTAGACGTGAAGAATAAAATAAATTTTTTTTTATTGCTTGATTTTACAATTTTTTTAATATTGTTTTTTAGCTATTCCACACAATAAACTAGGAAAAAAATAAACAGGGGTCTACTAAATTTGAAATAAAAAAATAGAAAGTCTTCAACGGAAATGGAAAGAGAGGGGTTCGAACCCTCGGTACGAATAACTCGTACAACGGATTAGCAATCCGTCGCTTTCGTCCACTCAGCCATCTATCCCAATTGAAAAAGATAATTACTATGTTATAATACACATCAAGTAAGGATTAAAGAAAAAAATTATTTCACGTTCTTTATCGTTGCTATATAATTAGCAATTCCGTTTAGATGCTCGAAAGATCCAAATAAAAAGATAAATAAATAAAGCCTTCTTGCATTTTTTTTGTTCGAAGTGCCTGGCCCGGTCAATACCCAGCCGTGCCTTCTTTGTTCGAAAAAATTCCCTTTCTTTTTTCATTTATAGGCAACATACTCTAAATAGCCAATTTAGTATCTTTGTAACAATTTCCGTTCTAGGGTTTATATATATTTATCTTTTTTTGTTACAATGGAAATTGAGAAGGATTTTTGATTCAAAAGAATCAATTAGGTATGTATCAATTTGTATTTTCTTATGTCATTAGGCAAACCATATTTTAGATTCAAATCCAAGAATCATTCACGAATTCTCAGTTAACGAATAGTTAACGGGTCCCATTTATCATAAATTTTGGTTTTTTTGAGTGAAAATATCAATTTTATTTTTCAATAGAAAATTGAAGGGAAGCTTTTAGGCATTGTGTGTTTTGAGATACTGTATAATATAATCAGGGTAGATCAAATACAATCAAAAAGGGAAAAAGGGTTTCTTTTCTAATTTTTCTAAATATAAAAAAATTTATAAATTTGGAAAATGGATTAAAACAGGGATGCAAGTACAATAAACTAAAATATAGTAATCCAACCCAAAAATGGAAATTTTTATCCTATTGTGGATCATTTTGGTGGCATGGCCGAGTGGTAAGGCGGGGGAGTGCAAATCCTTTTTCCCCAGTTCAAATTCGGGTGCCGCCTCATCAACAAACAAATCGAAATATCTTATTATGTTCTGCTGATATAACTCAACCAAATTTTACCCAGCAGAATAGAATAAGGGACTGTTAATACATGGTTGATTCTAAACATCCGTTCTAGGGATTTTGTAAAGAAATCTTTGAATCCAAAATGAAAAGAAAGATTATAATGGTCGAAGCAAGACTTCCCGATTCCTTTCTACTACTAATGTAATGTGTAATGTCTACTGATTGGGTCTTGATTGGATAGCCGGGAGATAATTTAACTACTGGTTGGAGGAAGTTCTTTCTATAATATAATCTACATATATAGACTCGTGAGAATCTCAGGCATTCAATCACTATTAGACCATGTTTGCAACATCAAAATAACAATCAAAATTTTTTTTATTCCATACACTATTCGTAAGACCAAAAATTTTTGGTTTGGAACTTTTAGTTTTAATTCTCGTTGTTTATCTCTCAAAGTTATATCGTTAGAATCTACTAAATCAAATTCAAACTCAATAAAATAAATAAAGAACCTAAAAGACTCTTTTTAGCCTAAATCAAATTCAAACTTCATATCAGGATAAAGTACTCTTTTTAGCCTAAATTTTTATCCTTGCCATATTTTTATTTTCCTATTATAAGTATTAGTTTTATATGTCACTTAGTCATATCATTTGACCAATTGTAACTTCTTGTTTTGAATATTTGAATGATTTTGAAAAGACTCAGAATACATACTAATATAAAATGATTCAATAAGTTAGTGCATATCATTATTTTTTATTGAGTTTTTTCGAAAGAGGTAAGATCCGGTGAATCGTAAAAAATTAATTAGGAATAAAAAACTTTTTATATGCAACAGACATATCAATATGCGTGGATAATACCTTTTCTTCCACTTCTAGTTCCTATGTTAATAGGGTTGGGACTTCTTCTTTTTCCGACGACAACAAAAAGTCTTCGTCATATGTGGGCTTTTCAGAGTGTTCTATTGTTACATATAGTCATGCTTTTCCTATGAATATGTCTATTCAGCAAATAAATAGCAGTTCTGTCTATCAATATGTACAGTCTTGGATTATCAATAATGATTTTTCTTTAGAATTCGGATACTTGATCGATCCACTTACTTCTATTATGTCAATATTAATCACTACTGTTGAAATTATGGTTCTGATTTATAGTGATAATTATATGTCTCATGATCACGGAAATTTTAGATTTTTTCCTTATATTAGTTTTTTCGGTACTTCCATGTTGGGATTACTTATTTGATACAGATTTATATTTTTTGGGAATTGGTTCGAATGTGTTCGTATCTATTAATAGGATTTTGGTTAACACGACCTTGTTGCAGCAAAGGCTTTTTAAAAGCGTTTGTAACTAATCGTGTTGGTGTTTTTGGTTTATTATTAGGTATTTTAGGGTTTTATTGGATAACGAGGAGTTTCGAATTTCGTGATTTATTCCAAATATTCAGTAACTTGATTTCTAATAATGATGTCAATTTTGTATTTGTTACTTTGTGCGTTGTTCTATTATTTGCCGGTGCGATTGCTAAATCTGCACAATTTCCCCTTCATGTATGGTTACCTGATGCAATGGAAGGGCCGACTCCTATTTCGGCCCTTATACATGCTGCTACGATGGGCTCTATTTCTTCGCCTCTTTGCCAATAAATCAGAATTCCCGTCGAGAATGCCTGGATATCTGAGATTACAACGACCGGTACATGTTATTCGATTAAGTTCTTAATAATCAGGAATCCTTTCTTCTTTTTTATTTTTACTAGAAAAATACGAACTAATTAATTTGTGTCTCACTTGATTATTAGTTACTGAGGGTTAGAAATATATCTTCACTTAATAGAAAGAGAATAAGTATTCATTTGATCTTTATCCTTGTGGATCGAACAAGGGCCTAGACCAGATCTCCAGGGCTCCCCTAATAATATCCATAAATGATTTGTTTTTGGTAAGAGATGAATATTACCATACGTAAATTCAGGTGCATGGTACACATCGGTATTCCGGTGCATTTCGCCCCCTGAGTAAAATATGTTTTCTAACTTTCTCTTTCAAATTCGTAGTAGATGTTCTTGCACAAATCTCAGCAATGACTTGTTCTGATTCAACATATTAATCTTTTTGAACAAAAAGAAAACTTTTGGGTGGAATACACACATTGTGTATAATATCTTCACTCTCAATAGTTACATACAAGTCTCTAGAACATAGAAAAGCAGGATGTCCATGATGTGTACGTGTCGGATGAACCAAATCCTCATTGAATTTTATTTTTCCATTAGAAGGGGCTAACACATATTCTGCAGTACCCCCTGTGAATACTCTGCTAGTATTAAAAGTTTTTAATGTTAATTGAGTGCCTGGTTCTCCAATAGATTGACCTGCAATTATATTTACAGCTTCTCCCAATTCGACCAAATCATCATGAGCTGGACTCTGGCCATAACATAATTGACAAATCCAAGATGTACTCCTACAAGTAAATGGGGTCTGAATAGAGATTGGTTGTGCTCTAAATGTTATGAATCTATTGACAAGTCCAACCCCAATATCTTGATTTCTAGTAGCAATGCATCGCGAACCTATATATATTTAGACTATGATTCCATATCAGAAGAATTATCGTACAGTACAGTACCCAATAAATTATTGGGTGTTCTGTTAATGGTATCAGTACCCACGGGATTATTAACAGTACCATTTTTAGAGAATGTTAATAAATTCCAAAATCCATTTCGTCGTCTAGTAGGGACTACCGTATTTTTTATTGGTACCGTAGTGGCCCTTTGGTTGGGTATTGGTGCAACATTAGCTATTGATAAATCCATAACTTTAGGTCTTTTTTTAAATTAATTCAATTGTGAAATAAAATATCACGACGTATGTATCGAGGGAACAGTCGCTTCAAAGTGAATTCTCCCTAGATACATCTATTAAATTAAATTATGAATCTATGCTGATTCCGAATATATGAATTGTCCTAAAGATTCAAAACATATTTTCGACCCTTTTCCAAAAAAAAGATGAAAAAATCCAATGGATTTAAAACTTATTTTTTGGTAAATCAATTACAGATTTTTTTCTAGAATCCCTAAAATTTGTTTGACATCTTCTATGAGAAAATGTTCCATTTTCATAAGATCTTCCTGACTGTTATTCAAAAGGTCCAATTATGTATATATGTTGGACCTTTTGAGGTAATTATAGATTATGTGAGGCAATTCTAATTGGTCAATAAAAATTGATTTCAACGCCATTTTTTTTTGTTAGTTTAGCCAATTTATCATAAAAGGTAAAAGGGGATAAAGGAACTATGTGTTGATTGTCCTCTAAAATTAAATTTTCTTCTTTGGTATGTAAAAAGGGAATCAATAAATCAATCAAATTCCGGGAGGCTTCGTGAAGTGCTTCTTTAGGAGTTAAACTTCCATTTGTCCATATTTTGAGAAATAGTATCTCTTTGTTACCATTTTCATAAGAATGAATACTATGATTCGCATTTCGAACATGTATGAATACAGGATATATAGGATAACTTCCATCTTAAAAGGTATTTGGCGCTTTTATAAGATATCCACTATTCTTCTCTATTTGTAATCCAATAAACAACTCAATGGGTTCCGTTAAGCTAGCTAATGATATGTATTATTGACAATTTCTACATAAGGCGGTAGGATGATATCTTGAGCAGTTACATATCCAGGGCCCCTGACATAAATAGACCCCTCACAAGTTCCATAGAGATTACTTCTCAATACGATTTCTTTCAAATTCATTAAAATTTCATGTACTGATTCTTGAATACCCATTATGGTAGAATATTCGTGTGAGATTTTCTCAGATTTTGCGCGTGTGATACATGTTCCTTTAATTTCTCCAAGCAAAGCTCTTCGCATCGCAATGCCTATTGTGTCTGCTTAACCTTTCATAAGCGGAGATAGAATAAAGCGTCCATACAAAAGAGCTTACTGTCTGTTGTTGATTCAACACACTTCCACTGTAGTGTCCGAAAGGATACTGTTATTTTCTCTTGAACCATAATAATATTATTTGATCTGATCATTGAATCATTTATTTCTCTTGTTTCTCTTGCTATTGAAATCTATTCAATTTTTGTTTCTACACACGTCTTTTTTTAGGGGTCTACAGCCATTATGTGCATAGGGGTTATATCCCGTACGAAAGTTAATAGTATACCACTTGTGCAAATAGCTCGTAAGGTTGTGTCTCTTTCGAGACCGGGACCCAAAAATTTGAGGTTAAACTCAGTTACAAACCACAAGGATTAAATCAGTCATAGTCTCAAACATTTACATTGAAACTACAAGGAATAATTGTGTAATTAACTCAAATTAGATTTAGTTGACTTTTAAAAGTCAAACCTTGGTGTTCTTGATCCAAATTCAATCTGTAACCCCCAAATCCATTCGAATTCGCGACTATAGTGAATGACATTGATGATTTTGACCACATTTAAACCATTTTTATGCATTATTGATCGATAATGATTGCAATTTAATCATATTAAGTCGCATTAAAGCCGTAACCAAAGGATTAGATCTAGTACCATCGAATTCAATAACATTCGTTCACCATTTTTTAACCAGACACTCCCCACACTCTAATCGCACCCCTTTGAAAATTCTGCAAACACCAATTTCACCGAAGAAGTGTCGGTAGCCACCGGGACCAACCCGTCGAAGTCGCGACTGTAGCCTAGTCGATCTCCAACAATTAGATAGTGATCACGGTAATTAAACACACCCCTAGATTCTTTTTCACCTCTAGAATGAAAGCCCTAACTTAATTTGAGCTTACAACATCGAATTGAACACGAACCAATTCTAGGTTTCATCGCATAAACCGAGTAATCGAAGCCTAACCTACACCTTGTCTCAATCCAATTAAATTGTACAAATAGTTTCGCAATTCCCCACTCATCGAAAGCCCTATGAATCCAACTCCTAATCTTATCAAATTAATTCAATTTGATTCTGTGTTAAAAACTTTGGGTTTCGGATATTTGAGCAAGAAATTAAATGACCTAAACTTGATGATTTTGCAATTAAACTCACCGGTAGACTCCAAGCGCTCGTATTCAATCGCGATCAAAATATATGGATATTGGAGTGGTTTGGATCGGGTTCGTGAAAGGGGGGGAAACTCAAGGGTATTGGATGTTAAAAACAATCAGAACCGGTCTTTAACGCGATACCCTAGCGGGCGGGATTGGTTAAGGTGTTGTGTTGTTGTGGGTGAGACCCGGGTTCGAAACCCATAACCTATTTTCATTTTTTGAGCAGTTTTTAAGCAATAATTTTGTATAAAATTTATTCCCATATTATTTTAACATTATATTAGTTCAATTTATTACCGGAAAACAATCGTATGCTCGGGATTAATATTCTAATTAATATAACCATCATTTTATTTATAAAATTTATACATTTATTAATATTATCGTTGTAAACAATAAGTTTCCCTCACGAAAACGCCCTAGTACTATTTAACATAGTTTACCTCGTATCTAGTGATGTTTTACGCGTACCACATTATTACTAGATACCAAACTAGGGATTTCCTAATCCCGATGTCAACGTTCCTTTTCGTTAATAATTATTGTATTTAGAACATCCAGTCTTCCTGTATCGTCGTCACATATCCCTACGTGCTCCTAACTATCACAATCATATTCTAGGGCATTCGTAGACAGTTCACTTGCGATCTATTGTGGTTTTGTTGCATTCCTTGTTGTGGTACTATTTGCTAATTTGTGCATCTCTCAGATGAGTTTCACGGCCCCTTTACTGTTTTAAACTAGGGGAGAAAACATGACACAAACATTAGATTCTTGTAATTCTTATATACCACCTGTTAAACTAAGTGTAACATTCTATCATGAAAGTCCTTACACGTCAAACCGTTTAATATGGAATTAGCGAGGTAATCTTGATTAGTACTACTGGGTTTGACAAACCCCACCCTCGTTAGTCACGCTGACTTAAACACAAAACAGTCAGCTTCGGTTGCGAGCGCTTTAGTAACTTGAACATAGGTTAGCTACCTATTGATATATTTAGAATGTACATTATATGGCTAACATTATTTATAACTGAAACCTGTGAACTCACCAACATAGCGTTGACACATTTTCTTAACATGTTTTCTCAGGTCGCTAAGAAACAAGTACACGATTAGGACATGCATGGGAGTCCATTATTATTGCAAACATTTAAACTATTTATCTTCTTTTCAACAACTTGGTTTTTGGGTGCGTTTGTTTTACGCATTAAATACTTTACTTTACTTTACCGCATTTACTCTGAACATTTAATTTTTTTATTAAATTCATATAGTGTCGTTTGATATGACAAACAACTGAGATCATGGTTTTTGAGGGTGTGACAAACTGGTATCAAAGCCATTGGTTATAGAGAACTAGGATTGCATACTAGACTATAACCACACATAATGCATTAGTTACACGACACAAACATTCAAACATGGCACTTACACCTTACATTACAGGAATGTCCACTCTACCTACATCCCTAGCTAACAAGGAGCCCGATGTTCCTGCTATACCTTCACCCGAACCTAAGAGGCGTCAACTGAACCCTGTTAATGACACCGTGGTGTACAACAAGACCTTTCATGTGCATGTCAGTGATAACACGCAGAACTGTCAATGGTATCCTGACATGATCAGGAGCTGGGTTCGTCAGGAACAGACCACACCCCCTCACATTGCTAACATTCCTTCTTTTTCACAAACCCTACCACCCCTACCGTACCCAAATGAGCAGGATTTTGCTGCCTTGTAGCAATGATGGACCGGGAGAATTGGAACATGCGTGATACTGCGGGCGAGATTATCGGGCTGTTACAATGAGGAAGTCTGTTGGAGAACGTTTGTGTAACAGACACTCTGGATGTTGTCTATGCTTTTGTATCTTTACTTTCTGTACTTGTACTTGTATTTTAGTATCTATATGTATTGGTTTATCGGGTTGTAAACATGTATGTAGGTACTTGTACTCGTTTGTCTTTTGTAAAGTGTTGTGCGCACTTAACAAGTGCACATGTTGCATAACCTGTGTACTTAACAAGTATGCAAGAACAAGTCTTCGTACTTGCAAAGTACGCAGGAACATATCCTTGCGCACTTAGCAAGTGCGCAGGCAACAAGTCTGTTAGTATATATAGCTAGTTAGTGAAGTTGTCATGTACGCACTCATTGTTACTGTAACCGGCTGTGATTATCAATAGACAAAGTTTAAAAGTATCTTGTGTTTGTTTTCGGTTTACTTCATGTTGTTTTATACTCCAACTAGTCGCGGTGTTCGACTAGTCACACACTCGCACGTAATGATCTGAGACACCCGGGAACCTACAAGTGGTATCATATCATTGGGTCTTGATTTCGAGTGTTGTGGGTGTGTTAGGAGCCTTTTTGACACAATCTATAGCCTTTGTACAAGAAAAAGTGACCGATTTTGGTGATTTTTGTGGTAAAATAGAGGCAGCTCTTGAGCGCTATTTTAGAAGCAAAAATCCTTCAAAATCCAACATTTTTGTTGTTTGTTTGAGTGTTTTGATCATCAAGGGTTTGTTAGAAACAAGTTTCTAACCTTTTGGCTTGATTAATTCATCCATATCTTCAAAACTTGAAGATTTGAGCAGAAAGTTGGTGGAACAGGTTTAAAAAGTGAACTACGTACTTACGTTTTTTGGCAAAAAGGACAGTCTTGCTGCGTACTTGCTAAGTATACAAGACCATTCTTGTGCGTACTTGCCTATTACTCCTGCGTACTTATCAAGTACGCAAGAACAATCTCTCAAGTGCACAAGGCCAGTTTCTAAGTGAGCAAGTTGTGTTGTTTTTCTGATTTTTGACTAAGTGTTTCACCATGGCAAACCTTCAGAACCTTGGTTGCCTGTTCAATTATGGCAACGAGATTGGGACTCCAAAGAAACCACCAAAGTTTCTTAATGTTAATGATTATTCGAATTGGAAAGCACGCTTTGAGTAGTACATCTCATACACTGATTCTACCTTGTGGATACCTATCCTTGAGGGATATAAGCATCCAACTTATGTGTTTCTTGAAGAAACTATTCCCAAGCCTATCTCTAAGCTGGATGAAGAGGAAAAGAAGGCTTACGACAGAGAAAAGAAGGCACATGGTTCAATAACTATGGTCTTGATTAGAGATCTATTTCACAGCTTTAGACGGTATGATTCTGCTAAAGATCTTTGGAAGGCTTTGCAGAAGAGGTTCTAGGGAAAAAATGATGTCAAGAAAAGCAAGAGGGAGTTATTGAGGAAGCAGTATGAATGCTTTAAATACTTAGAGAATGAATCTACTGATGAACTAATCTCTAGACTGTATCATCTCGAGACTGAGCTTGTCTCTTATGAACTCAAGTATCCTGATGATGAGTTAGTGAAAAAGTTCCTGGATGCTTTGCCATCTAAGTTTAACATGTATACCACACTGCTTAGAGAGAACCCAAAGTTCTATGAGATGACGATCGATGAAGTGATAGGAAAGGTTCAAGCACACGACATGAACCTATAAAAGAAAGAAAGCTCTAGGAGACCTCCGATACAAGACCCTTCTATATACTATGGAATGTCTTCCACAGCAAAGTCATCTGGTTCTGGAATTTCCTTATTCCTTGGGAGTCCTCAGGAAGAAGATAATGTAAATGGTGGTGGTAATCACACTTGCTTTACTGCATCAGGATCTATCCAACACCATCAATCTTCCTCAAGAAACACTACATCAACCTCTTCAGCTAACCAGACTACCATAGCCAAGATTGCTGAAGATCATGTGGCATTGTTCTCTTCATGTATGCTTGCCTATGAGAACTTCATTGGTGGGAAGCTGACGGATCATGAGACCATTGAGGAAGACTTCAATCAGGTGGATCCAGACGATATGGAGGACATGGATATTCAGTGGAATATAGCCATGATCTTGAGAAGGGCTAAGCGTTTCTTGAACAGAACTGGTAGTAAGTTCATTGGTGGGCATTCAAATACCAAGGTGGGATTTGAAAAATCCAAGGCTAAGTGCTACAAATGTAATAACTTTGGACATTTCGCAAGGGAATGTCAAAAGGATAAAACACCAGCTTCAGGTTTCACTAGACCAAGCCAGGGAAGCATCCAAGGAAATAACTAAGGGTTCAACAATCAGAACAACCGCAATCAGAGTCAAGGTGGAACGTCAGTGCATTAGTGGTTCAACAGGACGATAGCTTTGATTGTGGTGTTCATCTTTAAGATTCCATACTTACACAGACTCAAATGGGTTTAATGGTAGAGATTGTTAAGATGATGGAAGCAGAAGAAAGGAAAACATGTGGTGCTGACCAACAAGAATCTACATCTGCACATGCTCTCATGGCTATTGGAGAAGCATGCAGTTCGTCAACTGAGGTAGATTCTAACTCTTTTTTTGTTATTTCCTATTTAATATGTTTGAGTTTGAAAGAGGAGAATGATCGAATTCAAGATCAACTCGCACCACTACGTAGTGCAACCATGAATTACAAAACAAATGAAAAACGTTATAAAGATTCAATTGAAACTGTCACACACCCAAATTCCACTAACGGAGTTTTACCGTTTGCAAGGTGACACACCAGGATCTCAGTGATTAGTTACATCAAACGACACTATATGGGACTTGAAGTGTCATAACCTAAAAGTTCAGAGTTAATGCGGAAGCGTTTAAACAAAATAGATGATGCGCAAAACAAATACGCTCAAGTTTAATTTAATAAAAACGAGTGGATTGTCTCAAATGTTTGCATATGAAGGAAATGACAGTAGGACTCCATGCATGCCCTTGATGTGCAACCTGTGCCTTAGCGACCTGAGAAACATGTAAGAAAAAGTGTCAACACGAGGTTGGTGAGTTCACACGTTTCAAGTTTGCAATAAGAGAGTGTTTACCAGATTATGTACATTCAATATGCATATCTATAGGTAGCTAGCCTTCGCAACCGAAGCTGACTGTTTGTGTATTTGCCTCTTTCCAGGTCTATCAACTCTGGCAAATGTGAGTA
Organism: Smallanthus sonchifolius; assembly: GCA_023525975.1. NCBI lineage: Eukaryota > Viridiplantae > Streptophyta > Magnoliopsida > Asterales > Asteraceae > Smallanthus > Smallanthus sonchifolius. Next base: position 38,359,473 of record CM042027.1, on the reverse strand, counting down.
GGCTAACATTTCACCCGTTCGATCTCCAATCGAGTTAGCGTGACTAACGCAGGTGGGATTTGTCAAACCCAGTAGTACTACTAAACATTACCTCGCTAAGATCCATACTAACGGTTCGATGTATGATGATGACTTTCTGTGATAGTTTGTCACGCTTAGCCTATACAGTAATAACATATGAATTACAATAATCTAAAATAGTTGTGTCATGTTTTCTCTCCCAACGGGAAAAACATGTAACATAATATTTGTCCGCATACCTGTTTCTCCCCCATGGGGAAAACAAGTAAAAGTATAATAGTTAGTGTTCATGTTTGTTTCTCCTCAACAGGAAAACAAGTAAAATATGTTTGTGTGTAAGCATGTTTCTCCCCAATAGTAAAACAAGTAAAAAGGGGCCGTGAAACTCACATGTGTTGCGTAGTAGGTAGTATCACACAAGTATGAGATTTGAAATCTCAAGTGTTAGCCTGCACGACTTACGTATGCCCTAGAATTATACACATAATAGTTAGGGATACAATAGGAATATGTGACGACAATACGGGAGATTGAACGTCCTAAAGTAACGCTCTAATAATTAAGAGTAGACGGACGTGTCCACGGAGTTGGGAATTTCTTTACGCGTCGAATGACAAAAATAATAATAAATATAATCGGGTAAATAATATAACTAATTATATTATTATTTAGTCTCAATCGATACACGTGATAAAATGATTCGAAATAATATAAATATATATTATTTAATAATACGGTCACGGTTTGAAAATAATATAAACATATTATTTTTATTTGATAATAACAGTGATATTTTATTTATAAAAGTGGGAATAATATAAAAATAGGTTACTAATTCAAACCTGAGCCAACTGGTTATTTCCCGGGCAAAAACACATTTATATAATAATATAATATTATATGGTTTGATTTTTATTAATTAAATATTAGCAGAAAATTGTTTAAAAAAATTGTGGGAGCCCGGTCTCGAACCCGGGTCTCTCCCACACACACACACTGCTCTAACCATTACGCTCGCTAGGGTCATCGCGTTCAATACCCGGTTTTAAAAGCTTTTAATCTAAAAGTTCCTTGTGTTCTTCCCCTTTACACGAAACCGGACCAAGCTCCACCCCAAAACCAACGAATTCGTTTTTTGATTGAAGAAAAAGACATAGGGGTTTTGATAATCAGGGTATTTTGAATCTGTGGGTTCGTTTAATTGCAAAAACAACATCTCTAGGGTCGTTTAATTACCGAATAAAGATTCAAAACCCTAGTTTTTGAATTCAAGTTCGAATTGAGAAATTTAGATGATAAAACTGTTGAAGCCATAGGGCTTTTGATCACCAGAGGATTTCGAAACTGTTGATATGGTTTAATTGGATCGAGGTGGTGATTAGGATCAAAAACCCAAATTAGATTATGAACAACCCTAATTTCCGTATCATTATAATTTCGATATTAAAAAGTTGAATTAACAGAGGGCTTTCAAAGATTAGGTCATTACGAAGCTAACCATGCAAGTTAATTGAATTATGGTTGAGCCTAGACTAGGGTTCGATTAAACCGGAAATTACATGAACCCTAGAATCTGATATTGATAGATTTGATGTTTTAAGCCCCAATTATCATAGGGCTTTCGATCTATGACTAAAAACGACGCTAAGGGTGTGGTTGGTTACCAGATTGCTCATCGAATTGAAGGTGCACGACTAGAACGGGTTCCAATCTTGACGAGTTAGCCTCCGACGGCTCGGGTTTCTTCTCCAATTGAATTGACATATGAAACAGCTTCAGATGGATTCGTCTAGTGTGTGCACACGTTTAATTTGTGAGATTAATAACAGGTTTAAGCGAATTTGATGTCCAATATCATTGAGGTCGACGGTTTCAGTTTAATGCTCATCATTGTGTTAATTACGAATCAATATCTGTGTTTATTGTGTTAATGATGATTGTAAGTGTTTTAGTTGTGTGTGGTCGATACAATTTTTAACAGAAAACGGTTATGGGACAAGGAATCTGAGTTGGTTGCGAGTTTGACTATTAGAGGTCAACAACTCGAGTTAAAAGTAATGGTAGGACCAGTCCTTGTAGTTTTGAGTGTATGAGGGTTTGAGAAATGGCTGGATCAGTCCTTATAGTTAGAATTGAGTTAGAAACAAGGTTAGTTGACTTTTTAAAGTCAACAGGAATACCATTTTGTGGATTTTGACTTCAAAGTCAACGTAATTAGGGTTTGGACTAATTACACTACTAGTCCTTGTAGTTTGAGTTTGGAAAAATTGACAATCTAGTCCCTGGAGTTTGTGATAAGTTAAATAGGTTAACTTTAACTGGATTTAAATAACGGGGTTAACTTGAAAGTCCGGATTGTCACATCATCCCTTAGTTGAAAGAATTTTCGTCCCAATAATTAAAAAAAAATAAAATTCTCGGGTGTCACATCATCCCCTAGTTGAAAGAATTTTCGTCCCGAAAATTAGAATAATAACTTAAGAGTTTGATGTGTAGTGCTTGAACTGGTGAGGATACTTGCGCATCATATGATCCTCGCGTTCCCATTGTGATTTCAGGTCCGCGTTTTAAGTTCCAACGAACTCTAACAATTGAGATTTTACTGTGTTTGAGCGTTTTGACTTCCTATCCATGATTTCTACCGGTTCTTCAATGAAACACAATTGTTCATCAATGTGTAGTTCCTCATGAGGGACCGCGAGTGACTCGTCTGCTAGACCATTCTTCAAGTTTGAGACGTGAAAGACGTGGTGTACACCACTAAGTCCTTTAGGTATGTCCAGTTGATACGCTACTGGTGCGATTCTCTTCATTATCTTAAATGGTCCAACATAATGAGGATTCAGTTTGCCTCTTTTCCCGAATCGAATGACACCCTTCCAAGGTGAGACTTTTAATAAGACCATATCCCCTACTTGAAATTCTAACGGTTTACGACGTTTATCGGCATAGCTCTTTTGACGATCACGAGCTGCTGCCATACGGTTTCTAATCTGAACGATTTTCTCAGAAGTTTCAAGTACGAGTTCAGAACCTGTAAGTTGACTATCCCCAACCTCGGCCTCCATCCATACAGTGCTTCGAATGGAGCTGCCTTGATACTAGTGTGATAACTGTTGTTGTAGGAGAACTCCACCAACGGTAGGTGAGACTCCCAAGTGTTACCGAAATCAATCACACAAGCTCATAGCATGTCCTCCAGAGTTTGGATAGTACGTTCTTTTTGGCCATCGGTTTGAGGATGGTAAGCCATGCTCATATCTACGTGCCTAAAGCTTTATGTAACGATTGCTAGAAACGAGAGGTGAATCGTGCATCATGATCAGAAATGATACAGATTGGCACCCCATGCCGAGAGACTATTTTTTCAAGTAAGTACGAGTAAGCTTATCCATTTTGTCAGTTTCCTTGATTGCTAAGAAGTGAACGGACTTTGTTAAACGGTCAACAATTACCCAAATGGTATCACATCCGGTAGGAGTTCGTGGCAATTTTGTAATAAAGTCCATGGAGATTTGTTCCCATTTCCACATGGGAATTTCTGGTTGTTGGAGAAGACCAGAAGGCTTTTGGTATTCAACTTTGACCTCCACGCATGTCAGACATTTGCTCACATAGATAGCTATATCGGCCTTCATCTTTGGCCGCCAATACAGTATCTTTATATCATGGTACATTTTGTCAGAACCTGGATGAATAGAGTAACGAGATTTATGAGCCTCATCCATAACTAGTTCTCTTAAATTTCTGAATACTGGGACCCATATTCGCTCGGCAAAGTAGCGAATACCATCAGATTTGACTTCAAGTTGTGCTTCCATACCACGTGTACCTTCCAGTGGTAGGTTTTCTTCTTTTAGGGCTTCGAGTTGAGCACTACGGATTTTGTCAGGTAATCCGGGGTGAATAGTAAGTTGTAATGTTCGAACTCGTTTGGGTTTTGTTTCTTTTCGACTTAGGGCATCAGCTACAACGTTAGCTTTACCCGGATGATGCTGGATCGCACAGTCGGAATCATTTAAGAGCTCGACCCAACGATGCTGCCTCATGTTCAGCTCTTTCTGCTCGAAGGTATGCTGAAGACTCTTGTGATTGGTGTAGATGGTGTACTTGGTACCGTACAAGTAGTGTCCCCATATATTAAGTGCGAAAATTATAGCTCCCGACTATAGGTCATGAATGGTGTAGTTTTTCGCGTGAGTCTTTAGCTGATGTGAAGCGTATGCCATCACCTTTTCGCGTTGCATCAACACACAACCCAGACCCTGAATAGATGCATCACAATACACTACAAAATCATCAGTTCCTTCTTGGAGAGCTAGAATAGGTGCACTGCAAAGTTTCTGTTTGAGGTGTTGGAATGCTGACTCTTGGTTATCGCCCCAATCATAGGCTTTACCCTTTTGAGTTAAGGCAGTGAGTGGTTGTGCAATCTTTTGAAAATCCTTCGATGAATCGACGGTAATAACCAGCCAATCCCAGAAATTGTCGCACCTCAGTCGGGGTCGTCGGTGCTGCCCAATTCTTGATGGCTTCTATCTTTGATGGGTCGACATGTATTCCTTTCTTGTTGACTACATGTCCTAGAAATTGCACTTCGCGAATCCAGAATTCGTACTTTGGAGAATTTAGCATACAATTGCTCTTGCCTTAGTAATTCTAGAGTCAAACGAAGGTGTTCCTCATGTTCATCCCTATTCTTTGGAATAAATGAGGATGCCGTCGATGAAAACGATGAAAAATTGATCAAGATATGGCTTACACACAGAGTTCATAAGGTCCATGAATACTGCAGGTGCGTTGGTTAATCCAAAAGGCATGACCATAAACTCATAGTGGCCGTACCTTGTCCTGAATGTCGTCTTAGAGATATCCTCATCTCGGACTCTTAACTAATGGTAACCGGACCTAAGACCTATCTTGGAGTAGAAGAGTGATCCTTGGAGTTGATCAAATAGATCGTCGATACTGGGTAGAAGATGGCGGTTCTTGATCATCACTTTGTTTGGCTCACGATAGTCGATGCACATGCAGAAAGTCCCGTCCTTCTTCTTGACTAATAGAACTGGAGTTTCCCCATGGCGATGAGCTAGGTCGAATGAAACCTTGATCCAACAAATCTTGCAATTGAGTGGACCATTCTTGTAATTCACTGGGTGCTAACCTATAAGGTGCCCGAGCGATCGGTGCCGCTCCGGGTGCTAGGTCGATTTGAAATTCAACTTGACGGTGTGGTGGAAGACCAAGCAGATCCTCGGAAATACTTCCGGGTAGTCACGAATGATCGGGATATCGTAAATCTTCTTCTCCCCAGATGGCTGCTCAGTGACGAGAGCCAAAAGGGCAGTATGACCTTTACGTAGACACTTCTGCACTTTCATGAAAGATATGATGCCCATAATAGCACCACTCTTTTCTCCTTGGACAGAAAGGGTTCCTCCACTAGGGAGAGGAAGGCGAACAAATTTGCTCACGACAAATAATTTTGGCTTGGTTCTTAGATAACCAATCCATACCGACATTTACATCAAAATTACTAAGCGTGACCGGCATAAGGTCGATATCAAGCTTATGACCAACCAATCCGTTCTTACATCTCTTAAGAATGTGAGTCTCTCTGATTGTCTGCTATCTCAATAGTATACTTAGTTTCTAATAGAGTTGGAGTACGACGATACCAACTTGAAAATTGTGAAGTCATGCTGAGAATTTTAATGAGACTCGTGCTTATAAGGTAAGCGTCGGTCAACACAAAGGCTAAGAGGTTCACATGTAGGAAAAGTTTTAATGAGATGTAGATATTAGGAGTATAAGGGATAGGACGTCTGTTTAAGTATTCGCGTTCAACTGCTGATCAATTATTTGAAGTCCTTGTTTTCTAATGTCATTAGAACAACTGGATCATTTTGTGAAAGGAGGAGCCCGTTCACAGAGTTTGATACCCCGTGGTATAAATCAAATTAATCTGAGGATTAGTCACCGGATAATGCATTAGGGTCAATTAGAATTTATCGTTGGAGTGTAAGGAATAATGTGTTAGCAGGAAGGAATTCTTCCAATTCCGCTTACATACTTGGAGTCGGTGGTTTTACCCTGAGGTTCTACTAGAGTTTCACTCTAGATGGTTCCATTGATTAAGTTTGAATGAGAGTCGTAAGATCACTAAGACTCTTACATGAGTGAAAATAACATTGGTGGATTCCATTGATGATAATTTAGTGTGTCCGTAAATATTTTCAACTTGATAGTCGAGTCTATCAGCTGTTAAACGAGTTTAACGATACCAACTAGTCGTTGAGTGGGTTATGAGAGTCTCTATAGATAGTGGAAACCTAAGTCTGTAAATCACTAATTAGGACCATTCATCCACACACTAGGTTTCACCAGGACTTACATGCTCCTCAAATTATTATTACGTGTGCACCCGTAATGATAATTTGCTTTGCATGCTCACCCTAGTTTTCCCTGTCCTGTGTCAAAATGTCCTTTAATTTGTATTTCCGAGTACAGAGTGTTGTCAGGTATGATAAGTCATCGAGAGGCTTAGTCAACAACCATAAGTTGATCAATTAGAACTCATATCAGGATAAGTAGTTGAGGATGGTTTGATCCGAGTATTCACTCGAGTTGAAACACAATACAGGAGTCCAATCCAGCGGATTGTAAATGAGAACATGTAACAAACATGTACAAGAAATGCGACTTCGAGAAATGAAACTAATTCATGAATATAAGTTACAGGAAACAGCAAGGTAGCCATCCTTTCAACTGAGTCAAGACGGGGTTTGAGTATGCATTGAGCAATGCGTTCTCAGATTTGTGTTCAATCTATTCTCAACAGAATATTGACCAAAGACGCGAGCCCAAGGCTCAGAAGGTGATGACATCTACGTGTCAATAGATTCTGCAATAATGCATGTAACGGTCTGCCTTCGTTCGGCGCATTGTTGCTGGCGGTTACAGTAGGGACTCGCCTCCAACGATCCCAATTTCCAAGGAGATATGCGTTAGTGTTGAGTGTCGTCCATAACATGGACGTACGAAAGCCCACCATACTCGACTGATGATGGTGGTGTGAGAGACTCCTCCGAAGGCTTCGTCTCACTGCCCACGGACGGGAGTGGATGATATTCTGGTTCCCCGAGTGTCGCCACTGGGAATTGATGATGCAATGCAAATGTTGTGTCCCTTGCCTACTGAGGGTGATACGGATGGTATTAACATGCCTACACTGTAATGTATGTATAGATGCTATATGTATCAGGTATGAGTGTCTGTGCCTTGTAACTAATGCATGTGGACGGTTATAGTCTAGTATGCAATCCTAGTTCTCTATAACCAATGGCTCTGACACCAATCTGTCACACCCCCAAATTCCACTAACAGAGTTTTACCGTTTGGAAGGGGACACACCAGGATCTCAGTCATTAGTTACATCAAACGACACTATATGGGACTTGAAGTGTCATAACATAAAAGTTCAGAGTTAATGTAGAAGCGTTTAAACAAAATAGATGCTGCGCAAAACAAATACGCTCAAGTTTAATTTAATAAAAACGAGTGAATTGTCTCAAATGTTTGCATATGAAGGAAATGACAGTAGGACTCCATGCATGCCCTAGATATGCAACCTGTGCCTTAGAGACCTGAGAAACATGTAAGAAAAAGTGTCAACATGAGGTTGGTGAGTTCACAGGTATCAAGTTTGCAATAAGAGAGTGTTTAACAGTTTATGTACATTCAATATGCATATCTATAGGTAGCTAGCCTATGTTCATGTCTTACTAAAGCGCTCGCAACCGAAGCTGACTGTTTGTGTATTTGCCTCTTTCCAGGTCTATCAACTCTGGAAAATGTGAGTAGGCTAACATTTCACCCGTTCGATTTCCAATCGAGTTAGCGCGACTAACGCAGGTGAGATTTGTCAAACCCAGTAGTACTACTAAACATTACCTCGCTAAGATCCATATTAACGGTTCGATGTATGATGAGGACTTTCTGTGATAGTGTGTCACGCTTAGCCTCAACAGTAATAACATATGAATTACAATAATCTAAAATAGTTGTGTCATGTTTTCTCTCCCAACGGGAAAAACATGTAACATAATGTTTGTCTGCATACATGTTTCTCCCCCATGGGGAAAACAAGTAAAAGTATAATAGTTAGTGTTCATGTTTGTTTCTCCTCAACAGGAAAACAAGTAAAATATGTTTGTGTGTAAGCATGTTTCTCCCCCAATAGTAAAACAAGTAAAAAGGGGCCGTGAAACTCACCTGCGTTGCGTAGTAGGTAGTATCACACAAGTATGAGATTTGAAATCTCAAGTGTTAGCCTGCACAACTTACGTATGCCCTAGAATTATACACATAATAGTTAGGGATACAATAGGAATATGTGAGGACAATACGAGAGATTGAACGTCCTAAAGTAACGCTCTAATAATTAAGAGTAGACGGACGTGTCCACGGAGTTAGGAATTTATTTACGCGACGAATGACAAAAATAATAATAAATATAATCGGGTAAATAATATAACTAATTATATTATTATTTAGTCTCAATCGATACACGATGTGATAAAATGATTCGAAATAATATAAATATATATTATTTAATAATACGGTCACGGTTTGAAAATAATATAAACATATTATTTTATACGAAGTTACGGTTTGAAAATAATATAAACATTTTATTTTTATTTGATAATAATAGTGATATTTTATTTATAAAAGTGGGAATAATATAAAAATAGGTTACTAATCCAAACCCGAGCCAACTGGTTGTTTCCCGGGCAAAAACACATTTATATAATAATATAATATTATATGGTTTGATTTTTATTAATTAAATATTAGCAGAAAAATGTTTAAAAAATTTGTGGGACCCCGGTTTCGAACCCGGGTCTCTCCCACACACACACACTGCTCTAACCATTACGCCCGCTAGGGTCATCGCGTCCAATACCCGGTTTTAAAAGCTTTTAATCTAAAAGTTCCTTGTGTTCTTCCCCTTTACACGAAACCGGACCAAGCTCCACCCCAAAACCAACGAATTCGTTTTTTGATTGAAGAAAAAGACATAGGGGTTTTGATAATCGGGGTATTACGAATCTGTGGGTTCGTTTAATTGCAAAAACAACATCTCTAGGGTCGTTTAATTACCAAATAATGATTCAAAACCCTAGTTTTTGAATTCAAGTTCAAATTGAGAAATTTAGATGACAAAACATGTTGAAACTATAGGGCTTTTGATCACCAGAGGATTTCGAAACTGTTGATATGGTTTAATTGGATCGAGGTGGTGATTAGGATCAAAACCCCAAATTAGATTATGAACAACCCAAATTTCTGTATCATTATAATTTCGATATTAAAAAGTTGAATTAACAGAGGGCTTTCAAAGATTAGATCATTACGAAGCTAACCATGTAAGTTAATTGAATTATGGTTGAGCCTAGACTAGGGTTCGATTAAACCGGAAATTACATGAACCCTAGAATCTGATATTGATATATTTGATGTTTTAAGCCCCAATTATCATAGGGCTTTCGATCTATGACTAAAAACGACGCTAAGGGTGTGGTTGGTTACCAGATTGCTCATCGAATTGAAGGTGCATGACTAGAATGGGTTCCAACCTTGACGAGTTAGCCTCCGGCGGCTCGGGTTCCTTCTCCAATTGAATTGACGTATGAAACAGCTTCAGAGGGATTCGTCTAGTGTGTGTATACACGTTTAATTTGTGAGATTAATAACAGAATTAAGCGAATTTGTTGTCCAATATCATCGAGGTCGACGGTTTCAGTTTAATGCTCATCATTGTGTTAATTACGAATCAATATCTGTGTTTATTGTGTTAATACTGATTGTAAGTGTTTTAGTTGTGTGTGGTCGATACAATTTTTTAACAGAAAACGGTTATGGGACAAGGAATCTGAGTTGGTTGCGAGTTTGACTATTAGAGGTCAACAAATCGAGTTAAAAGTAATGGCAGGACCAGTCCTTGTAGTTTTGAGTGTATGAGGGTTTGAGAAATGGCAGGATCAGTCCTTATAGTTAGAATTGAGTTAGAAACAAGGTTAGTTGACTTTCTAAAGTCAACATGAATACCATTTTGTGGATTTTGACTTCAAAGGCAACGTAATTAGGGTTTGGACTAATTACACTACTAGTCCTTGTAGTTTGAGTTTGGAAAAATTGACAATCTAGTCCCTGGAGTTTGTGATAAGTTAAATAGGTTAACTTTAACTGGATTTAAATAACGGGGTTAACTTGAAACTCCGGATTGTCACAGAAACTCTTAAAAAGGAAAGACGTGATTTTCCAATTAAAACTAGTGAATAACAGTTTCATTTAGATGATGCTTGCAAGGGGTTGGAGAAAAGAAACATTGAGAATGCCAGACTGCAAAATGAGATCTTGAAGTTGAGTGGCAGAGTTGAGAAGTTGAAAAATTCTCGCTTTGTGGTGGAACATTACGAATCTGTAGTGACACAAGTGAGTGGCTTAGATTTAGGTACTAATGTCATTCCTCCACGGGTAAGCGGAAAGTTTGTCAACGGGTTAGTTGACATTGATTTGTCATGTCTTGATGAATCCCCAAGTCAGGATGGTTCATCAAGCAAGGATGATTCCTCAATCAAGGATAATTCCTCGACCAAGGATGAGTCCTCAAGTAAGGCTGGTTCAGCATTTGATGAGGAGTTCTTCTCGGATGAAGGATCTGAGAACACCAATTTTGAGGGTGTTGTCTCAGAGGAATTGCTTGGTGAGCACAAAATTGTGTAAAACATTGTCACTGATCGTGATAATTGTATTTTAACTGAACCTGACACTGTTGAGTCAAATTGTACGATCGGTGAATACAAGTTGGTTCTATTCTATTGAGATTGTCGGAAACAATCACAACCAACAATGTAAACAAGTAAACACGAAGAAAACTGATAAATGCAATTTATATTAAGCTTCAAGATTACAAGATTACAAAGAAAACTCTTAAGCAAAAATCACGCTTATACAATGACTCTAAGTACTACTTATATAGTAACTTAGAATCAAGACATACCCTTGATTCTAAGGATCAGATCTAACACAAGCCGTTGATCTTGTATTGAAGCTATTCTACATGTAACGACAATAACAACTACAAAAGTTATCTTTACTCAAACGTCTTTTTAGGCATCATTGCTTGAGACCTTGGAAGGAGAGCGTCGTTGTCTTTTATTGTCTTGCACCATTGACATTCTTTCTGCGTGTAGTGTGTCAGTGTTGCATCAGAAAGTTAGCAGTGGTAATGGTTGCTTTATTGAAGCCAGTCAGCTGCAACGTTTGATCTTCAGTGGGAATGGCTATCAGCAGCAATGTTGTTGATTAGCAGCAAGACATAACTATCCACAGCTGCTGATGATATGCCTATCATCAGTAACTTGTTGATCATCAGCAAGATATAACTGTCCACAACTGCTGATGATATGCCTATCCGCAACAACTTTGGTTTTCAGCAGATAAGGCTATCCGCAGCAGATTTGTTTTTCAGCAGAAGAACAAGTATTCGCTGCAGATAAGCTTATCCGCAACAGTTTGTACTTAGAGAATTTTGTGGCCATCAGTCTTTATTTCTACAAACTCCCCCTAGACTGATGCTACCAAAACTCTCTTATTGCTTTTGCTGTTGAAGCTTTTCCATGTTGTAGACTATCCTTTCTACCTCATAGCCTCTTGTGTCCTGGCTGGGATTGTTTAGAGGAAGCTCAGATAGAGTCTTTATGTCTTTGCTTGGCATTTTGAAGATGGCCTTGCTTGAACATATCATCTTCTGTCCTTTAACATCAATCAGGATAAACTCATTCTTATCAGCCTTGAAGGACCAACTGGTGAATGGAGAATGGGTTTGAATAGGTTTAGCATCAATGATTACATCTTTACTAGGGTTGAAGTGATGTTTGATCAGTAGCAAAAGATGTCTCCCACCTTCATCCTATGGCTTATGGGCTTCACCCAACTCCATCATTTTTCTAAGATCTGAGTCTGGGAGTTGCAGTACCTCATCAACAGATTTATAGACTGATCTTTTTAGTTCTTTCTTTCCCCTGAAAACTTCAAACCACTTATCTTGACTGTTATAGAACCAGACAATTATTTCTCTTGAGTCTTCTGGTGTAATGGTAGGTTTGGTTTTCTTCTTGGAAGGCTGCTGATGAGGAGGAGCTGGGTGGAAGGATTTAGACTTTGTGGGTGGAGAGGATGGAGGTTTAGGATTGAGAGTGGAAGGTTGTTGAACAGAGGAAGTCATGGATGGGGGAGAAGGCTTGGGTTTCTTTTGTTTCCTTTCATTTTCTTTCTTCCCAAGTCTTTCTTCCCCAGTCTTTCTTCCTCTTCCTTCTTGACTTTAAACTAAAGGGCTTGTAGGTTCATGAAACTCATGGGACCCAGCCTTTTTCCACTCTCTCCTCTAACCTTTAGGAAGTCAATCATGACCTTCCTTTCTTCATGGGTTCTTCGGTTAAATGCAATGGTCTTCTTGGATTTCTGTTTGGCTTTTTGTTCTTCTTCAGCCCTTTTCTTAGTTGCCAATTGACCTTGCGGACCCATGAAGGCTCTGTAGATTTCTTTATTTGATTGTTTCTCAAGGTAGTCTGCATCCTCACCTTGAGAAATCAGAGCCTCTATCCACTCCTCTCTCATTTCTTCGCTAGTTCAGAATCAGTTATTCTGAACTTAGCCTCTTCCTTTTTCTTCTTCTCTCTTTGTTCTTCTTCTTTATTGAATTGTTCCTGCAGTTGAAGAGCTAGAGCTTCATCTTCTTGAATTTGAGAAGCTACAGGAATCTTAACTTTCAGATCATCTAGCTGCATAGCATATAGGAGGATCTGTTGTTCTCTAAGAAGTATGGCAGTTTTTCTTTCTTGGGCTTTTCTTAATTCAACCATCTCATCTTGTTCTCTTCTTCTTCTTCTTTCCTCCTTTTCCTTCTTTTCTTTCAATAACCTTTCTTCATCTTCTTCTCTCATAGGTCTCTTCCCCTTGTCTTTGCTGGATGCGTCTGCTTCAGCTTCATGGACCACAACAACAGATGTAAGAGATGCTGTTGGGATCTCAGCTTCAGCTTCATTAGTATTTTGTGGAATGGACAAGGGAAGGACACTTTCTTCATCTTCTTCCCATTCAAAACCTGTCACTGCTTTCAATTCTTTCTTCATCTTTTCCTTTTCTCTTCTTCTGGATTCTTCTACTGTGTTTAATCTGACAGTTGGAGAGGAAAGAAATGATAGGTCTGAGTCAGAGTTGGAGTCATCCATTGCATGTCATCCTTCCTTTTCAAGCTTACCTTTGATAGTTTTTATCATTGCTTGATTCTCTAAGGAATTTAAATTTCATATGTGTGTTCTGAGCTCGAAGACCTTGTGTAGGAAGTCTGAATTTAAAAGTAGGATCTCATTTATATTGATTGAGAGAGATGATCCATTACTTAGGAAGAATGTGAAGTCAGAAGACCGAGTGCTTGACCATCCTAGCACTTCCAAGTCTCTGACCACTGTGTTGTAGAGAAATCTTCTCCAACATAGAACTTCTTCTTCTGTTAAAGCATTGCTCCTGATCAAGGCAAGTATTGGAGCCAATATTTGTTCTGATGTTGTTGAAGATTCTGCATGGTGTTTAGGATAGGGCACCCTGTTTACTTCTTCTAAGAGTCATTCAAACCAGGGAAGAATATCCTCCATCAAGACGTAGAACCTGTCGATTGCAAGTTCTATTGAGAGATCTGTACAGTTGTTGGTGCAGCTGGATAGGTACAGTGCAAGCACTTGGAGTGGATTTAGTGCATTCCAGTTCAGCTCTCCTACCCCACTGAACTCCTTTCCGATCCAAAATCTCTCAGTTGAACCATCATACCCCTAAGCTAGTATGGAGTCAAATTCTAGCTTAGTTGAATACAGTGTGAATTGAAGGCAATGGACTGTCTTAATATGGCTGCAGCAGTGGGAAGTATGCCGAATGATGAAGGTGTGTCTTCACTTTGACTTTCATTCTTTAACACCTCATCAACAGCTCGAAAAACTAACTTCCAATCCTCAGTGATATCTTCTTCTTCATCTTCTGAGTCTGGCAAGTCATGAACTTGAACAAAAGCAAGTCTGAATAGAGAACTTTAAAAGGCTGTCTGCTCTTGTATCCATTCATCGAGGCTGTCAGCATCGTCTTCCACAGCAACTTTCTCCCCTTTTTTGGTTGCATTAGTGCACAGAGTCTGGTCAGTTTGAGTGCCCACTGAGACAAGGGAAGGAGTTGTCGCTGGAGGGCATTGTGGGCTTCATGCATAGAGACTTGGTGCCTTAGTTTTGACACCTCGGCATCTAGCATTTCCACCCTTGCCGTCAATTCCAAGTTATGAAGTTTCAGTCTATCCTCATCCATAGTTGTGGAATCCTTGGATCCAGATGGGGCCTTATGCCTAGCCTCTGCATCCCCATCACCCTGGTTTTCTTGGCACCTGGGATTCCTCTCAGTGAAGAGTGTTTCAAAAGAAACATCCTTACAGTGAGTTGCCGTGGTTAGGGTCTTAATGATGTTATCACTGTCCTCCTGATCAGTTGATGTACCAGGAGTAGAAACAGCCCTTTCAACATTCACTCTATCAGTACTCCCAGAGTGAACCTTCTTGGGTGAAGAACTTGGGTTAGGTGCACTAATAGCCAAGTCAATCAATACCTCCGAGATAGTGGTTGTTGGAGAAGGTATATCATCTTGACAAGGTGCCTCTGCACTTAAGTTCAGAGAAGAACGATAATGGAATGGCTCAGTGGGTTGTTCTATGGATCCGGGATGTGATCCTGATCCTAATAGAGAACCTTCCAAGGAAGTCTCTCTAATGATGTGGCATTACTTTTGATATTCTCATCAGAATTTTGGGATTCTGAATAAGGGCTTTTAGGTTGGGATTGGGCCTTTGAGATAAGAAAAGGAGTCTTCTTGCTCCTCTGTCTATTATATTTTGCTGCAACTGGGGCCCTTTCTTCCAGTTGAACGATAACATCAAAAACAGGTGTAAGTAATTTCTGTGCCTGTGCATCCTTAGTAGTATGCACAAGGGTTCGAACAGTGGAAGCAGATTGTTGTTAAGGATGTGAAGAGGAGGGTGTGGGATCAATATCAGCTGGGATTGCTGAACTGTGACCCTAGGTACTTTGTATGTTCATCATTGTAGATAACAATGGAACATTGACCCCTGAGAACTTTTTGGAAACAGTTCTCATACTTTGAAAAATGTTACTTTTATGACCCAGCATAAGATAGATTTTTGCAGGTTTTGAAAGCTCTTTTAATTCATTGTTAAAAACCTCCTACAAGAACCTTGGGTACATATAAAGTTGCTGCTTTGCACCTTCTTGAAGGTTGTATCTTAAACCTTCAAAGATGAGATATGCAAAGTTGAATCCTTGGCCAGTAACCATACCGTGAACAACAGAGGCAAGTGTAGAGCTCACTTGATGCCATCCACTTCCCTTCTGAGATATGCATTGTAGAAGAGTGTGGCAAAGATACTTCCATGGGGGGCCCATCAATGCGTTCTCTATTGTGTACTCATTCTGATTTCTAGTGTATCCTATGGATACAGAGGTCCTCATATAGACTTCTTTTGAGTATGAAATGGCGGCCCCCTCGTCTTGAAGCTTGAGTTATTTTCGAAGAGTAGCTTCAGAGATGGTGATTTCTTTGCCATCTACCAGGGCTTTGATTTGGGGTATCCCCTGTTCGGTAGAGAAGACGGCAGATTTCTAGAAATCCTCCATGGGAGGAATGTAGATGGGTGGGTTGATGGTTAGGGCAAAATATATCTTTGATCGACAAAGAAAATCGATCATATCATCGAACACCTCTGACTTCTTCCCTTTTATTAAGTATGCTGTGAGGTTGTGGTATGGAGAAAACTTATCATCGGGACGGTTTATGTCTACCTCTGCCATTTGTTTAGGTTTGGAGAGAAGGATGAAGGTTTTGAAAGGTGGTTAAGTATGGAAGGCTTTGAATGCTTATGGAGGTTTGAGAGAAAATGATGAGGGTTACGTTGAAATTGAATGTCAAGAGGTTATGGAGAAATTGATTTAAGTTATAACGGCAGAGGAGGGAAAAAGTAAACTTACTTGTACAGTACAACCTCGTTCACCTTTTACTCTTACAGATGTAATACACTATAGTAGTCATGGTAAATACTGAAGGTAATTTTTACAGTGGGTAAAAGTTAATTTAGACTTATTTTTACCCATCAACAGCAAACTTGGTTACTACAGATAGGTTAAGCCTGTCCGCTACAAGCTTGGTTGTGGCTGATGGTTAAGTCTGTCAGCAGCAAACTCAATTGTTGCTGATGGATGCAATGATCTGCAGCAAGGATGTTGCTGCTGACAGCTTTAAAGCTATCCGCTAAAAACTTGTTCCTGCTGATAACTTAAAGTAGTCATTGGCAAAATCTTTGCTGCTGATGGATGCACTAATCTGCAGCCAGGATGTTACTACTGACAGCCTTAAAGCTATCTGCAGGAAACTTGTTCCTGCTGATAACTTAAAGCAGTCAGTGGCAAAATCTTTGCTGCTGATGATTAAACCTGTCAGCAGCAAGAAATGGATGCTGCTTACTTATAACTTTTATTTATAACAAAAGATAAACACATTTACAAAAACAAGATTTTAGAGATATATTTTAATCATAGTTCATCATACCAATAGATTCAATTAAATATCTAAATCTAGCTTCATGAAAAGGTTTTGTAAACAAATCAACATAGTGCTCATTGGTATGAACTTTGGTTAAAATAATTCTCTTTTTCTCAGCTTGATCTCTTATGAAGTGATACCTGATGTCAATGTGTTTTGTCTTGGAGTGCTGCACCGGATTGTTTGTGATTGATATAGCACTTATGTTGTCAATGTGAATTGGAGCTGCCATGAAAGTCATCCCATAATCCAGCATTTGATTTTGTATCCAGATGACTTGTGCACAGCAACCTAAAGCTGCAATGTATTCTGCTTCTGCTGTAGAGGTCGAAACACATGTTTGCTTCTTACACTGCCATGAAATCAGTCTCCCTCCCAGAAACCGACATCCCCCTGATGTGGAATTTTTGTCCAAGTTGCATCCCCCATAATCACTGTCAGTGTATCCATACAGATTGAACTTATCATTTTTAGAGTACCATAGCCCAAGTCTTGGGGCTCCCTTTAGGTATCTAAAAATTATCTTGACAACTTGAAGATGTGAAATCTTTGGAGCTGCTTGGAATCTTGCACAGAGACATACTGCAAACATGATATATGGCCTTGAGGCAGTGAGATACATGAGAGACCCTATCATTACACGGTACTGATGTTGATCAGTGTCTTGACCATCTTTGTCTGGAGTCAGCTGATGGTGCACTTGCATAGGGGTTCTTGTAGCAGAGCAGTCAACCATCTTGAATCTTTCCGGAATGCTCTTGACATATTTGGATTGGCTGATGAAGATTCGATTTGGAACTTGTTTAACTTTAAGACCTAAAAAGAAATTTACTTCACCCATTGAACTCATTTCAAACTTTGAGTGCATCAGGATCTCAAAGTCTTTACACAACTTCTTCCTTGTTGATCCAAAGATGTTATCATCTACGTAGATTTGTACCAGCAAGATTTCTCCCTCTTCGTCTTTGATAAACAAGGTCTTGTTAATGGCACCTCTTCTAAAGTTGTTGCTTAGTAGATATCCAGACAAAGTTTCATACCAGGCTCTTGGGGCTTGATGTAGGTCATACAGAGCTTTGTCTAGTTTGAACACTTGGTTAGGATGTGTAGGATCTACAAAGCCTGGAGGCTGTTTGACATATACTTCTTCACCAATCTTTCCATACAGAAAGGAACTCTTGACATCCATTTGATAGACCATGAAATTCTTGGATGCAGCAAATGCCAGGAAGATTCTGATGGTCTCCAGTCTGGCAACAGGAGCAAAGAATTCATCTTAGTCAATTCCCTCTTCCTGAGTGTAGCCTTGAGCTACAAGTCTGGCTTTGTTCTTGACTACAATGCCTCTCTCATCTTGCTTGTTCCTGAATACCCATCATGTGCCAATGACAGATTGACCAGGTGGAAGATTAACCAGTTTCCAGACATCCTGTATCTTGAATTGCAGCAACTCTTCCTGCATTGCCTCAATCCAACTGCTATGTTGCAGAGCTTCATCTATCTTCTTGGGTTCCACCTGAGATTGAAAACATGAAAACAAACATATATTGGCCATATGAGATTTGCTTCTTGTTAGAACTCCTTGGTGAACTTGGCCAATAATATTTTCCAGATGATGTTCCTTGTAGATCCTTTGCGCTCGTACCACCTCCAGCTGTATCCCTTGCTCAAGATTGCTTTGATTTTGATCAGCGATTTCTTCATTCATGGTTGAAGAGTGTTCAAGATCAACAGCTACATCAGTATTATCAGCAATAGTATTTGCAGTATCTACAACATTTACCAAAGAGTCTTCATTTAAATTTTTATTTTTCAGACAGGCTGCTGCTGGTGACATTTGAAAGTGTGGTTCTGGCTGCACTTGCTTCAATGGCTTCCATAACAGAAGGAGGATCAATGGATGGTCTTCTCAGACTGATAGAAGATTTTGGAAAATCCAGTCTTTAGTCAGAGGAGAAAGTGGAAGCAAGTGCTTGAGAAGAGGTATACTCCATATTTTAGAAGATGAGAAGCTCAAATATTTAGGTGAAGGAGTTTATGTCAAAGAGCCAGTTTGGGCCTTTTCCCTGTTCACACACAATGTGTTCTCTGCATTCCACATTGGCTGATTCTTCCATAATTCTTGTTCTTGAGTTGAATACTCTGTAGGCCTTGTATTGAGAGGAATAGCCCATAAAATATCCTTCATCAGATTTGGCACCAAACTTAGGAAGAACCACATGTGTGATCAGAATTGTGCATGGACATCCAAAAGGTTTTAGAAATCCAATGTAGGAAACTCTTTGGAACCATAGTTCATAAGGTGTCATGTTGAGAGGCTTGACTATGAGAACTCTATTTTGCACAGAGGAGGCTGTGCTTACTGCTTCTGCTCGGAATGTGAGAGGCAGTTTTGAGTCAGCCAACATAGATCTTGGTGACTCAATTAGAGTTATGTTTCTTCTTTCAGCAACTCCATTTTGTTAAGGTGTTCTTGGAGCACCGTATTGCTTTTCTATTCCCTTGCTCTCACAGAAACAGTTCAAAGTGTGGTTCTTGAACTTTGTTCCCTGATCACACCTTATATTCTTTACCTTCTGATTGCTTTGATTCTCTACCCTAAGGATGTAGGATTTGAGAATTTCAGCAGTTTCATCTTTTGTTCTCAAGAAGTATACCCATGAGAATCTGGTGTAGTCATCAGTTATCACCAGACAGTATGACTTCTTACCAATTGATATAATATTTGTAGGACCAAAGAGATCCATATGCAGCAGCTGTAGTGGAGTATCATTTGTATTCAAAGTCTTGGGCTTGTGAGAACTCTTGTGTTACTTCCCCTTCAAACAAGCAATGAAATGATCTTCTAGCTGGAATTCTTTATCAGGAAGCCCTCTGACAAGATTATCCTTCACCAATTTGTTGATGGTTTTGATGTTAACATGGCTTAATCTCCTGTGCCATAGAGCTGATTCATCAACTGAAGCTTTTGACAGAAAACATGATACACTTCTAGATGGAGTGACCTTATTCATGTCAAGCACATAAAGATTTTCTTTTCTTTGAGCAGTTAATAAAATCTTTTCTAGAGGAGGTTTGGATAAACCAGGAGACAGTACAAAGCATTCTTTATCCGTGAAGAGCATCCAATGCTTTTGATCAAGGACCTGGGAAACACTCATGAGATTGAAGTCTAATTCTTTAACATAGTTTACCTTATCAATACACATTCTTTCATTGGACATAGTTCCTTGTCCAGTAATAGATCCTCCTTTTTGAGTCACTTCTAAAGGCAACATATCCTCCATTGAAATGTCTGATGTTGGAGAGGATGGATCTGTTGCTTGTTATGTGCCTGGAACAGCCACTGTCTACCACCCAGGTGTTATTCTTGTGACCTGGCTATCCCTGCACATGAGAGAGATCTAGTTAGTGGGAGAAATCCAAGAGCTCGCATCCTTGTAGAAAAGGGTTCTCGGATTTTCAGTATCAGCATGTATGTAATCAACGGAACCAATGATGATTCTTGGAGGAATTTTGACTTTCCAATGCTGAATTGGTGGTTTTCCAGCTCTCTTTGCTTTGTCAGCAGCTGATGTTGCTTTGGCTGCTCACAGATTTGCTTGATCCGCAGCATATTTTGCTACAGAGGAGTTTGGCTTATCAGCAGCAGATTTTTTTGCTGCTGATTGTTTTACTTGAGAAGCAGAAGACTTGGTTGCTGCTGAAGGCTTGTCCTTTGGTTTCTTGGGCTGTACTTGATCAACAGCATTTTTGCTGGCTGTTGATGGTTTAACAACAGATGTATGCCCATCCTTCTTTACCTTGTTACCATATGGTTTCTCTATAGAAGTTCTTTTGTTGATAGGCTTTTAGTTAATCTGGTTGAAGGGATTAAACTTACAATTTGCAGCAAAGTGGTCTGATTCACCACAGATGATGCAAGATTGTTGAGGTTTTGGTAGCTTCTTCCTTGGTGGGAAGAGGGAGTTTCTGAAATGAGTTGCCTTGGCTTCAAAGCTTCTTACCTTCTTGTTTTTGTTCGTCTTTTCAAAAGCATGTTGCTTGAGGTTTCTTTGTTGCTGAATGTAGTAGAAGCAGGTATAGGCAGTATGATTGTATTTCCCACAAACAAAGCATGATTTTGCCAGTTTGTCCCTCTGAAAGTACACATAGTCCTTTCTTTTGAACAAGTCTTTGAAGTTCCAGGGGTGAGCTTTGTTGTGCTCAAAGGTGGCTTCTTACAATGTATTTTGAACATATGGAGCCCTCTCTCCTGGCGCATGACATATGTCAAACACCTTCCTTTGTTGGGATTTGGATTGAGGCTTTAAGTTGGTGGAGGTTGAAGACTGTCCCTTTTCAATAATTAGCTTTCTTCCTTCTGGAGAATAGCTGATTCTGATTTGTTTGGTTGGCTGAGATACTTGTACTGTTTTTGAAGGGATGCAAGGGCTTGGATTGTTGGCTTAAAAAGCTTCACAGGTAGGAGGTGATAAAGCTTTATTGGTTTCAGTGGAGTCTGAGCATGTTGACTCAGACTCGGATGAAGTAGTGCATTCTTGCACAGGGGTTTCTTCGACAACAGGGTCAAGATTTCGGTTGGCCATGTCAAGGTTGGAAAGATTGAAACTTGGTTCATGGATAGCTACATAGTTAGCGGGTGGAGGAACAACATTGTAGGGTTGTTCAGCTTGAAATCCAAGACCAGCAATTACCTTTTCATGATTTTAAGCATCCAAAAGTCTTTGCAGCTTTTTGGATGCAAATTCATATTTTTCCACATGGACCTTTTGGTCTGCTAATTCAGCCCTTGTAGCTTTTAACTTAACAAGAAGGTCATCAATTTGAGTTTCAAGGTTTGTTTGTTCATGTTTTAATGATGAAATTTCTTTCTTTAAACAATCAATCTTTTCCTTGTAACTGTTTTCAACCTTTTTAAATTCAGATTTCATTTGCTGAAATTCTTCATTTTGATCTATGAGATTCTGGTTATGTTTCCTGTATCCAAGAACCTTATCAATACAAGCCTGAGTACACAGATTTTCATATACCTGAGGTGGTACCTCTGATGTGTCTGCCATGAGAGCTTGATTGTTGGCAGGAATATCCTCATACTGGACGCTCCAGTCAAAGTCAGCAGTTCCAACAGCTGCACAGGCTGCAGTTAGTGCAGGTGGAGTGGCTTGTTGCTGTCTTGGTTGAGCTTGGTGAGCTTGTCTGGTATGAGCAGCAGCTGGGTTTGCCTTTGGTGCCTTGCATTCCCTAGCAAAATGACCAAGTTGGTTACAGTTGTAACACTTCAGTTTGCTTTTATCCAAGCCAACCCTGGTGTTAGAGTTGTTGATTGGAACGGGTCTTCCTGTTCTTGAGTAGAACCTTTTTGCTCTTAGAGAGAGCATGGCATAGGAGTGCTCTATATCCATTTCTTCTAGATCATCTGGATGAAAACATTCTAGATCTTCCTTGATAAAGGACATATTGCTTGAGTTTTTAGAGACAAAAGCAACAGAGGTTGATGTTTGAGGTGGGGCTTCAAGAAGAAATGGTGAGTTGTTTGATTAAGAGGTTGGAGTTTGGGGATGAGTGACAATGGGAGGATAATAGTTGCTTGAACTAGGACCTGAGTGGTTGGAGTGGAGGGCAGAAGAGGTTGTGTTGGAAGTTGAGGCTGTTTGGTAGCTTGAGCTTCTTTCCTTGGCCTGAATCATTTCTAATTCATAGGTTTTTAGCATACCTAAAAGCTCAGTCATCTAAAGAGTCTTCAGATTTTCAGTTCTTCTGATGGACACTGTGTAGAGTGTCCAGCAACTGGGTAGAGACATGATGAACTTCTTGAGAATATCTTCATTCTCCAGCTTCACTTTTGAGCACTAGAGCTCACCTACAAGATAAGTATATCTGTTAAATAAAACAGTTAGAGACTCACCTTCCTTCCGGATGAAGTTTTCATATTGCTTCTTCAGGATGTCTCTTCCGTTTTCTTTTACTTCCTCTGAACCAGCAAACATCTTCTCAAGAGCTTCCCATAGCTCCTTTGCAGTTTGTATCCTCTGAAGTTGTGAAAAACTTCATTTGGTAAGCACATCTGAATGTCTCCCAAAGCCTTGAAATCTACCTCCATTTTCTTGATGTCTTCATCAGAGTATTTGGAGGATTCTTTGGGAACCAGTGTACCTCTATGGATTTGTATGGTCCATCCTTTATGGATTTCCACATCCCATATTCTTGATAGCAGAAGAAGCTTTCCATTCTGTTCTTCCACATATCATAGTTTTCTCCAGACACCAGTCTTGGTGGTTTGCTGATGCTTCCAGTGTCTTCAACTCCACTATTTTGTGCCATTTTTGATTGGTGATACTGGGTGACTTTAGCAAAGAGATTGTTTTGAATAGAATCAGAGAATGATTAAACAAGTGTGAGTTTGTTTAATCTGTGAGCCAAAGCTCTGATACCACTTGTAGGATTGGTGAATACAAGATGGTTCTATTCTAGTTGAGATTGGCGGAAACAATCACAACCAAGCAATGTAAACAAGTAAACATGAAGAAAACTGATAAATGCAATTTGTATTAAGCTTCAAGATTACAAGATTACAAAGAAAACTCTTAAGCAAAAATCGCGCTTACACAATGACTCTAAGTACTACTTATATAGTAACTTAGAAGCCATACAGACCCTTGATTCTAAGGATCAGATCTAACACAAGCCGTTGATCTTGTATTGAAGCTATTCTACATGTAACAACAATAACAACTACAAAAGTTATCTTTACTCAAGCGTCTTCTTAGGCATCATTGCTTGAGACCTTGGAAGGAGAGCGTTGTTGTCTTTTATTTTCTTGCACCATTGACATTCTTTCTGCGTGGAGTGTGTCAGTGGTGCAGCAGAAAGTTGTCAGCGGTAATGGTTGCTTTATCGAAGCCAGTCAGCTGCAACGTTTGATCTTCAGTGGGAACGGCTATCAGCAGCAATGTTGTTGATTAGCAGCAAGACATAACTGTCCACAGCAGCTGATGATATTCCTATCATCAGTAACTTGTTGATCAGTAGCAAGATATAACTGTACACAACGGCTGATGAAATGCCTATCAGCAGCAACTTTGGTCTTCAGCAGATAAGGCTATCCGCAGCAGATTTGTTCTTCAGAAGAAGAACAAGTATCCGCTGTAGATAAGCTTATCCGCAGCAGTTTGTACTTAGAGAATTTTGTAGCCATCAGTCTTTATTTCTACACAAATGATAAACTTAAGTTAATGCTTTTTGGAGGTTTCAAAACCACTAAGCAAGTCAAGAAAGAAACTTTTGCTAATCACTTGATTAGAAATTACCAGAAAAACATTGACAAATATTACACCCAAAAGAATCAATCAACTTCAGGTCAAGCACAAGATGCCTGTAACGTTCACCAAACAACTCATGTTACTCATCAAGCTATGTCATCTACTTTCAAAACCAGAGAACCTTACAAGAGGGTTTACAAAGATAAAAGGACGTGTTTTCACTGTGGTACGGCCAGTCACATTCTGGTGAACTGTACTGATAAGAACCAACGGAAATAGCCAATGATTCCACAACAAGCCGCTTTCCCGAAGACACCATCAGTGAAGTTACCCAAGAACCCCAAACCAATTGTGGTGAAACCACCAATGAAACCAATGGTTAAGCTGTTGTCAAGGGGGATTTTGTTGGAGCACATTTGTTTGACAGACACTCTAGATGCTGTCTATGCTTTTGTATCTTTAATTTATGTACTTGTACTTGTATTTTAGTATCTGTATGTATTGGTTTATCTAGTTGTAAACATGTATGTAGGTACTTGTACTTGTTTGTCTTTTGTAAAGTGTTGTGCGCACTTGCATAACCTGCGTACTTAACAAGTACGCAAGAACAAGTCTGCGTACTTGCTAAGTACGCAAGAACAAATCCCTGCACACTTAGCAAGTGCGCAGGCAACAGGTCTGTTAGTATATATAGCCAGTTAGTGAAGTTGTCATGTACGCACTCATTCTCACTGTAACCGGCTGTGATTATCAATAGATGAAGTTTAAAAGTATCTTGTCTTTGTTGTCGGTTTACTTCATGTTGTTTGATACTCCAACTAGTCACGGGTATTCCGCACCCTGTTCGACTAGTCAAACACTCGCACGTAACGATCCGAGACACCCGGGGACCTACAAAGTCAATCTGTCCAGAGGATTGAGAAACTAACAACATATCTAGGAGAGACTGACTAGTTCCATGAGAACCTGGTGGCAGCATTCTAGGAGCTAGAGACCCGTGTGAATGTGCTACACTTTAACATTGGAGTAGCCGAGACTAGGATTGAGCAGCTTGAGGCTGCCTATGCAGCAGGAGACGCGCAAGCTGTTAAGCCCAAAGGAGAACCTACTAAGGACGATGATGATGGATCGGTTGTTTCTTCATCTGGCAGTGGTATATGATGTTTTATCCTTATTTATTTCTTTTCTTTCTAAACCTATATGGGCAGGGTTATTCCCATCCAACATATATTTCTAGATTTTGATGTTTTGGTTGAATTTACTTTGTAGTCGTTACAAATGATTTAATCAAGGATTATTATTGAAATATTAGATGTTGTGGTTTTGTTTTTATTTTGTTTACTCGTACTTGTATGATGATAATATGCGATAAATTTTTCTCATTATTGTATTTGTGAATGTGAAGTTCATGTGTGACACCCAGAAAAAATTCTGGTCAATATCCATACCCGACTAAGATGTGACAATCGTCAATTTTACCAAGTATTGTCTATATGTTATGATCAGTCCATTATGATTCTGTGTGCATTATGTGAATCTACAGAAGTTACTATGAATGATACAATCCAATTTGACGAGAAATCAAAGATTTAATGGTAAAACTCTATGATCATTGGTGATAAGGCAACGCAAATATTATACCGACCAAGTGTCATACAAACAAAAGAAGTCCAGAATACAAGATATAATACAAGAATTTTACGTTAAGTCTTGAAGACGAGAATTATTATTTTAAACATACTATTTTATTAATTCGGATTAATTCGTCACTAATTTTATAAACCGAACTATCATTCGTAGATACAAGCATGTACACATATATATATATTAGAGGCAATACAGACTTTGTAATATTCCACTTTATTAGTTCTAGACCATCTAATGCGTTTACGATGAAATGCATGATTATTTTTGTACAAATAAACGTACTTATATATTTTTACATCTTTGATCACCTAAACCCGTACATACAACTCATATAACATTTATAAACAAGAATAAACATGAGTACTACTTATATAAACCTATGCATTTATATAGATTAAGTTGGAGCATCCCTATCTTTTATAAAAGTCAAGATTTTATAAAAATAAATTAGCACATGCATTCTTACAACTCTTGAAACCATGAACATCTAACTTGACTTTGTCTTCCTCTCCCCTCACCCCCTTGAAATCAGCCGAACCCATCACCACCACTTGACCAAATTCAAGTTTCAAACACATGTGCTAATAAGTATCATCATTGGAGGGGTTAGGTACAAGTTCTTGTCACAAAAAAAGAGACCTTTGGGGCATTAAAAAGACTTGCACCAACACTCTTAACTCTCTCTTATCTCCCTTACTTGATTCAATTCGGATTCACCCACTTCCCCTCTCCAAAAACCAAAAATGGAAGCCAAACCGTAATTCAGAATTCTGCCAGATTTTCGGTCAAATTCGGAAGGTCATATCTCCTTCGTTCTTTGGCCAAACCAGTCCGTTCTTTTATAGAAATAATCTCTATGATAAGAGAGAAGAACCCAAATGGAATCACTCCAATCCATGGAGTATTCAACCTCCAATCAGCCTACACCAAAACGTCACTTTGTTCATATCAAAGCTGGGCATGTCTTCCAATTTTCTTGTTTTGAGGTACATACACAACTCCAAATCTAGTAATTCCTTTTCACATCTCATCTGGTTTCAATAAATTTGATCTTAGAAGAAAACCCCAAGTCATTTGGTCTCCTAAAATCATCTAAAAGCCCACTTAAAGTGCACCTAAGAATCTGAGTTTCCAAAAATAAAAAGAAACATAAAGTCTTGATGAGTTTTGTTTTATTTCTTCATGAATCATGTTGGAATACATATAGTTATACATATGCATGTTCATATATATAATACTAAACTATAACGACCATGAACAAGTCAAGGACACATCAAATATACATTATATTTATACTATCACATAAAATAACACTAGGATGATGGTGTTCTTTATAACCCGTCATTCCATTCATTTGTTATGTTGAAGGATACATTTTCGTGAAGTTATATGATCATGTGTGACTTACCTAGTAAGAGCCGAGGTAGTGTCATATGATTCAAAAAAACATACGAACGATTATCATCAATATATGAACGTGAAAGGTGTTAATAAAAATATACCTAAATAACAATCATTTTATGTAAGTTCAAGCAGTTAAAAGAGTCTATTATCATCATAGGTGTATGCATATACATAAATATATGTGTACTAACACCAAAAACACGCATCCTCTTGTCTAAATTCCGAGAACATGAACTAATATTAAAGCCAGGATATATGTTATTATCACTTGAAAATAAGGATATTTATTTAGAACCATGTGTACTAAAATGGTGGAAACCTAATTCAATTATAAAAAATCATTAAATCTATAATCTTTTTGGGGAAAACGTAAGTTTCAAAGATCAAAACGAGACTTTAAGAGTGACCGGTTTGACTATTCAGGCGTATACATAAAAGTATAAAAATAAATACTTCGAGTATACTCATTTGCTCACAAACATTATTGTTTTCTTACAAGAAATATTAAATGTGTTTTACATATTAATATTGGAACGATTTCGAACAATAAGACACTTTCAAAAGTATCTTAAACTAGTTACGACGGAAAACGTCGCATTATTTATTTTTCGACGAAAAAGCTTATTTATTAACCATTTGAGTTTTATCATGAAACTAGATTATACATAACTTCTTTATGTATTAGGGAGAATATATTTTGTGTATAAATGTAGTATTATATACCTTATACTTTGGACATTTTTGTACGGTCACCGTTGAAAAATAAAGGAAATATTTAACAACTTATACAAAGAAACCACGCTCGGTAATATAGCTTATGTAACATTATCCATAAATATAAGTATTTATTTTTAGATACAAAGAGTTATCTAACAAGTACTTTATGACTTTAAGTCATGTATAAATACATTTATGAAATTGTTAACCACTACAAAACCCGAAAAACAAGTCTTTAACGTGCCTACATCCATCACCAATGTTTCATGCATAGAGTTAAGTCCTATGAACTCAAGTAGTATTTATTTACTTATAGCAAGCAAGTAGGACGTTCCAGAACTATTCTAGCCTATTATCATACTACTCAAGACTCCAGGTGAGTATTTGTAGCCCTATTTTTATTTTACTTTTTGGGGGAAAAGCATGCTCAAGATTCTTTAATCTCCAAGTAGTTACAATTACATGTGGCCAGTTTATCACACCAAGTCCCCAGTATTTAGATAACCAATCAACTCAAGCAGAGAGCCGATGGATTAATATTAATAGTACTATCAGAGTTTGACAAACTCCCATCCATGCGATGTTGAACGCGTAAATCAACAAAGCCTGTTTGGATGCTTATTTCCAACTCCAGAATAAATGTTTTGTGATAAGGCATTTACTAGCAGGGGCAATATTCAAGTTTGGAGATCCTCACAGGTTTGGTTATCACCCATGTAATGTATACGACTTCCAGTAAGATATGCCTATTGCTATCTAAATCATAAGTAAAGAGATCAAGTTAAAAACCTACGAACTCACCAACCCTTTTGGTTGACACTTTTTAGCATGCTTTTTAGGTACTAATTAAATAGGATTATGACAGCATACTAATTAAAGAGGATTATGAAAGCATACAACATATTGCTTTTTAAAGATTAGCATTATATTGTGAGGATCTCTAGTGTTGTACTTAGTGAATACATTGTAATAGGGATGAAATGTAAATTAGTTTCTCTTGTAAACAATGTGTTCTCAATATTCAGTTTTCATTACATTCCCGTGTTTCCGCTTTAGCAGGGGTGTGACAGATCGGTATCAGAGCCATTGGTTATAGAGAATTAGGTCCCAATTCTTGAAATATTAGGAAACATATGAACTTCCTAGATTCTTACACTTATAGGCCAATACTTGTAGCACTATAATTAGTGAGGCCATCTAGACTATGATTTTACTAAGTACCTTAAACTTTCCCAACACAATATGAACATTAGACACAAAATGGGAGAAAAACTAGGACGGTTGTGTAAGGTAAATTTAGGATTACGGGGTGCGCAACCGTAATGGTAAATTTACAGGTACACTTGAGTTCTAGAAATTCCTATTGTGTGGGCTACATTCAAGACACGATAATAAGAAGCGAATCAACAAAAGTTCTAACACAAAGTACTCGTTCTATAATGATGACCGAATACATACAACAACAAAAATTATTAAGCAAAAAGTATTTATTAGCGACAAATTGCCAAGAATGACATGCAAATATTCGTCTATAAATTTCTTCTTATTCAGTTTTAGCAAATTTAGCTATGCTATCTAAATATAAGCGTGAAAATAACTTTGTCTAGAATTTCTTCCAATCTAGTCAATCTTTCTAAATCAAGGATTTTCATGGAACCTTTGGACCCAAACGCTGCTAGGACCATGATATTTCACCTAGAGGTTCATTTCATCATTTCTTTAAATATTTTAGACGACTTTCCATCGACTGTATGTCGTATCTCTACTGCCCTGAATCTCTTAACTTAACATGTACAACAGTGCATGAATTGGAGAGTTGGATTACAACATCAAGGACTTCGTTTGACCGAGGATGTCGAAGACTTCTCACTCTCGCTACTAGTCCACATATGTTGGGAAGTTATCCGATCTACAAATCTATTAATAGTCAATGAGACTTATGTCTTCAATATAACCATCAATAATGAATGTAAGTTGTTTCCAAAATTCCTTTCATCGTTTAGAAAATATAGCCGTAGACTTCCTCGCCTAAACTTGAAATTTTCTTATTAACTCATAGCATCAAGGCCACACGCCTCGTGTGCGCCCAAACACATATCCTTCGTTTGGCTAGTTATTACCAATTTCTGAAATACATCCCCGTATTATATTAATTCAAATATGCCCTTCATATCCTTTTGCAAACATCATCTAGACATACTCCACTTCAAAGACGCAAGCAAAAGTTACTAACTTTTATTGTGAAAATATTTGTAACTTTCATCCTTAATCTTTGGAATATAACAATAAGGATGTCAACCCACTTCGACATCTAATATGTGAATATTTCTTTACGAAACGCCCGAATTCAACACTTGGCATGCATATGCACCTTGTCGGTTGCCTAAATCAAACAAAGGGCATAACAACAATTGTGTGATTCGGTAAAATATCATCCAAAATCTCTATACGATGTGATGTGACGGTAGAATTACAAACGTGTGATTCGTAACCATACTACCTAAAATGCCAAATTTCAAGGGTTCATATCATGTTAGAACACATCCTACCTAAAGATAGCAAAGCATTGAAGACATAATTTCTAGTAGAACCATATACATAGTGCTCGATAGTTATGAATAAATACCAAACTTATTTTTCTTAAAGACACAATACATATTCGTGTTCATTGATATACCTACACACGAGTACTTGAACTCTTTCTGTTTATAGATTTCGCCTAGTGATGAACTTAATCATCTCGCATATCAATATTGAGAACTTCACTCAAACTGATAGTATCATCAGACTTCTCTATAGATCGAATCGTGGTAAATCTCTTATCAATCAACGACCATACATGCGTATTCTCTTACCTGAGAGTTTTACGCTATATTTTCTGAGATGTGTATGCTCACTTAAAAATATTACGTATAATACTATCTGTTATGGGTTATTTTACAACTCACGATCCTGGATATTCGACGTACTTCGGTATCCTGACAGGTTCCGGAATCCTCAATATTTAACCGTTGCATCTTTCGTCTATTTTGACTAATACGTGGGTTAAACACGTGTGGTAAAATCCATTCCTAAAGAATCGCTCCAGAAGTTAAGAAAAATGTGTTGAAGACGCGTGAAAAGACTTGCAACGGTCATATTAGAAGAATTAGTCTATCCCGGGATTCTCGAATAGTTGGCTAGCTTCATCCTTGTATTTATTTCAGTAGCTTGATCGATTATAGGACATTCTCACTACGCACTTAGATCTCTAGACTCACAATCAACTCTGTAACACTTAGATATTGATCATCTACCGCTCGTACTTATAATATTTTTTACTATTTATTGAAGAAACGAGGCAGGGGACGATTGTCACCTCCCGAGGTTTTATGTCGGTGATCCCTAAAGATCAAGGACTTTCCTCTTAAACAACCGTGTCATTTTTTTACTTTTTTGGATTGTTCTACATTGATTTTACAAGCACACTAACTCATAAACTAAGTTTGGTTACAAAATTAGTCTTGTTAATTTTTACTCGAAACAATTTGGTGCCCACCGTGGGGCAAGTTGTGCTTTTTATCCTTAAATCTTTACTAAAATTCATGTTCAATCATTATCTTTCAAAACTGATTTCAAAAATGTCATCCCAATCCAAGAATGTTTCTGTTTCTGCTCCATCTTCAACCTCTGGGTTAGTCAACCCTATTCCTCCTCCTCCGTCATTCTAGAAAAAGAATGATAATCAGCAAAAGAAAAATACTCCCGTGGGTTTTTGGAATCCGGAATATCCGCTAGCACACCTGTGCTTGCTTCAAACGACGAGATTCTCAAAATGTTCTCGGAAGTGAAGAAGCAAATGGAGCAGCAGAGGAAGACTAACCTAATGTTGTTTCGGGAGATTGAAAGGGTCAAAGAATAAAAGAAACCGGAGGAATCCAACCATAACGTATCAATGACACGGATCGATCTCGTGACGTAACGTATCATTGACACGAAGTGCGGAATCCAACCGTATCAATGAATGTGTACACAAGATGACAAAAATGATAACAATGTAAATAATCTTCTCGTTATATTTCCTTATCAGACACTGGTTAAAATCTCTCTCAGATTCTCAGGTCTGATCTCTCTCTGAAGTTTTCTAAGTCTCTTTTTCACTAGGACTTATAAACACCTATTTATAGGAACACACAGCACTTTAGGCAAACTTAACAAGTTCGCTCCTAAAGATGCTTAGGCGAACTTGTTAAGTTCGCCTCTCTATGAACTTAAACAATATCGTTATCAACAGTTACGAACAATGTCCTAACAGACTCCCCTTTAACTGTTGCTAACAATTCTATCAATTACAAGTC
The DNA here is from genome assembly GCA_023525975.1 of Smallanthus sonchifolius. Classification (NCBI taxonomy): domain Eukaryota; kingdom Viridiplantae; phylum Streptophyta; class Magnoliopsida; order Asterales; family Asteraceae; genus Smallanthus; species Smallanthus sonchifolius. Next base: position 38,327,369 of record CM042027.1, on the reverse strand, counting down.
AAATACTCTAAGACTAAGACATAATATCTTCAAGTTGTTGTCACTAGAATATGCTCCAACAGAATCCCCCTTGACAACAACTTTAGAAGATTGTCATCCGTCTTCATATATCATCAAACACACTGTAGTCTTCGTCTTGTTCATCTGCACACTCTCTCTTTCTTTGTATCTAGAAGAAAACTTGGGAGAAGGACCCCTTGTCAACTTCTGTCTGCAAATATTCAGATTTTGCAAAGGAGAACAACCAAGAATAACCAACAATTAAGATTTCCATGGAAGCTGGAAAAATAAAATCTTTTTAATTTTTCAAACATAAGAACACAAAATCTTTTTGGTTTTTCTTTGTACAAACTAAAATGTAAAAAACAAAATCACATCTTTTTGGTCGAACATCACGAGTAAGAAGATCATATCGGTATAAACAATGCATTAATCACACATTTTGGTTAAACATCCCTGAACATTCTATGGGTATCCTATCCAGATTCATTCTTTCATTTCTTCCTTTTCTTTATACCAGATAAGATCAAATCTTTTAAGCTTCAACCAAAACATGTAATGATACGTTAAGAACTTTAAAGAAGATGGGATCAGATCATAACATGCTTATAGTTATTAACATACGAATTTGCAACACATAACATGTCAATATAAGTTGTCAATATTATTGAAACCATCTGTATCTTTGTCCCATGTTCTTATGAATTAAGGTACCATTTATTTTGTAATACAACGGGTACCCCACAAATATGCCAACAGAAAAATAAATGTGCACTATCTTCAAGACATATAAGATCATTTCAAGATAATATTCAATCTCCAGGATGAATTATACCGATAAACACAGGAAAATATCAAGCAAAGAATTAGAATTATTAAGAATCGAATGATTCAAATGTTTTGGTTTGGATGAAGTATCATGATTCATAGTAACAGAAAGATTATACCAATAGAATTCTTCAACATAAGATTAATCAAGGAATCGATTGATTCAATGACATAGGGTAGCGTGATCCAACTATTATATGGATATATTCAATGGAATCAAGATATTGATCCAAGGGCTATTATACGTGTAACATTTCTGATTTTTAGTATCCGTATTTTTAATTCAATGTAATGCATTTCAAACTCAATTCTAGTGAACTGTTTTGTTTCTTTTCGTACCATCAATTTAATACTATATTTCAATGCAAAATCCACAAATTTTACTCGGTTATATCCTATTAAAACACTACATAAGTATCTATTTATACAAATATGTAAAAAACTAAAGTTACAAGGGCTAATGTTGAAAAATAATATGAAACCTTAATAGACACGGTCGCGCCTCGTTTTGGCACGGTCGCGCCAAGTGCTTTGGCACGGTCGCGCGACTTGCTTTGGAACGATCGCCCCTAGTTTGGGCACGGTCGCGCCTAGTACCAGTTGAAACGTAAATACAATTTTAATCACTCGATCGTTGAGTTCCGTAACCGTTCCTCACGTCATTTCCATTTACGAGAGTACTAACATTTTCAATTACACAAACGTCCAGTTTTAATTCCTTCGGACTCGAAAAATCGTTCAAACATTTCAAAGAAAACATAAACCCTTCCTTCGATCCATCCTTCGATCCAAATTCTCTCAACCAGACAGAAGATTCACGACATACGATCCTCCCAGAAGCTACTGACCCTTTGAAGTAGCCAGAATTTGCAGCAGAAGACGCCGGAGGCCGTTCGCATCGTCGCCGAAACTCTTTTCTACCGAACTCTATTCATCCATCGTCCTCCCAGGTAATTGAAACCTTTTCCTCGTTCGTTTCAGTCCATAGATCAAAAGCCCCATATTAATTTGGGCTTCCATTATAGAAATTATCCCGAATCAGAATCTATGTTTTATTCAAAATGGTTTAATCTATTTCGACCCTGATCATGTTGTTAATATAATTAAAACATCCCATCATACTCGTAATAATACTATAAATAAAAGCCCTATGATTTACATCACTAACAATATAAGAATCAGTCAATTCGTGTCTGATTTGGAAGTGACACGGTCGCGCTAACAATCTAGCGCGGTCGTGCCTCATGAGACGCGGTCGTGCCGACTACCAGCGCGGTCGTGTCCTCCTGTCCAGACCCAATCATACCCTTTGGCTAATCTCAGTCGCGTCTTAGAATCATAGACACGATTGTGCCTGGCCAAGGCACGGTCGTGCTTAATGATTTAGTTAGTTAAGCCCTCTGTTTGATCAACACGGTCGCGCCCTGACTAGCATGGTCGCGCCCGTGGTTCGAGCACGATCGTGCCCTTCCCAGGCACGGTCGTGTGTGAGTTAAATTTTTGGCAGAATTATAATTTTATATATTTTTCAAACAATAAATATTTCTGATTAAATTACAAAATAAAAATAGTTGATTTTTATAAAAATACATTTAATTCTATTTAGAAAGGTCAAATATTAAATCTTGGAATAAATAGAAAATTATTTATTTAAAGTTTATAACAAATAAATTTACAATAATTGCTAAACCTTTCATTTGAAAAGTATTTAAATGGTTAAGTTACATTTTATAAATAAATAAATAAAATAATAATTATTTATTTACTTTATATTTAAACAAAGACATTTATTTATTTACACTTAATTACATTTAACACTTACAATATTTTCACAAATGATAATTATTTTTACTTAATTAATTATTCAAACTCAAACCTTAAACAAAATGCTTCAAAAGTGTTTATTTCAAAACCTTATATTCTATTCAATACTTTTAAGTACAAGTCAATGGCCTGATACACAAATTCAAATTCAACTTTAAACTTAAACTTTTGTGCACACTATTGATACAATACGCATTACACACTAGGTTAACTTGTGCATTTCAAGGATCCTTATTCTATCTAGTATCTTTGTTAGCTACGCCTTCAAACCAAGTGAGTATACATAGCCCCTTTTACTCTTTTACATTTTTGGGGTGAAACATGAACACTATTCAAATTACATGTTTACATTTACACAAACAACACAAGTACAAATCCTATTTACATTCATGTGTGCAATTTGAGCTTTATGCCCGAGTGCTATGTGTGCTAACTTTTGTGAACACTTATGTGCAATCATTAACTATTCAAGCCGACGGTTTTCAATGATAGATCTATTAAGTCTGACAAACCCACCCAGATTGGGGTGATTGATATCGACAACACAATTTGCATGCTAGTTACACAAGTTTGATTGTACTTGGTTACACAATAGTTGCTCCCCATAAATGCCTTATATATCATGTTATGTAAGGATTTGTTTTACAACTATATGCTATCTATATATACAAACCTGTGTTATACTCACCAAGTTTTTAGTTGACTTTATTTTATTCATGTTTCAGGTCCTAATATGTGAGATTGATCAAGATGTGATACATATAGGCTTGGACAAATAAAGAACTTATGTATTTCAATTATGTTTCTTTTCTTGGAATTGCTTTTGATTGAATGTTTGTAATGGAATTTGACAATTAATATATTTCAATTTAGTCAACCTTGTGCTTATGAACTGTCTACATGTCCCGCCCCGATGATTCGGCCATCGGTCGGGGTGTGACAATACGTTTCAACAGATGTTTTCAGAAACATATCTTAGTTCAGCATCACATCGCATGTTTTTCGGGGCATGGGCAGTGAAGTGAACTAAAAAATTGTGTTTAACGACATAACCGATATCGGTCTCATGAAGTACTTTAGATCTTATATTCTTTATCTGATAATGATCTTTCACACACCCCCCGCATACCATGGGTTCAAATCACAGTTGTCACAAAGATCATTATGTTGTCACACTACTAATGGACCAAAGACACTCGTAGTCTATTGACAATTCAGACTACATGCTAGTATCCAAATTAAAAATATAAGCATCAAGCATCAATTTTTGTTCTACAAAAGCAGTTATGAAGCTATCATTTCCATACTGTGCAGTCTAAGAAGTTCTGATCAAAACATTTATCACAGATATATTAGATAAGCATTCATAAAGTCCAACTAAGGTCATGTGTGACTGAACATCTACTGATGTACTATCATTTCCCCTTATAACTTCAAGTAATGTCGATTTTATCTTTTTCAATTTGTTTGGCTTTTTCAAAATCTTTATGAAAGAAAGTAAAACAAAAGAAAATAAAATCTTCCATGAAAACATTTTAAGAAAAACATTTTACTTGGTTACTTAGAATTAAGGAATTCAATCAAATTAAAACTAAAACCGATGTAATCGAATGTAATTGAATGTCTTTGCCTTTGTCACCAACACAAATATGTACTCCCCTGTCCTGTAGACTCCCCCTCAACTAGTCAAATGGTGGCATCAACGACTTTATGCTCACCATCGTCATCCTAAGTTTCAGGTTATCATTTGGACTTTGTAACACTCTTTCCAAAACATTGTGTGGCATATTCTCCCCCTGAGCATCAAGTCGTTGAATCAAATAGATTTACCAACTTCTGTAATGACTCATTGCTCTTGCAGATGTCATTCCCTGTCATGTGCTATGAACAACCACTATCAACAAACCAAATATTATTAATAGTCTCTCTTGGTTAATCCTGCACATCTAACAAGAAACATTAATTTGAAATTGGGACCCAAGCCATGGTAGTCATGGGTCATCCATATGTATCAAAATAATACACTTCACTCCATTCATAATCGAATCTCTCATCGATTTTCGGTGATTACTCCAACGAGTCCAAAACATAACCTTTTTATTTCCAAACATACTTCTGTTCATTGAGTTCTTTTTGCTTAAAATGTGAAGTGTTTGAATAATCTTGTTCATTTGAAAAATGTTTAGATTGTGAAAGCTCTTGTTGTTCTAAAACTTTTCTCAATCTTCTGTTTCTCCTCCATCTTTGAGGTCTAGAAAGCCTAACCTCAGATTTTGAATTACCCTTTAGTATATCACGAGGTTTAACTACATTTGGGTTAACATAAGGCTTACCAGGAGTTCTTACCTTTTCTGGAGTAACATGTCGGTTACCATTGTCTTTGTGAGGACAATCCATCCGAATGTGACCCACAAGACCACAGTAAAAGCATGATCTCATCTCACGATAATCTCTCATATAACGAATCTTCACACGATAAGATGCACTTGAAGAAGATTCGCCTACATGAACTTATTTTGGAGTTTGAGACGGAACAAACTTTTTCTCAACAGGTTTTGATTCAGGCTTCATCTTCTTAGGAACTACATGTTTCTTCCCTTTATTTTTGTAAGGACAATTCACCACAGTGTGACCCATCTCATTACAATGAAAGCATGTACGCCTGACTTTATAATCTCTGACATATGGAACTCTCTTTGAATTTGAAGAACTTCTAAATGTATAATCTCTAGATGAATTAGAATCAACCTTTGGTTCCTCAACTTTAATATCTTTCGGTATCCCTTCTACCATAGCTTCATCAAAATATTCATCATCACTCTCATCATAATACACCATATCTTCACCTATGACTGGATTCACTTTCAACACAGTCTTAGGATCTAAATCCTCATCTTTTATAATCTCAGGTGTAATAGAATAATTTCTGTTGAATGGTGGAGAAACATAACCAATACCACTAGTTCCCTTCCCCTCTTCAGTACTATTAAAATATCCCAGTAAGAATGATGAATTTCCAAAGCTTTCTAACTTTCTATGCAATCTGATCACCTCTGCTTTAGATTAAGCTAGTTCCTTATCTTTCTAAGCAAGATCATTATTTCTTTTCGAAATTTCTGCAAAGATATATTCAGGTGACATGCCTGCTCTTTGATCTTCAATGTCAGAGAACTTATATCCCTCTTCAGTGCTTCTATCCTTTCAACACACACATTCTCATTATCTTTTAGTTTCTGATTTACCGTGTGCATCGATTTCATATCACAAATGAGGTTTACGTTGTCATCCATAACCCTCATCATTTTATCCTTCACTGAAATACAGTTAGAACAAAATGTTTCAGAGTTAGAAACTACTGTATCCTTTTCTTCTAAAGAAGATGCACCAGGAGCCATGAATATGTCATCATCAGCTGCACTCTTTTGATCAACAATGACAAGCTCTGCATCAGTTTCTGATTCACTCATATCATCTTCAATTGTCTGGAAGCTTACTTTAGTCATCATATCATTCTTGGTAGACTGAGTACTTTCACCAGAACGAATACTCTCACTATCACTTAAATCTGCAGAAGAATCACTTTCAAAATCACGCTTCTTATCTAATTCTTCTTTGAATAAGACCACAAACGCTTGAGAAGTTGCTTCACCCTTTTTCTTCAATGCCTCCCATAAATCTCTTGAAGTTGGACACTTCCCGAGACTATGAATGATTTGTTTTGGTAAAGACATCGTTAAAGTTTCGCGCGTCTTCATCTCTCGATCAAACATTGTTAGGACATAGTTTGTAATGACAAAAGCTTTGTAATAGTTTAGATCTAATGTCTTTATGTTTTTGTATGTAATGTTCTAAGTGTTTTATACATGTTATGCTAGAGGCGAACTAGTCAAGTTTGCCTAGTCTAACAGAGGCGAACTTGTTAAGTTTGCTTAGTCTATCTGAGGCGAACTTGTTAAGTTCGCTTAGTCTGTTAGAGGCGAACTTGTTAAGTTCGCCTAATACAGATCAGATGTCTATACATAGAGGTTACAAAGTCAGTTTACGAAGTATTGAATAAAAGTGAACGAATTGTCTGATTAAGTCTGTAAACTCTATGATTGTTGGAATACAAGCTTGAATGTTATTTACGTGATTGTTTCTATTGTCTTTTGTGTATACAATTGTTGATTTGGTTGGATTTTGTACTCCGCGTTAACAATACGTCTTATCACAAGAACGATCCGTAGAAGAGCCATGTGGACCTACAAGTGGTATCAGAGCTTATGCTCGTGATTCTTGGTAATTTTAGACGGTTTTGTATGCAAATTGACAAGAAATTCATCATCTTTGAAATTTAATCAGATTTCTGGATTTTGGTTTAAGCGAACTTATTAAGTTCGCTTCACATTAAATTCGCTTGGGTGTATCTGAAGCGAACTTACTATCTTTGACTAAGGGTAGTGTGTGTTCAACACATGGAAAATTTTTTTCTGGAAAATGGCAAATATGGTTCAAGTAACTAATATGTTCAATTATGATAATGAGATTGGTACATCTCAGAAACCGCTGAAGTTGTTAAATCTTGCTGATTATTCTAATTGGAAAGATCGGTTTGATCAGTTCGTATCCTTTACCGATACCAGTCTATGGATTCCAATCTTAGAAGGTTATACGCATCCGACTTACTCGTGGATGGGAAAGGATGATGTTCCAAAGCCGGTTTCTGTGTTAACCACAGAAGAAAAGTTGTTGTTTGATTGGGAAAAGAAAGCGATGGCGAGTATTTCGATGTCTCTTCCGAAGGAAATATATCACAGTTTTAAACAATTTAAATCTTCTCAACAACTGTGGGAAGCATTACAGAAAACATGTGAAGGTAGTTTGGATGTAAAGAAGAGTAGAAAAGAGCTACTGAAGAAGCAATTCTTGGTGTTCAAGCACTTTCAAAATAAATCCTTGGATGATCTTGCTACAAGATTCTATCATCTGCTGAGTGAATTGTCGAGTGCTTCTGTGGTGTATGAGACTGAAGAGATTAACGATAAGTTTTTGGAGGCATTACCATCTAACTTTGATGTGTATACAGTTTTAATAAAAGAGAATATCAAGTATAAATCAATGTCTCTGGAAGAGGTTCTTGGAAAGATTCAATCTCATGATATGAATATGAAGAAGAAGGAGACTAATATGGAACATATACAAGATCCTTCAATGTATTTTGCCAAGACTTCTGGTAAAACTGGTACAGGGGTTGCATTTTTTTCTGATGATGCTCAAGATACTTCTAATGATCAGTGTTATGGAGTTCCTCTTCATTCTGGTTATTCTAGTCATTCTGGTTTCTCTGCAACTATAGCGTCTTCATCGTCTGGAACTCTCAATATGAATCAAAAGGTTGCTGATGATTATTTGGCTATGTTTTCCTCATTCATGGCGTCGTATGAAAATTTTATTGGAGGAAAAACTTATGATCCAGAAGTTATAGAAGAAGATTTTAGACAGATTGATCCTGTTGATTTGGGAGAAAAGAACATTCAATGGAATATGGCTATGCTGATGCGATAAGCAAAAGATTTTCTGAAAAAGACTGGAAGAAAATATATTGGCTCTAACAGTCGATCACGCATGGGATTTGATAAAACCAAAGTGCGTTGCTATATTTGTCAGGAGTATGGTCACTTTGCTAAAGAATGTGTGAAGCCAAAAGTTGAGTTTGATTCTCAGAAGAAGCCGAATAACTTTCAGCATAATCGTAATCAGTCACATGGTTCATCTGGTAATTTTAATCATGCATCTACATCATCGGCTTTGGTTGCTCAGAATGATGAAAACTATGACTGGGGTATTCATCAAGAAGATTTGGTGGGTACGGTAAGTCAAGCATTTGTAGCAGATATTCATTCTGAAAAATCCGAACAGTCGACTGATGATGATAGTTCGAGTAATGGTGAAAGTGTGCCGAGCGTTAATGAAGATATAGAACAAGTGGAGAATATTGATTCTGATATTGCATCAGGTGTTGCTGAAGATGATATTGTTCTAACACAAAATGCTTCAGATGGTGCTGATTCAGAGAGTATTCCCATTGTCAAAGTTTTCATGGCAGACATGTCTGATCCGTCAAAGGTAAAAGACTCTGTTTGTCATATTTACTGTTCTAACTGCATTACTGAAAAAGATAAATTGCAAAAGGACATGGATGATAACACAAACTTGATTTGTGATATGAAATCGATGCATTCAGTTAATCAGAAACTGAAAGATAATGAGAAATTGTGCATCGATAGAATTGATTCTTTGAAAAGAGACTTAAATTCTCTGGGGTTGAAATATAAAGAACAGGCTTATCATCTGGATATGGCTTAGCTGAGATAGAAAAACGAAATGAAGTTGTCGCTCAAAAGAATAAAGAAATTTCTAACAAAGAGTCTGAGGTGATCAAACTTCATAGAAAGCTGGAAAAGTTTGAAAATTCATCGGTTGTATTGGATTATTTTAATGCAAATGCTGATTATAAGAAGCGAGTTGCTGGAATTGGATTTATTCCTCCACCATTTAATGCAAATTATGTGGTTGAACCTGGAATCATACATGTAGAGGAAATTGATCCAAAAACAATATTAAAAGGAATCCGGTAACTGGTGAGGATATGGTTTATGAGTTTGATTCTGAGGATGAGGTATTTGATGAGAAGAAGGTTGAAGGTATTCCAAAAGAAGTGAAACTTGATGAACTAACAGTTGTAAAAACTGTTACTCATGATAGATGCATTCTGACTGAACCTGACGAGGTGAAAGTTATTACACCTAAGCTTTCCCCAATTTTACAGTCAAGTGGGTTTGTTGCTGCCGGTCATCAAAAGATGCTTTAATCAAAGTTACCTACATAGGTTTATGTTCCAAAGAAGCAAGTAAAGTGTTCTGTACAATCTTCTAAAGCTTACTCATCTGATGGTTCCTCAAACTCAAGAAAAACCCCTTATTTTAGAACTCATCAAGAGAGAAGAGTTTGTTTTCACTGCAATGAAGTTGGTCATATTCTGATAAATTGTCCTTATAAGAACCGGGGCAAATTGAAGACTGCTCCTTCACAATCAAAAGTGGTGCAAATTCTGTAAAGAATAGATGAGGGAAATTCGACTTCTGATGTGGAGAAAAATATGCCTAGTCGATCTTTTGTTAAATCTTCTGGATTTAAACAGCAGGATAAATTGAATTCTAAATCATTTGTTTGTCAAGAGAAATTTGAGATTCCACATGTTGGAATTTCAAAAGATTCTCCACCTGAAGTTAAACTGTCTAGACCACAAAGGAGAAGACGAAACAGAAAATTGAAGAAACTTTTGGAAACTGTTAGGATATAGTTTGTAATGACAAAAGCTTGTAATAGTTAGATTTTATGTCTTTACGTTTTTGTTATGTAAATGTCAAATGTCACTAAGTGTTTTACAAGTATAGCCTAGAGGCGAACTTGTTAAGTTCTCCTGGACTATCAGAGGCGAACTTAATAAGTTCGCTTAAGTTTAACTGAGGCGAACTTGTTAAGTTCGCTTAAGCTGTTAAAGGCGAACTTAATATGTTCGCCTATATCAGGTTAGTTATCTATATATATGTTTACAGAGTCAGTCGTTCAATATAGATCAGAACAGAACCAAATAGAACATAGAAGTCCGATTGAGTCTGTAAACATCAATATGATTTGAAATACGAATTGAGAAGGTTATTTACTTGCTTGTTTGCATTGTCTTTTATGCGTATAAACGTTGACTCATTTGATTCCGCACTCCGAGTAAACGTCATGTCATATCACGAGATCGATCCGTATATGCGCCATAGGGACCTACAAGTGGTATCAGAGCTTTTGCTCGTGATTCTTGTTGATTCTAGACGATTTTATATGCAAATTGACATCAAATTCATCATTTTTGAGTTTTTCATTTCAATGGATTTTTCAAGACGGATTTTGATCTGATTTGGTGTTTTTGAAGGGGATTATGATGAAATTGATCCAATAGAAAGCTTCTAATTGACAAATTACACGATCCTATGGTCCAATTTTGTTTAATTCCTTCAATTTAGTGATTAATGAAGATTTTTGGATGTTCTTGAATCACAATTTTGGTCTGAAGAAGTTCTTGATCTTGATTCTGTTACGGCAAGCGAACTTGCTTATTTCTGTGCAGGCGAACTTAGCAAGCGAACTTGTCAAGTTCGCTTCTCACAGGGTTAAGCGAACTTATTTTAGGCAAACTTAATCAGATTGTTGAATTCTGATTTAAGCGAACTTATTATGTTCGCTTCTCATTAAGTTCGCTTGGGTGTATTATAGGCGAACTTATTATCTTCGCCTGAGGGTAAGACTGTTCAGCAATTGGAAATTTTTCAGAATTTTTTTTTTAAAATGGCAAATATGGTTCAAGTCACGAATATGTTCAATTATGACAATGAGATCGGTACATCTCAAAAACCTCCGAAGTTGTTGAATCTAGCTGATTATTCTAATTGGAAAGATCGGTTTGACCAGTTCGTATCTTTTACCGATATTTTGGAAGGATATACGCATCCTGCTTATTCGTGGATGGGAAAGGATGATGTTCCGAAGCCGGTGTCAACGTTAACTACTGAAGAAAATTTTTTATTTGATAGGGAAAAGAAAGCGATGGCTAGTATTTCGATGTCTCTTCTAAAGGAAATATATCACAGTTTTAAACAGTTCAAGTCTTCTCAACAACTGTGGGAAGCATTACAGAAAAGGTGTGAAGGAAGTTTGGATGTGAAGAAGAGTAGAAAGGAGTTACTAAAGAAGCAGTTCCTGGTCTTTAAACATTTTCAAAACGAATCCTTGGATGATCTTGCTACAAGATTCTATCATCTTCTTAGTGAACTGGCTAGTGCGTCTGTGGTGTATGAGACCGAGGAAATCAATGATAAATTCTTGGAGGCTTTACCATCAAAATTTGATGTGTATACGGTTTTAATCAAAGAGAATATTAAGTACAAAACCATGTATCTTGAAGAAGTTCTAGGGAAGATTCAGTCGCATGACATGAATATGAAGAAGAAAGAGACTAATATGGAGCATATCCAGGATCCCTCAATGTATTTTGCCAAATCTACTGGTAAATCTGGTACTGGAGTGGCATTCTTTTCTGGTGATGCTCAAGAGTCTTCAAATGATCAGTGTTCTGGAGTTCCAATTTATTCTAGTCATTTAAGCCATTCTGGATTTTCTGCGACTACAGCTTCAACATCATCTGGATCTCATTTGAATCAGAAAGTTGCTGATGATTATCTTGCTATGTTTTCATCTTTCATGGCATCATATGAGAATTTTATTGGAGGGAAAATACATGATCCTGAGGTTATAAAAGAAGATTTCAGACAGATTGACCCTGTTGATCTGGAAGAAATGAATATCCAATGGAATATGGCTATGTTGATGCGCCAAGCTAAAGATTTCTTAAAGAAAACTCGCAGAAAATATATTGGTTCAAATAGTCGATCTCGTATGGGTTTCGATAAGAGCAAAGTTCGTTGTTACAACTGTCAAGAGTATAGTCACTTTGCTAAGGAGTGTGTGATGCCGAAGGTAGAATTTGATTCTCAAAAGAAGCAGAATAATTTTCAAAACAATCAGCCTAACTTTCAGCATAATCGGAATCAATCACATGGTTCTTCTGGTAATACAAATCATGCATCTGCATCATCAGCATTGGTTGCTCAAAATGACGAAAATTGTGATTGGGGCATTCATCTGGAAGACTTAGTGGGTGTTGTGAGTCAGACTTTTGTTGCAGAAATTCATTTTGAAATACCAGAGGAGTCTACTGATGATGAAAGTTCTAGTGATGATTCATGTGATATTGATAGTGTTCCAAGCGTTGATGATGAGGTAGAACAAGGGCAGAATATTGATTCTGATGCTGCATCAGGGGTTGCTGAGGAGGATATTGTTCTTACAGAAAATGCTTCAGTTGGTGATGATTCAGAGAATATTCCCATTGCCAAAGTATTCATGGCAGACATGTCTGATCCGTCAAAGGTAAAAGACTTTGTTTGTCATATTTACTGTTCTAACTGCATTTCTGTTAAAGATAAAATGCAAAAGGTCATGGATGATAACACAAACTTGATTTGTGACATCAAATCAATGCATTCAGTTAATCAGAAACTGAAAGATAATGATAAGCTGTGCATTGATAGAATTGAGTCATTGAAAAGAGACTTAAATTCTCTTGGGCTAAGATACAAAGAGCATGGTTATCATCTAGATATGGCATATGCTGAAATAGGAAAACGTAATGAAGCTGTTGCCTAAAAGAATAAAGAAATATCTGACAAAGAGTCTGAGGTGATCAAACTTCATCGAAAGTTGGAACAATTTGAAAGTTCTTCAGTTTTTTTGGATTATTTTAACTCAAATGCTGATCCTACTACGCGTGTTGCTGGTATTGGATTTATTCCTCCACCGTTTAATGCAAATTATGTGGTGGAACCTGAAATCATAAATGAAGAGGAGATAGATCCAAAAACTGTGTTAAAGGTGAATCCGGTAACTGGGGAGGATATGGTGTACGAGTTTGATTCTGAAGATGAGATGTTCGATGAAAAGAAGGTTGAGGGCATTCCAAAAGAAGTGAAAATTGATGACCCAACAGTTGTTAAATCTGTTACCCGAGATAGATGTATTATGACTGAACCCGAAGAGGTGAAAGTTGGTACTTCTAAGCTTTCTCCAATCTTACAGTCGAGTGGATTTGTTGCGGCTGGTTATCAAAAAGTGAATTCCTCAAAGGTGCCAACACAGACTTATGTTCCAAAGAAGCCGATAAATTGTTCTGGACATTCCTCTGAAGCTTATTCCTCTGATGGATTCTCAAATTCAAAGAAAACTTCTTATTTCAGAACTTATCAAGAAAGAAGAGTGTGTTTTCATTGCAATGAGGCTGGTCATATTCTAATCAACTGTCCATACAAGAACTAGGGTAAAATGAAGATTGTTTCTTCACAACCGCAAGTGGTGAAGATTCTGAAAAGAAAAGATGAGAGAAAGTCGTCATCTAGCTTGGAGAAAAATTTGCCTGTTCAATCTTTTGTTAAATCCTCTGGATTTAAACAACAAGATAAATTGAATTCTAAATCTTTTGTATGCAAAGAGAAACTTGAGATTCTTCATGTTGGAATTTCAAAAGATTCTCCGCAGGAGGTTAAATTGTCTAGACCTCAAAGGAGAAGAAGAAACAGAAAATTAAAGAAATTTTGGAAACATCCGAATCTGACAATAATATATCAAATAATGTTTTTCAAAATAATCAAAATGGTTCTTCTTTGAAAAAGTCTGAAAGTCAAACTTCTATTCCAAAAGTGAATGATAGATTGATTGTAAATTACAAGAAGTTGTTTATTTTGATCAAACTGGTCGACCCAAGACCACGATGGCTTGGGTTCCGATTTATAACTGATTCTCGTTGTTTATGTAGGGACAACCAAGGAGGACTATCAACAATACTTGGTATGTGGATAGTGGTTGCTCTCGACATATGACAGGGAATGTTAGACTGCTTGAAGATGTTAAACAAATTGATGGTGGTTATGTCGCTTTTGCGAGTAATAAAGGTGGGTACATAACTGGACAGGGAACGTTAAAGAATGAAAAAGTCAAATTTGAAAAGGTGAATTATGTTGAGCAGCTGGAACACAATCTTTTAAGCGTATCACAAGTCTGTGACAAGAAGTTTTCGTTCCATTTCAACGATACTGAATGCTATATTCTGAAACTGGGCTTCGCAATTCCTGATGAATGGATTCTCATGAAGGCTCCAAGGAGAAATGACACGTATGTCCTTGACATGAGTGTCGCCACTACAACGGATTCAATTCCTACCTGTTTACTCTCCAAGGCGTCTGAATCTGATTCAATATTGTGGCACAGGAAGCTAGCTCACATTAACTACCGGAAGATGAACTATATTGTTCGGAATGATCTGGTTCTTGGTATTCCGAAGATGAAATTCTCAGTTCCTGATGATTGTATTCCTTGCAAGAAGGGGAAGCAAAGAAAGAAATCTCACAAATCTAAATTGACAAATTCTATCGTAACTCCTTTAGAGTGCTGCATATGGATTTGTTCGGTCCTATCAGTATTAGGAGCATTGGTGGGAAATCATACTGCTTGGTAGTAACTTATGATTACTCCAGATTTTCATGGGTTAAGTTTCTTTCCTCTAAAGCTGAAACCACTGAGTTGGTATAATACTTAATCTTGGGTTTGGAGAATTTATTCAATCGTAAAGTCAGAAGAATAAGGAGTGACAATGGCAGCGAATTTAAGAATAGCAAAATGGGCTTATTCTGTCTACAAAAAGGAATTCATCATGAATTCAGTGCGCCATATGTTCCTCAACAAAACGGTGTCGCTGAACGAAAGAACAGGACTTTGGTCGAAACAGCTCGCACGATGCTTGCGGATTCTAAGCTTCCAGTCACCTTTTGGGCTGAAGCTATGAATACTGCGTGTCATGTTTTGAACAGGATCTTGACCGTCAAGCGACATAACAAGACTTGCTATGAATTGCTGAATAATCGAAAGCCGGATCTGGATTATTTACTACCTTTTGGTAATCCTTGCACCCTATTGAAAGTTCGAGATGTCCCAACAAAATTCAGTGCGAAGGGTATTGAAGGGATTTTTCTGGGGTATGTTGCTAATTCGACTACCAAATGAGTTTATAACAAAGAGACGTGGCAAGTTCAAGAATGGATCCATATTGACTGTTCAAATCGGTCTTTACCACAAATGGCGATTGGTCCGGATTGGGCATTTGATTGTGAAAACTTATTCAAGTCTTTTCATTTACCTTCTGATATTTCTGCTGAAGATGCTGCTGTTCTTTATGATTCTTGTCAGGATGCACAACACAATGGATTTCTACCAAATGCAGTTCCAAATTCATCGATTCCATCTACTTCTGCTCCCAATCAAAATGTTGCTTCTTGTTCAGGTCCACAAGATTCAGAGAGTAAGGAGGATAATGCTATTTTTCAAGATTCTTCTGCTGAACCGTTGTTGGGTGATGATCCATTACTTTCGACACAGGCTCAGGGGGAGATTCCTACAAATTTAGACTCGGATATTCCAATTAATCAAGATTATTCTTATCAATCTGAATCTACTCAAGTTGACGTGTTGCCGGTTCCTGAGGTTGCATCCATCAAGGAACTCAAGATAATGCTATTTTTCAAGATTCTTCTGCTGAACCGTTGTTGGGTGATGAACCATTACTTTCGACACAGGCTCAGGGGGAGATTCCTACAAATTTAGACTCGGATATTCCAATTAATCAAGATTATTCTTATCAATCTGAATCTACTCAAGTTGACGTGTTGCCGGTTCCTAAGGTTGCATCCATCAAGGAACTCAAAGATCATCCAGTGACGAATATAATTGGAAACTTACAGGATGGAGTGAAAACACGTTCTCTTGTTGACAATACTTGTTTGTATACCTGCATTAAAGATTCTGGTGTTGTTGATGATTGTTCACATTCATGCTTTATTTCGCAGGTTGAACCTAAGAATGTTGAGATGGCTTTAAACGACAACAATTGGATAGAAGCTATGCAGGAAGAACTTGCTCAATTTGACAAACTTAAGGTTTGGAATCTTGTTGATCTTCCGAAGGGTGCGTATCCGATAGGAACAAAATGGGTGTTTAAATGTAAGAAAGACGATCGAGGTGTCGTGGTACGCAACAAGGCAAGATTAGTTATCCAGGGCTTCAATCAACAAGAAGGAATTGATTACACCGAGGTTTATGCGCCGGTTGCGAGGCTCGAAGCTATAAGGCTGTTTATAGCTTTTGCTTCCTTTAAAGGTTTTAAGGTGTTTCAATTAGACGTCAAAAGTGTGTTTTTATATGGAAAGGTCAAGGAGGAAGTCTATGTGTGTCAGCCGCCAGGGTTTGAAGATCCACTGAATCCGAATATGGTTTTCAAGCTTGATAAGGCCCTCTATGGTCTTCATCAGGCTCCTCGTGCGTGGTATGAAACTTTATCCACACATCTTTTGATAAATGACTTTGTTCGTGGAAAGATAAACTCGACCTTATTCATAAAGAAATCAGGGGGAGATTACCTACTGGTGCAGATTTATGTGGACGATATTATTTTTGGCTCAACAAACGAAGGGTTATGCAAAGACTTTGAGGGTGTTATGAAGTCGAAGTTTGAAATGTCTGCTATGGGAGAGTTATCGTTTTTCTTAGGTTTGCAAGTAAATCAAAAGGAAGATGGTTTCTTTATTCATCAGTCTAAGTATGTCAAAGACATCTTGAGCCGGTTCAAGATGGAGGAATGTACCCCATATGATGCTCCAATTCCGGTCAATCATAAGTTGAATTCTGACCCGGATGGAAAAGATGTGGATTGTCGACTTTACAGAGCTATGATTGGATCCCTTATGTACTTAACCGCTTCAAGGCCAGATATAATGTTCGTCGTGTGCATCTGTTCCAGATTCCAGGCAAAGCCAAAAGAATCTCACTTAATTGCTGTGAAAAGAATCTTTCAATATTTGAAAGGAAAACAACGTTTAGGGCTATGGTATCCTCATGGTTCTAACTTTGATTTCAATGCTTATACTGATTCTGATTTTGGTGGTTGTTGTTTGGACAGGAAATCTACAACAGGTGGTTTCCAGTTCTTAGGTAATCGACTTGTGTCCTGGCAATTCAAAAAGCAAACCACAGTCTCGATTTCAACATGCGAAGCAGAATATATCGCTGCTGCGAGTTGTTGTTTACAGATCCTGTGGATACAACAGCAATTGAGAGATTACGGTTTGAATTTCACTGGAACCCCTATGCTTATTGATAATAATGCTACTCTGTCCATAACTAATAATCCTGTTAAACATAGTAAAACTAAGCACATCGAGATTCGATATCATTTTATTCGTGATTGTGCAGAGAAAAGGTTGATTGAGCTGGTCAAGGTACACACAGATGATAATTTTGCTGATTTGTTTACCAAGACATTTGATCGTACCAGGTTTGAATTTCTAATTAAAATAATTGGTATGATCAATCCCGAATAAAAAATTTTCAAAATCAGAATTTCATGGAAAATTTTTATTTTTAATGTCTTTTACTGCTTTATTACATTTTTGCATTTACATTTCAGTCAAAAAGTTGTTAACTTATAAAAAGTCAAAACAAAGTGAAAAATATAAAATTTGACATCATTTGAAGTTAGAGAAGAAATGATAGTACATCAGTGATTATTTCATTGCACATGACCTTAGTAGACCTTTGATTTATGATTGCTTAAAATGAGTTGATTTGATCAAAATCTCAAAGTCTGCATAAATAAGAAATGATAGTGTTTTGAATGCTCTAATTTTGATAATCTGTTTTTTAAATTTGTGTATGAGTTTTGAAACTTGAATTGTCAACAGACTAGAAGCATTTTGAAATCAATAGTAGTGTGAAAATTAAATAAGATATGATTACATATGTGATTTGAATCCATTATATGCCTGTATGTGTGTGTAAAAGATCATTATCAGATAAAGAATATATGGTTTTAAAGAATTTCATGAGACCAATATCGGATTATATCTTTAGCACAAATCTATTTCAGTTCACTTCACTACCCATGCCCCGAAAAACATGCAAGGTGTTGTTGAACTAAGATATGCTTTCAAAATCTGTTGAAACAAATATTCGCCCATGGATTAGTTAGATACATCATCTAGTCTGACTCCATTGAAGTTTATCCAGATAATAGTTGGATCCTCATACCTGAATCTGTTGATTCTCATTATCAGCCAATTTATTAGAATCTTCTGATTCTGAATCATCATGATTCTTATATCCTTCGGGATCTGCTTCTGTTCTTGTGCTAAATGAGATAATTTCATCTTGGAAATTGATCTAATCTTAATATAAACTGTATATGTCTTCTAGATAGTGCATTTTATTTTTTCTGTTTGGCATTTATGTGGGGTACACTATGTTTTTCATCTAAATGGTACTAAATCACATGAATTTGGATAATAAACGCTTATAGTTTCAAATTTTATAATATTGACAAATTTAAGATTTCATGCTTTATATTACAAATTCGGTACGAAGTATTGAGCATTTCATAACCTGATCTTATTTACTTCGAAATTTATCGCGTATCATTTCAAATATATTGAAGTTTTAAAATTCTGAAACGAAAATATCAAAATGAAAAAGATGCAAAGTGCACAAGACTTAGTTGGATGGTTTCATATTATAGGTTACCCTTTATTATTGTTAAAATGTATGATAAATTAATTGGATACTGATATGATCTTCTTGCTCATGATGATCATTCAAAAATATGTGTTTCCGTTTGTACAGATAAAATCCAAAAATATATGTTTCCGTTTGTACAGATAAAATCCACAAATATGTGTTTCCTTTTGTACAGATAAAATCAAAAAATATGTGTTTCCTTTTGTACAGATAAAATCCAAAAATATGTGATTCCGTTTGTATAGATAAAACTCAAAAAGATTTTGATTTTTATTTTCCATGAAAATTCTAAACTTTTATTAAAATTTTTCGGGATTGGATCGGATACATGATGCTGACAGAAGTTCAAGATTTGAAAGGTTGAAGTTGGTAAATTTTGTTCAAGGCAAAAGTGAATAGGTATTAAGTTCGCCTGTGTACAGTGAAGCGAACTTAATAAGTTCGCTTAAAAACGGTGAAGAGAACTTAATCTGGTTGTCTGTGGATGGTGAAGCGAACTTATCAAGTTCACCGATGGCTTGTTAAGCGAACTTAACAAGTTCGCCTAAATAAGCGAACTTAATGTGTATAAGACTCTTGGTCAAGCGAACTTGACAGTCATCGTCTTCATTCGTTCGAAGCGAACTTGTCTGAAATTTTTCAAAAATTTTAATCTGTGTTGTTGGAGTTGTTTACTGATTCTATCATATTCCAAATTGAATTGCGAACACAACCAAGGTAATTTTGTTGAATTTCATCCGTTCAATTGTGAGAATTTGATGATTTTCTTCTCGGTTTCTGTCAAATATTTGAACGAATGGTTTTTGACCTAATTTTGTCCGGACTTATAAAATTGATCATTCTAATTGGTTGTTAATTGATATTCGACTGATGTTCATTGTTTATTCCATGAGTTTAACTCGATTTGTTGATTTTTAAACGTCTGTGTTTGAATTTGAATCGTCACAGGTTCAAGCGAACTTGTTCCAAGCGAACTTGTTTGAAGCGAACTTGTCGAGGCGAACTTGCAACGCTAAGCGAACTTATTAAGTTCGCCTAGGGGTCAGGGAAGATTTGGACTTGTAAATTTTTTTGTATGTGTTGAAAATTTTTTTTGTTTAAAATATTTTTTAAATTTTTTTTATTTTGTTTTGTTGTTTGTTCGTGTTTATTATTTTTGCTAATATGTTTGTTGTCCAACTTTTTCAGATGGCTCCACGTGTCGAATATAAACATAATCAAGTGGCATTGTTAGATCCTAACATGTCTGAGGCTGTAAATTTTCAAGGCATTATAGGATTTTTGAACAGATCACGTCTTCACGTTGCTTTATCTGCTGATCATTACATAAGTCTCGTGTACATACAACAATTTTGGGACACAGTACATCAAGATACGGACGTTGAACCTCATGTTCTTCGTACCACTGTTAATAATACCGAGATTGCCATTTCTGAAGAGACGATTCGTGCTGCTCTTGATTTGGGTGGAATCGCTGAAGATCCGTTATCTTATCCAGGAAATCTTATTCTGGGTTGTTTTCAAAGAATGGGATATCGTGGGAAACAGAATGATACACAAGCACGTAAAGGTGGCTTAGTTGGTGAATGGAGGTACTTTATGCATGTGCTTATTTAGTGCATCTCTCCTCACAAAGCTGGTACCGATGGCTTGAAGATGGCTCTTCAAACTGCAATGGTTGCTTTAACGTTGAATAAGCGATTCAATTTTGCACTTTACTTCTATAGAGAGATGGTCATGCAAATTAATCCAGCTGAAGGTCAAGGATTTCTGATGTATCCTCGTTTTATTCAACTGATTCTTAATCATCTAATTTCGGATCTTCCACAACATCCTATAAGATTAACTTTGACTCTGATGTCAAAGCGTATCTTTACTGATTGTACAAAAGTTAAACAGCAGAATGCCGCATTGATACCGGTTCTTGCTCCATTGTTTGGGCACTTAATCAATCCTGATTATGTTGCACCACTGAATGACAACTGGTTTCATCCAGAAGAAATTGCTCAGGTTACAGGCTTCAATGTTCAACAACAACAACAACAGCAACAACTACAACAACTAGCACAACAACAAGTTCCACAACAACAGATACCAGTTCAACAAGTACACGTGTCACACCCCCAAATTTCACTAACGGAGTTTTACCGTTTGGAAGGTGACACACCAGGATCTCAATCATTAGTTACATCAAACGACACTATATGGGACTTGAAATGTCATAACATAAAAGTTCAGAGTTAATGCGGAAGCGTAAACGTTAATATAAAATTTAATGTAGTTACACGCAACAAGCGCCAATCAATATAATTAAGTAAACTGTTTATCATGTTTAAAATGAATGAAATGACAGTAGGACTCCATGCATGTCCTAATTGTGCAACCTGTGCCAAAGCGACCTGAGAAACATGTAAGAAAAAGTGTCAACACGAGATTGGTGAGTTCACAGGTTTCAAGTTTACAATAAGAGAGTGTTTGCCAGATTATGTACATTCAATATTCATATTTATAGGTAGCTAGCCTTTGTTCATGTCTTACTAAAGCGCTCTCAACCGAAGCTGACTGTTTGTGTTTGTATGCCTCCTGCCAGGTCTATCAACTCTGGCAAATGTGAGTGGGCTGTAATGTCCCGGATTTTTCGATGTACCTTTTTCCTAAACGCTTATCGTATTATTTTAAACTTTAATTCTTATTTCCTTAAATAGTAATTTTTTTATTTATTTAACATGGATTTAAGGAAAACATATATATATGTATATATATATATTTATTATTTTTTTTTACCTTTATTAAACAAGATATTATCAAAATTCTTAAAACATATGAGTTTATAATTATATAAATAATTTATAAACTTATTTCAAAAATACTTAAACTTATGAATCATAAATCCTAGAAATTATTTTATAAATATATAAAATAATAAAACTTATAAAACTAATGTAGTTCTTTTATAAAATAACATAAGTATTTTATAAAAAGTCCAGGGACCAAAACTGCCATTTTCTGAAACTGGTTTTAAACTAAAACTTAACATTTAAACGTAAAACGATATAACTACAAACTTCAGGGACTTGTTTTGTAATAAACCCAAACTTTCGAGACTGAATCCAGTCGCGAGTTCGAGTCCCGTAGAAACCGGTTTTCATCCCAACTTTTCCCGAAAACACAAAATCGGCCAGATTCGATGTACCTCGAGCTTCGCCTTCGGCGTGCGACCCTAACCCTATGACAATCAATGCCCGACCTCGACTGTAACAACGCGTGGGTTCGAACTTGAATCTATTCGGCTCAACCGTAAACCCCTCAATCGATCGGGCATTTAATGGCGAAATCCGCTATAAATACCGATCCCAGTAGCTCATCAACATCATCCCAACACTTCTTCACTCTCCAACTTCACGCATTGGGTTCGCAATTCCTCGGGTTGGAGCGGCGACCCCCGACGAGCTCGGTAAGGCCAATCTCCCTCGTTTTCACATCAATTCAGGTAAAACTTATGCTCAATCAACTCGAAATTTCCTAATGATCATAAGCCCTCTGTTTAATTCCATTAACAGAGGGCTAATCGTAGTGTATTTGGTGGATTTCGATTCTAGGGTTTATATGGATTTGGGGGATAACCGGAACTGCTGTTTAAAAATTTCTTGTTCAGTTATATTCCCACCGAGACCCGTAGGCGGGATGGCTAGGAGTATGTGTGATTTGCGACCCGGTCCCAGACCCGAGTTCGAGTCCGGGTAAAACGTTTTTGATACTTTCATTTTTTTTAAACTTTTCACTCAGGTTTAAATGCTCCGATTATTTTTATAAATTCTGTTAAGTTTTTATAAACATGAAAATGAATTCTTTTTACACTTTTGCATACCAGAGCTATTTTATTTAATTAAAATTAGTTAAAACCCATAATGTTTTATTCTTTAAAAATAGTTTTAAATTCTTAAAAATTACAAAAATACTTTCAAACTTTATAGAATCCATCTTTCCAACAAAAATGATTTATAAAAATCGGCAAAGCTATTATTGCTAAAATGAATGAAAATACATTGTTTATTTAAACACATTTATCAATTTTCATTTAAAAGGGAAAAGAAACTTATAAAATTATTATAAAACTTATGTAACAATTTGAAAACAAAAGCTTATAAACTTTATTAAATAGAAACTTTAAACATTCATAAAGAAACTTTATGTTGTAAACTTATAAAAAAGGGTTAGAATAAGAAACTCTATCTAAATCTCTTATTAACCTATAATATGTTACAAAACAATTTGTAAAATGAATACCTAATAAAGTCTTAAATACTTAATATTAATTACTTAACTATGTAAAGTAATTACCCTTTTAAATAATTAATTATTCTTGTCAAAGAAATCGTTATTCTTTAAATAACCATTTTAAATCTTTAAATAATTGTTTAGTCTTTCATTAAACAATATGTACAATTACTTAGAAAACTATTTTAATTATTATTACCAATTGGGTGTAATAATTGTGAAACTTTTGAATAATGATCTTACTAAATCATTTTAAGCTATAAACTCATTTAAACTTTGATACATAAGTCTTGAAGCATTCATTCAAAAACCTTTTGTTTTAAACTTGATTTAAAAACTTGATAAACACAACCAACCCATCTCCCATTGGAACCCCAGTCAAAATCCTGAAAATCTTAGAATTCTTGCCCTAGACTTTTAAGGTCATACTTGAAACTTTAAACTTATATTCTTAGGCTTATCGTGAGGATATTCTCCCTCTCCAAGTCTTGCAAACACTTACTCTTGTTAGATACCCTTCATCATCCAAGTGAGTATACTTAGCCCCTTTTTCCTTTCTATACTTTTGGGGTGAAACATGTTTAAAAACATTAAACTTATACAATTCTTGTACAACTATGACTAGATGCTTATTCTTATGTTAAACTTGAGACTTGTATGCTTAGATTAAACTTAAAACTAGCATATTCATTAACTTTGATCAAGCCTATGGTAACAATGATAGATCTATTGCATTTGACCAATCCACCTTGATTGATTGACCCTTCGGAGGGAGCCCTTGGTGATTGTTACTGAATTAAACTTTTAAATGTAGAACCAAAGACTGATTTCTACCAAATTATTCTAAGTACAAATGCTGCTGATAGGCTTATCAGCAGCATTCAACACATATGGCTGCTGATAAGTGATAGGCTTATCAGCAGCGTTCAACACTTGTTGCTGCTGATAGGCTTATCAGCAGCGTTCAACACAAGTTGCTGCTGATAGGCTTATCAGCAGCATTATTCTCATCTCTGCTGCTGATAGCTTTATTCAGTGAAGACCAAACGTTGCAGCTGACTATCCATGTGAAGCGCCTCTGACAACTTTCTGCAAAAGCAACTGCCACACTCCAAGTAGAAGGAACCTCACTGGTGCAACCAATAAAGGACAATAATGCGCGTCTCCAAGCATGCAAACAATGATGCCTAAGAAGACGTTTCAGTAAAGTTATCTAGATTAGCCTTTACGTGTAATTTAGATTAATAAACAAGATCAACGGCTTGTGTTAGATCTGATCCTTAGAATCAAGGGTCTGTCTTGATTCTAAGTTACTATAAATACTGTGTAAACACTTCATTGTAAGTGTGCTTGCTGTGCTTTCATAGTGATTCTTGATAGTGTTTTACTTGTAAACTTGTAATCTCAGAAGTCTAATACAACAGTGCATTTATCAGTATTCTTGCTGTTTACTTGTTTACTTTGTTGGTTGTTATTGTTTCCGCCAATATCAACTAGAATAGAATCACCTTGTAATCTTACGATCCTACAAGTGGTATCAGAGCTTTGGCTCAAGATTAAACAAACTAACATTTGTTTAATCACTTTCTGATTCTATTCAAAACTCTATTCTTGATCAAGTCACACAAAACAAAATGGCACAAAGTCATGGATCTGAAGACATCGGCAGTATCAACCGACCACCGAGGTTGGTGTCTGGGGAGGACTATGATATGTGGAAGAACCGTATGGAAAGCTTCTTCTGCTACCATGAATACGGAATGTGGAAATCCATAAGGGATGGACCTTATGTTCCCATGGTGGCCTCTACTGACTCCGGATGACCACTAGTTCCTAAGGAACCCTCCAAGTATTCTGAAGAAGACATCAAGAAAATGGAGGTGGACTTCAAGGCATTAGGAGCTATCCAAATGTGCCTTCCAAATGAATTTTTCACAACTTCAAGGCTCACAAAACTGCAAAGGAATTATGGGGAGCCTTGGAAAAGATGTTCGCTGGATCTGAGGAGGTCAAGGAGAACAGACGTGACATTCTCAAGCAACAGTATGAAAACTTCGTCTGGAAGGAAGGTGAGTCACTAACAGTTTTATATAACAGGTACACGTACCTGGTTGGAGAACTGTAGTGCTCCAAGGTAAAGCTGGAGAATGAAGACATTCTCAAGAAATTCATAAGATCTCTTCCTAGTTGTTGGACATTATATAAGTGTCCATCAGAAGAACAGAGAATCTGAAGACTCTTCAGATGACTGAGCTCTTTGGCATGCTCAAAACCTATGAATTAGAAATGATTCAAGCTAAAGAAAGGAGCTCCAGTTATCAATCAGCTACCACTTCCTCCACCACCACCTCAGCGCTTCACTCTGATCATTCTGGTCCTAGTGCAAGCAACTACTATCCTCCCATTGTTACTCATCCTCAAACACCAACTGCTTCACAATCCAACTCATCACCATTTCTTCTTGAGGCACCTCCTCAACAGCTACTACTTTTGTCTCTGACAACTCAAGCAGCATGCACTTCATAAAGGAGGATCTGGAATGCTTTCATCCAGATGATCTTGAAGAAATGGATATTCAACACTCATATGCCATGCTCTCCCTCAGAGCAAAAAGGTTTTATTCTAGAACCGGGAGATCAGTTCCAAGCAACAACTCAAACACCAGAGTTGGGCTTGATAAAAGCAAGATCCGATGTTACAATTGTAACCAAATGGGTCACTTTGCTAGGGAGTGCAAGGCACCTAAAGCCAATCAGGGTGCCAGCCATCAAAGACAAGCTTACCAAGGTCAGCCCAGGCAGCAGCAGCAAGGAACTCCTCCAGCACAAACTGCAGCCTGTGCAAATGTTGGAACTACAGAATTTGACTGGAGTTTTCAATATGAAGATGTTCCTGCCTCCAACCAAGCACTTATGGCAGACAATGCAGAGATACCACCTTAGGTATTTGAACATCTTTGCTCTCAAGCTTGCATTGAGAAAGTTTTAGGTTATAGAAAGCATAACCAAAATCTAATAGATCAAAATGAAGAGTTTCACCAAATGAAATCTGAATTCAAAAAGGTCAAAGACAGTTACAAAGAAAAGATTAACTGCCTTAAGAAAGAGATTTCTTCTTTAAAACATGAACAAACCAATCTTGAAACTCAAATTGATGATCTATTAGTAAAACTTAAAGCTACCAGAGCTGAACTGGCTGAACAGAAAGTTCATGTTGAAAAATATGAATTTTCATCTAAAAAGTTACAAAGATTGTTAGATATTCAAGTCCATGAAAGGGTAAAAACTGGACTTGGATATCATGATGATGAGTACAAGACAGTTCCTCCTCCTGCTGACTATGTTGCCATTCACCAACCAAGCTTCAATATTGAAAATCTTGACACGGCAAACCGAAACCTTGATCCTTCAATGGATGCATGTTTTGTGGAAGACTGCTCCACCTCTTCAGAACCTGAGTCAACCTGCTCAGATCACTGTGAAACTAGTGCAGTCCCATCTGCTCCTTTCTCTAAAGTTGTTCTGAACAAAACTGAATGTCCTGTTGTTACTCCAACTATTCCAGCTCCTATCTCATTCAAACAGATCAAGATCAGCTATCCTCCAGGTGGAAGAAAGCTAACCATTAAAAAGGGAGAGACATCAGGTTTCACCAACCCCAAATCTCAGTCAAAGTCAAAGGCGTTTGATATTTCTCATACACCTGGAGAAAAAGGTCCATATGTTCAAAGGACACTAGAAGAAGCCACCTTTGAACATAACAAAGCTCATCCCTGGAACTTCAAAGATTTGTTTCAATGTAAGAACTATGTGGACTCTCACAGGGACAATATAGCAGTATCCTGCTTTGTGTGTGGCAAATATAATCACACTGCCATCACCTGCTTCCACTACCGTGAACACCAAAGAAACTCAAAGCAGCATGCCTTTGAGAAAACAAACAGAAACAAACAGGTGAGAAGCTATGATGCAAAGGCAACAAAGTTCAGAGAATCTCTATCCCCTCAAAGAGTGAAGATGCAGAAACCTCAACAAACTTGCATCATATGTGGGGAATCAAACCACTTTTCTGCAACATGCAAGTTCAACCCTTTTAACCAAGTTGCAAATCGTTCATCTGTGTTCAACCCATTAGCAGCAAACAAAATCGCTGTTGATAGAGTAAAGTCCAGGAAACCAAAGGCAAAGCCTTCAGCAGCAAAAGTCTCTGCTGCTTACAAAGCAAAATCAAAAACAACGGCATCAGTAGCAAAAGTTTCTGCTGCTGACAAAGCAAAATCCAAAATAAAGCTTCCAGCAACAAAAACTGCTACTGCTCCAGCAAAGCCTTCAGCAGCAAAATCGGCTGCGAATAAGCCAGAATTGTCAGCAACAACATCTTCTGCCGACAATGTAAAGAAAGCTAGAAAACCACCAGCACAGCAATGGAGGGCCAAACAATCTCCAAGCATAACAAATGATTCCATTGACTGCAAGCTTGCTGACAATGGCAAATTAGCAACGATTATCTATAATGCTGCAAGCTACAATGTTCCTCCCACTAATTAGATATTTCCCATGTGCAGGGACAGCCAGGCAACAAACACAATACTTGGGTGGTAGATAGCGGCTGTTCCAGGCACATGACAGGCAACAGGTCCATCCTCTCTAACTTCAGACATTTCAATGGAGGATATGTTGCCTTTGGGAGTGACTCAAAGGGTGGATCTATCACTGGACAGGGAACTGTGTCCAATGAAAGGATGAGTATTGAAAGAGTCAACTATGTTAAAGAACTTGACTTCAATCTCATGAGTGTTTCCCAAGTATGTGATCAAAAGCATTGGATGCTCTTCACTGACAAAGAATGCTTCGTGTTAGCTCCTGGCTTATCTAAACCCCCTCGAGAGAAGATTCTCCTAACTGCTAATAGAAAGGACAACTTATATGTGCTTGACATGAATGAAGTCACTCCATCTGGTAGTGTTTCATGTTTTCTGTCAAAGGCATCAGTTGATGAATCCGCTCTCTGGCACAGGAGGTTAAGCCATGTTAACATCAAAACAATCAATAAATTAGTGAAGGACAATCTTGTCAGAGGGCTTCCTGATAAAGAATTCCAGCTAGATGATCACTGCATTGCCTGCTTGAATGGAAAACAACACAAGACTTCCCACAAGCCCAAGACATTGAACACAAATGACACCCCTCTCCAGCTACTGCATATGGATCTCTTTGGTCCTACGAATGTCATGTCAATGGGCAAAAAGTCATACTGTCTGGTGATAACTGATGACTTCTCCAGATTCTCATGGGTATTCTTCCTAAGAACAAAAGATGAAACTGCTGAGATTCTCAAATCCTGTATTCTTAGGGTAGAGAACCAAAGCAATTTGAAGGTAAAGATCATAAGGTGTGATCAGGGAACAGAGTTCAAAAATCACACTTTGAACAGTTTCTGTGAGAGCAAGGGCATTGAAAGGCAATACAGTGCTCCAAGAACACCTTAACAAAATGGGGTTGCTGAAAGAAGAAATAGGACTCTGATTGAATCAGCAAGATCTATGCTGGCTGACTCAAAGCTGCCCCTTACTTTCTGGGCAGAAGCAGTAAGCACAGCTTGTTATATGCAGAATAGAGTCCTTATTGTTAAGCCTCTCCAGAAAACACCCTATGAACTATGGCTCAAAAGAGTTCCCTACATTGGCTTCCTGAAGCCCTTTGGATGTCCATGTACCATCCTCATCACACATGGAGTTCTTCCTAAATTCGGTTCAATTCTAGGACTCGGATTGTGGAAGAATCTGCTAATGTGGAATGCAGAGAACATGTTGTCTGTGAACAAGGCAAAGGTCCTAACTGCCTCTTTGATATAGACTCCTTCACCCAGATACTTGAGCCTCTCATATTCTCAAATATGGAGTGCTCTTCTTCAAAATCAACATCTTCTGCCTCAACCTCTTCTACTGACTACAGACTGGATTTTCCCAGTCCCTACATCAGGATGAAAAGACCATCCATTGATCCTCCATCAGTGGCAGAAGCTATTGAAGCCAGTACAGGTGAAGCCGGTACTTCCAACACCACAAGCAGCAATCTCTCTGACCAAGAAATCTGTAATGAAGCCTCCTCAATCCATGCTGAAGAGGCCTCTGATGCTAATACTGCTGACAATGTGGAACACAATGATCAGAACCTCCAAGCTCCTCTCCTCACAACTTAAGACAGCTGGATTGAAGCAATGCAGGAAGAATTGCTGCAGTTCAAAAGACAAGATGTTTGGAAGCTTGTTGATCTTCCACCTGGTCAAACAGCCATTGGAACAAGATGGGTCTTCAGAAACAAGCAAGATGAAAGGGGCATCGTGGTCAAGAACAAAGCCAAACTGGTCGCTCAAGGTTACACTCAAGAAGAAGGCATTGACTATGATGAAGTCTTTGCTCCTGTTGCCCGTCTGGAAGCCATCAGAATCTTTCTGGCATATGCAGCATCCAAAAACTTTATGGTCTATCAAATGGATGTGAAGAGTGCCTTTTTGTATGGCAAGATTGGTGAAGAGGTCTATGTCAAACAGCCTCCAGGCTTTGTGGATCCTGCACATCCAAATAAGGTCTTAAAACTGGACAAAGCTCTCTATGGCTTACACCAAGCCCCAAGAGCCTGGTATGAAACTTTATCTGGATATCTACTTAGCAACAACTTCAGAAGGGGGGCCATTGATTAGACATTATTCATCAAAGATGAAGGGGGAGAAATTTTGTTGGTCCATATTTATGTTGATGACATTATCTTTGGATCTACAAGAAAGAAGCTCTGCAAAGACTTTGAAGTTCTGATGCATTCCAAATTTGAAATGAGTTCAATGGGTGAACTAAATTTCTTTTTAGGACTTCAAGTCAAACAAGTACCAAATGGAATCTTCATAAGTCAATCCAAGTATGTCAAAAGCATCTTGGATAGGTTCAAAATGACTGACTGCTCTGCTGCAAGGACTCCTATGCAAGTGCACCATCAATTATCTCCGGATAAAGAAGGACAAGACACTGATCAACATCAGTACCGAGCAATGATAGGGTCTCTCATGTACCTCACTGCCTCAAGACCAGATATCATGTTTGTAGTTTATCTCTGCACAAGATTTCAAGCATCTCCAAAAGTGTCTCATCTTCAAGCTGTCAAAAGGATCCTTAGATACGTAAAGGGAGCCCCAAAACTTGGGCTATGGTATCCAAAGAATGGAAATGTCAATCTCTATGCCTACACTGACAGTGACTATGGGGGTTGTAACTTGGACAAAAAGTCCACATCTGGCGGATGTCAATTTCTTGGAGGAAGGCTCATCTCATGGCAATGCAAAAAGCAAACATGTGTCTCTACTTCAACAGCTGAAGCAGAATATATTGCAGCTTCAAGCTGCTGTGCACAGGTCATCTGGATCCAAAATCAAATGCTTGACTATGGAATGACCTTCATGCAGACTCCAATTCGCATTGACAACATGAGTGCAATCTCTATCACGAATAATCCAGTGCAGCATTCCAAGACTAAGCACATTGACATCAGGTATCACTTTATCAGGGATCAAGCTGAGAAAAAGAGAATTGTCCTATCCAAGGTTCAC
Source organism: Smallanthus sonchifolius (assembly GCA_023525975.1). Classification (NCBI taxonomy): domain Eukaryota; kingdom Viridiplantae; phylum Streptophyta; class Magnoliopsida; order Asterales; family Asteraceae; genus Smallanthus; species Smallanthus sonchifolius. The sequence goes on along the minus strand of CM042027.1, from coordinate 38,296,580 downwards.
ACAAATGAGCAATATGCTGATTTGTTCACTAAACCTTTTGATGAAGCAAGATTTCGATATCTAGTTGAATCAATTGGCATGATGAACTTTGAATAAGACATGTCTCAAATTTTTATCTTTCCTTGTAAATATGTCTATGTTTTTGTTCTTAATAAAAGGTTATAGTCAGCAGCACTTTTTCACTGCCGATAGATTTACTCTTCAGCAGCAAAACCTTTGCCACTGATCGCTTCAAGTTATCAGCAGGAACAAGTTTCCTGCGGATAGCTTTAAGGCGGTCAGCAGCAACCTTTTTGCTGCGGAATGAATACAACAGTCAGCAGCTACCAAATCTGCTGCTGAAAGACTTAACTATCCGCAGCAAGCAAGTTTGCAGCGGATAGCTCACCATCAGTAGCAACCAAGTTTGCTACTGATGGGTAAAACAAGTCTACATTAACTTTTACCCGAGGTAAAAACTACTCTCAGTCTTTACCATGACTGCTCGAGTGCTTTACAGCTGTAACAATGAAAAGTGAAACAGGTTGTACTGTACAAGTAAAGTTGCTTTTTCTTCGTCTGCCGTTATATCAAAATTTCAAACGTTCCCACAACCTCTTCATCTTCAATTTCAAACCCTAATCTCCCATCACTTTCTCTCCCGTCCCCACAGCATTCAAAGCCCTCCATAATTAACCACCATTCAAACATCCTTCTCTCTTCCCTCCAACTCCATAAAAATGGTAGGCGCAAACATAAACAACCCCAACGACAAGTTTTCCCCATATCACAACCTCACTGCATACCTAATAAAGGGCAATAAATCCGAAGGTTTCGATGATATGATAGACTTCCTTTGTCGGTCCAAAATCCACCATGCCCTAACTGTCAACCCAACCATCTACACTTCCCACATGGAAGATTTTTGGAGCTCAGCCGTGTATTCTACTGACCAAGGTACTCCCCAAATCAGAGGCACAGTAGACGGCAAGGAGATGATTATCACTGAAGCAAAGCTCCGCCAACACCTCAAGCTTCAGGATGAAGGGGACGCCATCTCTTACCAAAGAGACGTATCCATGAGGACCTTTGTATCCATAGGGTACACTGGGAATCAAACAGAGTATACGATAGAGAAGGCACTCATGGGTCCCAAATGGAAGTATCTCTGCCACACTCTTCTCCAATGCATATCCCAGAAGAGGAGTGGCTGGAACCAACTTAGCTCCGGACTTGCGTCGGCAATTCACGGTATGATAACTGGGGCGGGTTTCAATTTTTCCCACCTCATTCTTGAAGGTTTGAGATACAACCTTCAAGAAGGGGTGAAATCACAGTTCTTCATGTACCCAAGATTCTTGCGGGAAGTGTTCAACATTGAGCACCAAGATCTTTCAAAAACTGCAAGAATCTACTCAATTATGGGACATAAGAACAAAATTTTTCAAAGCATGAGAACAGTTTCATCAAAGTTCTCAGGGGCCGATGTTCCATTGTTGTCTACAATGTTGAACACGCAAAGTGCCCAGGGTGACAGTTCAGCAAACCCAGCTGATACTGATCCCACACCCTCCACCTCACTGCCACAAACTCAAACTATTGTTTCCCTTGATCGAACCCCTGTGCATTCTACTGAGGATGCCCAGGCACGTACATTACTCACCCACAGTTTGATTGCTCAACCGAAACACAGGGCCCCGGTTACAGCCAAATATACAAGGAAGAGGGGCAAGAGAACTCCTTCTTCTCTTGCCTCCAAGGCCCAAACCCAAGCCAACATCCCTCACTCAGAATCACAACATTCTAGTGAGAATATCATAAGGGAAAGCCACACTGCTAGGGAGACTCCTTCGGAAGTCTCTCTATTAGGATTAGGATCACTTCCCGGATCCATAGAACAGCCCTTTGAGCCATTCCTATCTTCATTGGACTTAAGTGTTGAGGAACCTGACCAAAGTGATGTACCTTCTCCAACTACCACTATCAAGGAGGTACTGATTGGTCTTGCTTCCGAAACACCCAACCCAAGTTCTTCACCTTTGAAGGTCCACTCTAGGGGTAATCAAAGAGTGGATGTGGAAGAGGCTGTCACTACTGCTGGTCCATCAACTGACCAGGAGGACAGTGACAACATCTTTAAGACCTCAACCACGGCAGCTCATGGTGAGGGTGTTTCCTTGGAAACTCCCCTCACTGAGAGGAATCCCAGGCGCCAAGAAACCGCGGGTGATGGGGATGCTGAGGCTCGGCCTACGGCCCCATCTGGGTCCAAGGATTCCACAACTGTGGATGAGGTGAGACTGAAACTTCATAACTTGGAATTGACGGCCAGGGTGGGTATGCTAGAGGCTGAAGTGTCCAAACTAAGACACCAAGTCTCTATGCATGAAGCCCATCAATGCCCAACTTTAGCCACTCCCTCTCTTGTATCAGTAGGCACCCAAACTGATGCCTACCTGTCTGCTGATGCAACCAAAAAGGGGGAGATGGTGTCTATGGAAGAAGATACAGACAGTCTTGACGACTTGATTCAAGAGCAACTTGTACTTCAAAGCTCACTATTCAAGCCAGCTATTGTCTAAGTTCATGACTTGCCAGTCCCAGATAACGAAGACGAAGAGACATCTGAAGACTGGAAGTTGGTCGTCAGGGCTGTCGATGAAATGCTGAATGATGTTGAAGACACAGAACAAACAAATACATTATTCAGCATCCTTCCTGAAGCAGCAGCCATCATTGGTCAATCCTCAACCCCCCAACTATTCAGATCATCAAAGAAGCTAGAATTTGACTCCATTCTAGCTTGGGGGTATGATGGATCAGCTGAGAAGTTTTGGATTGGATGGGAATTCAGCGGAGTAGAAGAGCTGAACTGGAACTCTCTTAATGCCCTCCAAGTCCTACAGCTATACGTATCAAACTGCATCAACAACTCAGCAGATCCCTCAGCAGAACTTGCCATTGGCAGGTTCTATGACCTGATGGAGGATAATCTACCCAGGCTTCAAAGATTCCTACAAGCAGCACATCGGGTAGCTTATCCTGAATCCTCGGCGGCCGCAGAAAGGAGACTGACTCCTAGCAATCTTGAAATAACAAGGAGCAGTCTTCTCACTGAAAAGGAAATTCTGGGCCTTCGAAGATTCCTGTATGCCTTCCTTGTCAAGGACTTGGACGTGCTAGGTTGGGTGAGCACTAAGTCCCTTGACCACACTCTTCTGCTCAGCAACGGCTCCTCTCTCATCATCAACACCAGGAACATCCTTCAGCTGCCCTCAGACTTCCTATTCAAGATTTTTCAGCTCAGAGCCAACATCTGCAATATTAACTCACTGGAGAGCCAGGCAATGATGGTCACCATCAAAACCCATCTTGAAAAAGAAGGACTGATTCCTCAGGAAGAGTCTATGTCAACTTCTGATGCTGACTCCAACTCAGATACTCCACAAGTTGAAGCCACATCTGTAGCAGCTGGCACAAGATCTTCACTTAGGGATCAAATGAGGGAAATAGAAGGTCCTGAGTATCAACTTGATGAAGACAGTGATCATCCCTTGTCAATTCCTTAATTTGCCAATGAAGCTGAGGCAGAGATCCCAATAGCAGCATCATCAGCTGCTGTTGTGATCAGTGAAGCTGAAGCAGAGGCACCCAATGTAAATAAAGTAAAGGGAATCATGACTGATGAAGATGAAGAGAGGTTGCTAAAAGAGAAAAGAGAGAGGGAAGAGAAAAGAAGAAGAAGAGAAGAAGAGGAGATGGCTGACCTGAAAAAGGCTCAAGAAAGAAAAACTGCCATTCTCCTAAGAGAACAAACCATCCAGCTGTATGCTAAACAACTGGATGAACTAAAAAGAAAGATTCCTGTAGTTGACCGGATTGAAGAAGATGCAGCTCTTGCTCTTTAACTGCAGGAACAATTCAATAGAGAAGAGGAAGAGTTGAAGAAGAAGAAGAAAGAAGAAGCTAAGTTCAGAATAACCGATTCTGAACTAGCTAAAGAAATGAGGGAGGAGTGGATAAAGACTCTAGTCTCTCAAGGTGAGGATGCAGACTACCTTGAGAAACTATCAACTAAAGAAGTCTACAGAGCCTTCATGGGTCAGCAGGGTCAGTTGGCAAAGAAGAAAAAGCCTGAAGAAGAAGAAAAAGCCAAACAACAGTCCAAAAAGACCATTGCCTTCAATAAACAGACCCATGAAGAAAGGAAGGTCATGATTGACTTCCTTAAGGCTAGAGGAGATAGTGGAAAGAGGCTAGGTCCCATGAATTTCATGAACCTGCAAGCCCTCTACTTCAAAGTTAAAAAGGATGAGGAAGAAAGACTAGGGAAAAAGGGCTCCAAGAAAAGGGTAGTTATCAAAGAAGAAGAAAAACCAAAGACAAAGAAACCCAAGCCTTCTCCCTCACCTACCTCTTCCTCAGTCCATCATCCTTCCACTCTCCTCCCCAAACCTTCCACTCCTCCACCCAACAAGTCCAAATCATCCCACCCAGCTCCCACTCATCAACAGCCTCCCTTAAAGAAATCCAAACCCTCATCTGAACCTGAAGACTCAAGAAACATAGTTGAATGGGTCTACAATCCACAGGATCAAAGGTTTGAGATCTTCAGGGGGAGAACTGAAAGAAGATGATCTACATACAGGTCTGTTGATGAGGATCTGCAACTACCAGATTCAGACGTAAGAAGAATTTTGGAGCTGGGTGAAGCTCATGAGCCTGCAAATGAGAGTGGGAGACATCTTATGCTAGCAATCAGACATAACTTCAACCCAAGCAAAGATGTGGTCATGAATATCAAACCACTCAAGTCCCACTCTCCATTTGTATCTTGGTCCTACAATGCAGATTTGGATGAGTTCACTCTGATTGATGTAAAGAAGCAGCAGATGAGATGTTCAAGCAAAGCAATATACAAAATGCCACACAAAGACATCAAGACTCTGTCTGAACTTCCACTGAACAATCCCAGCAAGGATCCAAGAGGCTATGAGGTTGAAAGGATAGTCAGCCACATGCAAAAGCTTCAGCAGCAAAGTAATTAGAAGAATTTTGGTTGCATCAGTCTAGGGGGAGTTTGTAGAACCAAAGACTGATTGCTACCAAATTATTCTAAGTACAAATGCTGCTGATAGGCTTATCAGCAGCATTCAAAACATATGGCTGCTGATAGGCTTATCAGCAGCGTTCAACACTTGTTGCTGCTGATAGGCTTATCAGCAGCGTTCAACACTTGTTTCTGCTGATAGGCTTATCAGCAGCGTTTAACACAAGTTGCTGCTGATAGGCTTATCAGCAGCATTATTCTCATCTCTGCTGCTGATAGCTTTATTCACTGAAGACCAAACGTTGCAGCTGACTATCCATGTGAAGCGCCTCTGACACCTTTCTGCAAAAGCAACTGCCACACTCCAAGCAGAAGGAACCTTACTGGTGCAACCAATAAAGACAATAACGCGCGTCTCCAAGCATGCAAACAATGATCCCTAAGAAGACATTTCAGTAAATTTATCTAGATTAGCCTTTGCGTGTAATTTAGATTAATAAACAAGATCAACGGCTTGTGTTAGATCTGATCCTTAGAATCAAGGGTCTGTCTTGATTCTAAGTTACTATAAATATTGTGTAAACACTTCATTGTAAGTGTGCTTGCTGTGCTTTCATAGTGATTCTTGATAGTGTTTTACTTGTAAACTTGTAATCTCAGAAGTCTAATACAACAGTGCATTTATCAGTATTCTTGCTGTTTACTTGTTTACTTTGTTGGTTGTTATTGTTTCCGCCAATATCAACTAGAATAGAATCACCTTGTAATCTTACGATCCTACATTAAACTTGACACTTATAAGGGTAACCTGCGGGTTATGCCTAAACTTGGTTGGAGGGTTGAAGTGCACAATGTTTAAGATACTTGTTCTCATACTTACATTATAGAATGCATATATCTTAGTGAATTATAATTCTTTCCAAATACTTGTTAAACCGTGTCAAAACCTTTGTATCTCACCAACTATTTTGTAGTTGACAGATTCTTTCACATGTTTCAGGTTCTACATCATGAGACTTGTTTGTGATCACATAGGACGCTTTGGACCTAGACTACTTATTAAATAAACATTGTATACTTGTTATTTCCTTTGTATTGAACCTTTGAATCTATTTATTAATGAAATATTGAAACTTTAATAGTCAACCTTGTGCTATTGAACAACCGCGTCTGCCCTGACGTATAATCCGCCGTCGGTTGGGGTGTGACAGATTGGTATCAGAGCCTTGGTTATAGGGAATTAGGTTATTAGACACATGACCTAGACTATAACTTAGGAAACCCAAACATGAGTTATCTCATGTCCTTTACTAGGAACTTTCTCCTTATTATATTCTTAATTCTTATACGTGAACGCTTGGAAATTCTACGCTTCTACCTACCTACGTATTACAAGAGTCTACTACATCAAGGATATAATCTTAGGCTTCAAGTCTAATCCACCAACAAACTTTCGTCAGTAGTATTTAAGTTCTAAACAATGTATGAGAACTTGTGCGGACCGGAAGGGTGGATACCTGTATCCTGGAAAATTCTGTCAAGGAAAGCATTTCGTACAAATCCAAATCAACCGTTGGACCCGTATGCTTTCCTGGGAATTCTTGGGATGAGTATCCACTTATAGGAATGCATGACTTCTCTAAAACATTAGTGAGCTTAGACCTCTCTTGATATGTCAAAGTGCTTACTTAGTGATATGCACTAAATGAGTACTATCTCAAATACTATACACTTCATAAATTCATGATTCAAAAACTTTCCTCTGTAACCTTTACTCTATGATTCTTATGTCCCATCTTTTCAAGAATGGTCACATGATAGCATGCTTACTCGTCATGACCTGAAGGAGTTACCTTCAAGGAGAAATTCTTATGAGATTATACTTAAAAACTATATACATAAACTTATATTTATAGATACTACCCAATAAACTTCGTGATCATTGTAATATAACCCTTAAAAATATGTATTACCCTACAAATTCTTCTTTAAAGCTTCATTATTTTATAAATATGACACCTAAGAGGTAACCCTTGTATTCTTACCTTACCTCCTTAGCACTTAACCAAGTTTCATTTGATAACTAACTCAAAACTTTTGTTACACTTTTATACATCTCAAAACTTTCATACGTCCTTAAACTTCATGATCCTTGTAATACCAGCACATTTAAAACCATGTATTATCCTACAAGTCCTTTTACGAACTTCATTACTTTATAAACTTGACACTTAAGGAGAAACTCTTGCGTTTTCATTTTATCACTCACGACTTCATTTGATGATTTACTCAAACTTTGTTACACTTTATTACATCCCAAAACTTTCATACGTCTTTAAAACTTACACATCGCCGTTTCTTGTAAACAAAAACTCAACGCCTTTTAAATCTAAAGTACATTAACAAAGGGATCAGTAACCTGATTGCTTTCCCCGCAAGAGAAGAAGCCTGCTAAGGAATGGATGAACTCCACGTTTAAGACTCTAAACCCACAATGAACCTCGACATAGTACCATAAAACCCAAACATCGGTGACAATAACTAAAAAGTTGTAGACTCATGAGGAAATTATGGCTAGGAAAAATAGGGTACATAGGTGAGTCCTCGTGACCCACCCCTTCTTCCGGGAATTCTCTTCGTTAGCCCATCAACTTCCAATTAAAACTATTTTTGAAAATATTACTATGATAACTCAGTATTATGAATAAAAACCTTTTGAACATATTAAATCAACTTACTTACTTTAATTTTCCGTTTAAATTGTCTTAGGTAAGGGCTATGTAAGGCCACAAACCCGGGAGGCCTCGCTTGTTGGATTTACTCATTTACAAACAGTTCTAAAACTTGAATATCAAAATAACGCAGCGGAATCATTCATCCATCATAATTAAAACTTGTTCATACATGCGGAAGCGTAACGTAATCAAATACATAAACATAACATAAACAACTCATAACGGGATGCCAGTCTTCATATCATCCGGGTAACTCTTCTCTCTTGCCAAGAATCACCGTCCATCACCATAACCTGCCCTTAACCTGAATGTGCATACTAAAAAGTCAGCTACGCTGGTGAATTCTAGCTTTACATAAAACCTTGACATAAACATTTTGCCAAAAACATAACATACATTTGTTTAACAAAAGCGTACGTAAAACATGCAATAACTTAACATCATCGTAACATAACATCATAACATAAGTCGACATGAACCGAATCTGCGCCTTCTCGTAACCGTCAATTCCATACATCGCATACCAGCGGATGAACTTAAGACTCGTTACCTCTAAGCCATCCGTCACACAGGTCCCCTAAGGCTCGTTACCTCTAGGTGGACCAAACATATGTCTCCTAAAGCTCGTTACCTCTAGGTAGACCAAACATACGTCTCCTAAGGCTCGTTACCTCTAGGTAGACCAAACATACGTCTCCTAAGGCTCGTTACCTCTAGGTAGACCAAACATAACTTAGGCACTATTTCCCCGCAAGGAATAGTACCTTCCATTGGGATCCCGGTAATCCCATGGGTGACCGTCGTCACCCCATCATCAACCAGTTGTACAACCGTTAGCCAGCCATAAAGGCCCCCTGTAAGGTGAGGCCAATACATACATACATACATACATACCTTAGCTCCCGTAGGAACTCGTGGCAGATTCGTTCATTCGTGACTTCCATAAAACCTTTACCTCATTTTAGTTAAAGCATTTGTACGTTTTATTAAACAAAACATCATCTCTTTCGTAAACCTTTCGTAAACTTCATTTGGCAAAACATTTCATAAACATCATCTCTTAAACATCATTTCGTAAACGTCATATCGTAAACATCACATCGTAAACATCATTTCGTAAACCTCGTTTCGTAAACCTTATTTCAAAACATCATTCCGTATGTATGCACACCAGCCCAAAAACATTTAATTAAAACATTTAAAGAAGGGCTTCTAGAACTCACCTTGTAAGCTAGTCTCGGTTGTCCTAAACAAAGGCCCAACAACGTCACTTCCGATCTGAATTGATTAGTTAAAAACACATCAGACCCAAACCCGACTCTAATGGTTTAACCTTCTAAACATACCGACTTTTCCTAATCATCCTGATGCCTGCGCACTTAGCAAGTGCGCAGACCCTGCTTCCTGCGCACATAGCAAGTGCGCAGACCCTGCTGCCTGCGTACTTAGCAAGTGCACAGACCCTGCTGCCTGCGCACTTAGCAAGTGCGCAGACCCCTCTTCCTGCGTACTTGATAAGTACACAGGACCTGCTACGTGCGCTCTTGGTAAGTGCGCACGATCCGTTTCTTCGCAAAACCCTAACTTTCACGTTCAGGTCTGATCACGTCAAGATCCCGAACCTGTTTACATCCAAAACATTCGTTTTCCATTAAGGAGCTCAAATCTATGTTTATCTTTCAGTTTCATCCGTAAAAACGTTGCCTTTTTCACCCAAAACCCGAAAAACCCAAAAACGAACTAAAAACTCAGATTTTGGTCGGATCGTTACCTGAATCGAGCTTCTGATCCGGAGGTTCTTCTCACGAGCTCTGGAGCAACACACTTCTCAAATCTCGGGTCGATCCGCCAACTTTCTCTCTCTATGGTTTCTCTCTCTAGGAGGTGCAAATGAGAGAAAAGGGTGGTGACCTTGGCTATTTATAGGGGAGGCTCCCCTTCTAGGCCGTCGGCCCATCTGACCCGACCTGACATGCCTCGTTCGTTTATTTCATCATTTTAACTGTCATTTTATTTTTTTGGGATGTTACAAGTCTACCCCCCTTACAATAGGTTTCGTCCCCGAAACCTATCATAAGTCAAATAGATGAGGGTACGACTCCCTCATTTCCTTCTCCGTTTCCCAAGTGGCTTCCGATCCCTTTCGATGCTTCCATTGGCCTTTAACCAATGGAATAACTTTATTACGCAAACGGTTTTCCTTTCGATCTAAGATGGCCACAGGTTCTTCGATGTAGTTCAGGCTATTGTCGACCTCGTTGTCAGTAAGTGGTACGTGAGCCGATTCATCCGCCAAACACTTTCACATGTGTGATACATGGAAGGTAGGATGAATCCCACTTAACTCATCAGGCAACTCTAACCGATAAGCGACCTCACCAACAGGTGCCATTATCCTGAGACTTAACATTCCTCTCTTCCTGAATCGTATGATCCCCTTCCAGGGCGACACTTTCAACATTACTCTGTCCCCAACATCAAACTCGATAGGCCTTTGTCGTTTATCCGCATAGGATTTCTGACGATCTTGTGCGGCCTTCATTCGTGCTTTGATTTGATCAAACCTTTCCGACGTTTCTTTTACGACTTCAAGACTTCCTAATTCCTTTTGTCCAATCTCACGCCAACAAACCGGGGTCCTGCATCTTCTCCCATACAACATTTTGTAAGGCGGCATGCCTATCGTCGTGTGATGACTATTGTTGTAGGAGAATTCGGCTAACGACAGATGACTATCCCAACTGCCGCCAAAATCGATAATACAAGCACGAAGCATATCCTACAATGTCTGAATGGTCCTTTCAGACTGACCATCTGTCTGTGGGTGGTATGCCGTGCTGATATTAAGCCTCGTGCCCATCGCCTCATGAAATCTTTTCCAGAACCTCGATGTGAATCGTGTGTCCCAGTCAGATACGATCATCAAAGGCATCCCATGCCGTGCTACTATTTCATTAATAAATACTTCCGCTAACCTCTCTGACGAGAACGTCTCACGAATAGGTAGGAAATGAGCACTCTTCGTTAAACGGTCCACAATTACCCAAATGGTGTCATGACCTTTAGTTGTGCGAGGTAGCTTGGTTATGAAGTCCATGGTAATGTGTTCCCACTTCCATTCCGGTATATCAAGTGGTTGAATCTTTCCATACGGTTTCTGGTGTTCGGCCTTTACTTGTGAGCAAGTCAAGCACTTGCTTACGTACTTTGTCACAAAGTGTTTCATCCCAGGCCACCAGTATTCCTTCCTCAGATCTTGGTACATTTTATTGGTACCAGGATGGATAGAGTATCGAGACTTATGAGCCTCATCCAAGATTTTGGTTCTAAGCTCGCCACCCATAGGTATCTATACCCGTCCAAAACGTGTCCTAACACCAAGGGTGTTATATTCCAACTTGTCCTGTTGGCCAGCCATCCTTTCCTTCTTTATGTTTTCTTCTTTAAGTGCCTCATCTTGAGCCTTTTCAATTTCTCTCATCACATCCGATGTTACCACCAACTGGCAAGCTTTCACTCTAATAGGAGTAGGCACATCCTTTTGGCTTAGAGCGTCAGCCACCACGTTTGCCTTTCCAGGATGGTACATGATCTCACAGTCATAATCTTTCAACAGTTCCAACATCGCCTCTGCCTCATATTAAGTTCCTTTTGTTTGAAGAAGTACTTCAAACTTTTGTGGTCGGAGTAAATAGTAAACTTCACCCCGTACAGGTAGTGCCTCCAGATTTTCAATGCAAATACGACAGTAGCAAGTTCCAAATCGTGAGTCGGATAATTAGCTTCGTGAATCTTCAACTGCCGTGACGCATATGCAATCACTCTACCGTGTTGCATCAACACACACCCTAATCCCTGACCCGAAGCGTCAGAGTATACCACCAAGTCTTCATTGCCCTCGGGAAGGGCCAAGACTGGAGCTTTGGTTAGCTTCTCCTTCAATTCCTTAAACGCCTCATCATGGGTCGAACCCCATTCGTACTTTACCTCCTTTCGTGTCAGCTTTGTCAATGGAGAAGCTATTTTAGAGAAATCCTGGATGAATCTCCGATAGTAGCCTGCCAATCCTAAGAAACTACGGATTTCAGTTGGCGTCTTAGGAATATTCCATTCCCTTACCGTCATTATCTTCGCTGGGTCAACCATAATGCCGTTCGGGTTAATGACGTAACCTAGGAATTGGACTTCCCTAAGCCAGAACGCGCATTTGGAGAACTTAGCATACAACTTTTCCTTCTTCAGAGCTTCCAATACTTCCTTCAGGTGACACGCGTGATCACCCTCATTCTTAGAGTAGATAAGGATGTCATCGATGAACACGATTACCGATCGATCCAGTATTGGTCGACAAACTCTATTCATCAAATCCATGAACGCTGCGGGGGCGTTCGTCAATCCAAAAGACATTACGCAGAACTATAAATGTCCATAACGCGTGCGAAATGCAGTTTTTGGTATGTCTTCTTCCCTCACCTTCAACTGATGGTACCCCGACCGAAGGTCACTTTTCGAGAACCAACTTGCGCCTTGCAATTGGTCAAACAGGTCATCGATCCTTGGTAAAGGGTACTTGTTCTTCACCGTATGTTTATTCAACTCGCGATAATCAATACACATTCTCATCGAACCGTCTTTCTTCTTCACAAACAACACCGGAACACCCCACGGCGAGATGCTCGGTTGGATAAATCCTTTCTCAAGTAACTCATCTAGTTGTGCCATTAATTCTTTCATCTCCACTGGTGCTAGTCGATATGGAGCCTTAGCCACGGGCTGGGCATCTGGTACTAAGTCGATTCGAAATTCAATCTCTCTGTCGGGTGGTATCCCAGGCAAATCCTCTGGAAACACCTCCGGGTACTCGCGTACCATGGGTACATCGTCTAGCTCCTTCACCTCCTTACACTCGTCAAGTATGTACACCAGATAAGCCTCGCATCCGCGCCTCAAGTAATCTATTGCCTTAATCATCGAGATGACGTTTGGCATCGGGGCGTCACGATCTCTAAGAACCTCGACTTTGCTACCGTCCGGAGCCTTGAGTCGGATTATCTTTCATTTACATATGATTTGTGCTTCGTTGGCAGTTAACCAAGCCATACCTAACACGACATCAAACCCACCCAAAACCATGACAAACAATCTGACAGGGAACCTATGACCTTCTATTTTTATTGTGGAGTTGTCAACTACATCGGTCACTCTCGCAGTTCTACCCTCAGCGGTTTCTACGCTAAAAGCCCTTTGTAGCTTACTGACAGTGTACTTCACTCGTTCACAGAAAGTCGCAGATATAAAACTCTTACTGGCACCCGAATCAAATAACACAGAAATAAAAGTGTTGTCAAGGATGAACGTACCTGACGCCACGTCGGGGTCTGCCCTGGCTTGTTCTTGCGTCAGTGCGTACGCACGAGTCTTTGCTCGGGGCCTCTCTTCTTTCTTTTCTGGGCCTTTCCCTTTCCCGGCTTCACCCATTCTGGGCTTGGTGCATTCCCGGCTCATATGACCGCTTTCACCTCAATTATAACATTTAATGCCTTGCCTGCATACCCGGGAGTAGTGCCCAGTCTTGCCACATTTGTAGCACAGATTTGTCCCTATCCGACATTCACCCGTATGTCTCGCCCCACATCTTCCACAGACTGCCGTCTCACCTACCCTGGCCTGTTTATCCCGAGCCCCAAACAACTTCCCACCCGATCGCTTAGCGGGAAAACTCAGCTTCTTTTTGGGCTCTTCAATGGCAACGACATTCAGCGCCAGATCATCAAATACCACTCCGCTCAGTTCTATTACCGAATCGTAGGTAGTAGGGGCGTTTGCTTTAACATAGGTGTGGACCTGGTCTGGCAGACCTTGAATGTAGCATGCAATCTTTCTTTCCTCAGTCGTGACAAGATGTGGCACCAAACGTGCCAGTTCATTGAACCGTGTGGTGTACTGCCGGTGCGTCATGCTCCCGGCCTTCAAACCCAGAAACTCCCTCTCTACCTTCTCAATCTCGTTCCTTGGGCAGAAATTCTTGATCACCAAAGTTTTCAAGTCAGCCCACATCATCGCATCCACAACCTCGCTCCCTTTCGCTTGACGTACACCTTCCCACCAATGGGATGCTTCCACTCTCAAGGAGTTAGCAGCAAATTTCACAACCTAATCCGTTCGGCACTCGCTCAGGCGAATGGCAGCTTCCATACGGATTACCCAATCAAAAGTAGCCACTGCGTCCATCTTCCCAGTCAGGACTGGTGGGTCACATGCCTTAAAGGATTATAGTCGCAACCACGGTTAAGCGGTGCGTTGATTGCCTCAGTGTTCGGGGTTTCAACCGCCGTGTTAGACCCACCTTCCCCGTTAACCTTCTTCAATGCCTCAGCTAACAGACCTGGCAGAGAAGTCTTCATCAACTCTGTGAACTCTCGAGCTATAGCTGCTCTCACTTCAGGTTTAAAAGTGAAAGGCTGTTCTTCAACCAGTGTCTGCTCAGTTCCATGCACACTAACGCCGGTTCAGTGTGAACACTTCCTTCTTCACTATACTCTTGGCGCGCAGGGTCCTGCCGCGCCCACCGTTACGTCCACCGGTACGACCTCCGGTACGGCCCCCACCACGTCTTCCGTTTCCTCTCCTTGCCATTTCGTTCTATAAGACAAGGAATCCAATGTCATCACGCTAGTTACCAAATAAAATTCAATAAGTACTGTAAGATGTTAATATACACTGGCCATCTACAATTAACCATTACACTACCTTTCGATTTCTATTTGACCACCTTTGTGATATCCATCAGAACACAAGTCCTTACCTACCCCTATTCTAAGGCATACTATATATGTAAATATATACTACCTTCATACCTGATGCTGTGGCACGAGTTACACGTACTGGCATTCGCTTTCGGTACCATTCACAGTTTAAGTTCAGACACTTGGAGTGTCTGAATCTCTCAAACTATTGCTCTGATACCAACTTATAAGGCCCAAAACTGTCACACCCCCATATTTTATTTACTTATTAAATAAATACAGGTTGTAACGATTGGTTCATTACACGATAGCGGAAGCTGTAATAATGATTTCTAAGACTTGATTACATATACAATTACTAAAACTAAGAAATACTATGATCTAAGTTCTTCTAGATCAACGACAGACTTGAGACTTGATATTCTACGTCCTTCCAGCTACTAGGAATTGATCCAACATAGCTAGCCTATTCCAACCGCGCCATGGCTAGAGGTCACCTGAGAAACATACTTGAAAGTGTCAACACAAAGGTTGGTGAGTTCACAGAGTTAGTTATATTAGTGCTTATAGTTTTTCCCCGAAAACCTGTTCATGACTTTACCGTCATAAAACTAAGTAGTTTTCATTTGAAACATTATCATGAGTTAACCGTCATAAAATATGTTTAAACCTGATCATTTTAACTAATTAGAACCCTTTTGTATAAACATGATCACTTTATCCGGATCAAAACTCTTTTGTTTAAACCTGATCACTTTAACCTGATCAGAACCCTTTGTTTATACCTGATCACTTTAACCTGATCAGAACCCTTTGTTTAAATTCAATTGTTCGTAAATAGTTTCAGGTGTATGTGATAAACAGAATAAGAATTGTTGACCCATTTGTAAACTAGCTAGGAATACAAATAATATGTTCATACATGAGGCGTAACCAAACCATGACAATTTGTACACGCCCCTAATTTCGTTATCCGGTTCTATGCGGCCATAAATCCTCCAGATTGTGGTTAGCGCGACTAACCATGACCGGGAGACGTCACTCTCCATAGTACTATTCATAGGACCCTAGGCTACAGTTAATGGTTACTACATTGTTCCAGGGGACTTTAGCTCAACTCGTTGTTCTCATCTCATGTAAACATAAAAGTCATGCCTTATTCTCTTGTTATCCCATAAAATAATTGTAAGTATGTGTTTCCCCCAATCGTTGAGTGTTGTTCATCCGAACAATCGTTGTGTGTTGTTCATCCGAACAATCGTTGTGTGTTGTTCATCCAAACAATCGTTGTGTGTTGTTCATCCGAACAATCGTTGTGTGTTGTTCATCCGAACAATCGTTGTGTGTTGTTCATCCGAACAATCGTTGTGTGTTGTTCATCCGAACAATCGTTGTGTGTTGTTCATCCGAACAATCGTTGTGTGTTCTTGTGTCCAGCTCTTTAGTTGAGCAAGTTTTCTCCCCGTTTGTTTAAAAACAATTTAAAAACTAGTAGTAAAAGTGGGGCTGGGAGACTCACAAGAAGTTAAACCAAAACGTTCATATTGTCAAACGTATAAACAATGTAATTCATGTTTTCAAAACATAACAAGTAAGTATGTTTCTCCCCCGATGTTTACAAAACAGTAAAGAGTTAAAAGGGGGCCGTGAACTCACCTTGAGTTTGTGTATGCTTGCAATGATAATTGTTCTAGTCAACTTGACCATTCGTACCCTAATTTCAAAAAGGGTAATTCGTGTTATGGCCGAATGTCTTATATTGCAAATTGTTCACCGACTTTGTAAATCTGGTTGCTTTTGTTTAAAATATCCTCTTAGTTGTTCAATACTTGTTTTGTTATAAAACAGATCTTAGTTACTGCCCAATGTGACTGATGAACAGATGTCGAAACTTCCTAGTTTCGATTGGGCAATTGAGTATCGAAACTTCATAGTTTCGATTGAGTAGTTGGGTATCGAAACTACCTAGTTTCGATTGAGTAGTTGGGTATCGAAACTACCAAGTTTCGATTGAACAACTAGTATCGAAACTCCTAGTTTCGATTGGGTAAATTGGTATCGAAACTCCTAGTTTCGATTGAATAGGTATCGAAACTCCTAGTTTCGATTGAATAACAGGTATCGAAACTCCTAGTTTCGATTGAACAGGTATCGAAACTCCTAGTTTCGATTACTGCACTTTGATTGACAGAATTCGTCCTGTATATTTTTATGTTCAAATCTTGAATTTGACACACTTTTCTTGTTATCTTACTTGCGATTGAACCTTTTGTATGCTTAGATACGGTTTTAAAGAAAATAAAGTGGATAATATTGAGTTTTTACCTTAAAACCGAGATGAAGATGATGAAAGAAAACAGAGAAGAGTCTTGAATCTTCTGTTAAACTTTCTTTAGAACACTTGAAATCTTCTTAAAATACCGAATTGTGGTGGATTTCTGCCTTAAACTGGACTTCGACTAGAAGGAGAATTGGGAAATTGCCGTATGAAAATGAGAAGTATGGAAGGGATTGTGGGATTTCGACTGAGGAGGTATGGTTTTTATCTGAATTTGAGTGTATTAGCAAGTGGGAGAATGGCTCCCCTGACTTTCGGCCGAGAAAGTCAAGCAAGTGGGTTGGATTGTTTGATTTATCAAACATATAGTTTTAGGTATATATTATTTAGAGTTTCAAATGGTAATTAAATTCGGTTTATACTGGTATGTGAACCGGTAACTCCCCGAATTACCAAAGATTTAAAATGAGACCCTGTACGGTTTTTGTTAGACCTTAATGTCCTTGTTTGTGAAATTAAGTAAATCACAAAACAATTATAATGTAAACTTGTTTATAACATGTACGGATATTGACTTGAATTGTCGGGTGTCACATTCTCCCCATGTTAAAAGAATTTCGTCCCGAAATTTAATTTGTGTCCTCCTGAACTGTTGTATCCTTAAACAAGGATGGGTATTTTTGTTTTCATTTGATCCTCTCGTTCAAATGGTTCAACGCACTTAGGGTTAAGCTTGCCACGGTTGCCAAATCTTGCAACCCCTTTCCAATGTGAGACCTTTAACATGACTTTGTCTCCCACTTGGAATTCTAATGGTTTTCGTCTGTTGCTATCTCAACTCTCTTTCGTCTATCTTGAGTGACTTTCAGACGATCTTTTATTTCGACGATTTTTGTTAATGGTTCCCTAGTCAATATCAGGACCAGTCAAATGCTTTTCGCTAGCCTCCGCCCAATATAGCGATGAGTGACACTTAAAACTATACAAAGCCTCAACGGAGCGGCTTTAATGCTGGTATGGTAGTTGGTATTATATGAAAACTCATCCAACGGCGGTGTGTATCCCTATTTCCTCTTAAATCGATTACACACACACGGAGCACATCTTTTAAAGTTTGGATGGTCCTTTTACTTTGACCGTTCATCTAGGGATAATATGAAGTGGTCATGTAAAGGCGTGTGCTCAAGGCTTCTTGTACAGACTGCCAGGTTCTTGACATGAATCGACTGTCTCTTTTAGAGAAAATGGAAACTGGCATACCATGCCTAGCCTTAATTCCCTTAATATTTAGCCTTGCACGCTTCTTACTTTTATCTGTCTCCTTTATTGGTAAGGAATGCGCGGATTTCGTCAAACGACTGACGATTATCATATAGTATCATAGTTGCTAGGTGTTCTGGGTAACTTTGTAATGAAATCCATTAAAATTTGTTCCCATTTCCATTGAGGTATCTCGGGTTGTTATAACAATCCCGACGGTTTCTGATGTTCTGCCTTTACCTTTGAACATGTCAGGCATTTACCGATGTAAATAGCAATTTCTCTTTTCATGTTCGGCCACCAGTAGAGTTCTTTCAGATCCTTATACATTTTATCCGAACCTGGGTGAATGGGGTACCTGGACTTGTGGGCTTCGTCCATAACCAACTCCTGTAAGTTACCAAAACATGGCACCCAAATTCTATTTGTAAAGTATAAAGTATCATCTGATTTTGGCTCTAATTGTCTGATCATTCCTCGTATAGCTTCACTCTGAATGTTTTCTTCTTTGATTGCCTCCTGTTGTGCCATCCGGATTTGAATCGTGAGACTCGCATGAATTGTCAATCCTAGGGCACGAACACGGAGAGTTTTAACCCGTTCTTTACGACTCAAGGAATCTGCTACGACATTTGCCTTACCAGGGTGATACTTGATATCACAGTCGTAATCATTCAGTAGTTCTACCCAACGAAGTTGACTCATGTTGAGTTCTTTCTGATTAAAGATGTACTAGAGACTCTTGTGGTTTGTAAAGATAGTACATTTTGTACCATATAAGAAATATCTCCAAATCTTGAGTGCAAACATGACAGCACCCAATTTCAGATCGTGAGTCGTATAATTTTTTTTTCTCATGTACTCTTAGCTGTCTGGATGCATACGCTATGACTTTTTCTCTTTGCATCAATACACATCCCAGACCTTGGTGTGATGCGTCGCAGTACACGATGGAATTGTCAGTTCCTTCGGGAAGGGATATGATTGGTGCACTACAAAGTTTTTGCTTCAACACTTGAAACGCTGATTCTTGTTTATCAGTCCAATCAAACTTTTTGTCCTTCTGAGTTAACGTGGTCAAAGGCAAGGCTATCTTTGAAAAATTCTCGATAAATCGCCTGTAATATCCTGCCGAACCCAGAAATTGACGCACCTCAGTCGGAGTTCTTGGTGCTTCCCAGTTTTTGATAGCTTCAATCTTGGTTGGGATTACGTGAATACCCTTCTTATTGATGACGTGTCCAAGAAAGTGAACCTCTCGAATCCGAAACTCACACTTAGAGAATTTGGCATAACGCTTCTCATTCCGGAGTAGTTCCAAGATTGATTTCAAATGATGTTCATGTTCCTCATTGGTTTGTGAATATATTGATATGTCATCAATAAATACAATCACGAATTTATTCAAGTATGGCTTGCACACGCGGTTCATTAGGTCCATGAAAACGGCCGGTGCATTAGTCAAGCCAAATGGCATAACTAGGAACTCGTAGTGACCGTAACGAGTCCTAAAAGTCGTTTTTGGTATATCTTCTTCCTGAATTTTCAGTTGAGGATATCCTGATTGTAGATCAATTTTAGAATAGAAACTGGACCCTTGAAGTTGATCAAACAAATCGTCTACTCGAGGAAGAGGATACCGGTTTTTGATTGTCAGCTTGTTCAACTCCCGATAATTGATGCACCTTCTAAAGGTTCCATCCTTTTTCTTTACAAACAGGACCGGAACTCCCCATGGTGAGAAACTCGGTCTTATGAAAAAAAAAAAAAAAAATTACTCGACGAGGTGTCCAAGTTTTTGTTGTATATTGGGTAGAAATGAAAAAAGTATGAAAATGAAACTTTATGTTTGTCCCTCTTATGCTTTTCGAAAGCATTTTCCCGGACTAAGACTTTTCTCTTATTTCAGGTTTCATGTTTTCTATGATTTTCCTCTCCATGTGCCTTCATGGAGTTAGGAATTGATGTTCCTTGGGAGCTCTTATTTGCGAACTTCGAGTCTAATCACCACTTTACCCCTTTGCTCGCCCTACCTTTCGAGGCAGACTAGCCTTTGGGTTGTAGCGTCCTGATATGTAAACTCATGTCTCGACTACCATACCTTCAAAGTATGTAAGCCATACGAAGTTTGATGTTTGTTTGGGATATTCATATTCCGTCTAGCTGAGGGAATGAATAATAATACTGTAAGAATGGTCTCATCGAATTAGTGTTTTCCCCAAAATGGGCTATGGGTTTGTCAACTCATTAAGTTGGCAGAAAGAGTTGATAGTCAACTATTAGTCATACGGTGTGTATGCACTCCCTTAGTGTTTGAATGGTACTTTGGTGACTTACCATTACGTATTCCACTCATTCAGGTTATAGCCTTAAAATCCTTAGCACAAGGATAAACTTGAGGTAATGAGTGTTGAACGTCGAGACTTTTGTATTCTAACTGAGTCTACTCTAAGAGATCATTTCTTAACAATAGATGCTCTAGAGCTTCCCAATTATAGAAAACTAGGAGTGAAAGATGCAATCACACATCTTTTCTAGGCTAAATCTGGGATCCATCCAACAAGATGAACTTTGAGGAAGTGCGAGTACAAAAGAGTAATAGATTATTCTCCTCAACTCTTTGTGGACAGTGGCCTGTTGTGAATAGCTCGAGCTTACATTCCTTATGCATATCATGAACTAAGGAGATTAGCATGAAATTCCGCATTTGGGACTCCTTTAAGAGTTTTGCATGTCGTTTTGGTTAATGCGACAATAGTCGTTAGTCCACACTTAGGTTTCTTTGGCATTCGCTCGAGCATCAAACCCGGCTTATTCATTACCGAGAGAATAGTTAGACTTAAAGGTATATTGAATTTCAATGGCTGCGAGAGCAATCCTGTTTGACCGACATTCTGAAATGTCCGATTTCCTACTTGTCTCATGACGAGCTTCCACAGTATCCATAAGTGCCATGTGTATGCGGGTCAGAATAATACCCTGCCCTATTACTGAAGTTAGTGCATAACACTCTTGGCGTAACTTTCAAGCAATTGTGAGATTGAACTGTATGATGGATCCTGAGATTATGCCATAATCTCCCACAATAGTTGTGCAATTACTGTAAGTGTTAGTTGTGGTAACGCTCAATTTGAAGCATTCCTGACAAGTAGAATATCAAAGAGTGAATGTGCGAATTTCTTCGTCATTCAGGATTTACTAAGGATTGGTTGAATTCAATTTGAATTTCTCTCGTTCCTCCAAAACTAGGAGAATGCTTTGTGAGCACCAAATTGAGAAGTCTGATTTGTTGAGATCCAATCCTTAATCAAGTGATTGAGAACATGAGTTGATCATCAGCTTAGACAGCAAGACTCACTAAAGTTCCCATGCACTGCAAATTATGATTACGTGTGCACCCGTAATGATGATTTGCCTTGCCTGATCCCTATAGTGTTTCTTCTATCTCTAGCTTTTAATCAAAAGTGATTTGAAACGATCATTAGATTGCGTTTGCACATTTGTATAGGAGTGTGTATTGTTTTATCGTATTACTGTTAATTATGTGTACCAATACTCATGAACCTGCCGAATATGGCAGTTGTCGGATGAGGCTAAGGGTAGAGAGGCACCACCAGTGTCTCTTAAAAAAATGTGCATGGTGAAATTCAGGCACTATGTGTTGGGCAGAGATCCTCAAACGAGTGTCGAGCAACTCATGCTCCAAGTCTGTATATATGCATGGATCCACATGATCCTGATGTATGTCTGGGTCTCTTGACCCTTGGAGTTCTCTCCCATTTAGTCCTGCTTACTCACCTTAAATTCCCTTTTTTTTTTTTTTTTTTTTTTTTGGGCAATCATGCCTGTCATATAACATGGCGAGAGTCTAGGCATCCGATCCGACAACTCATGAAGGAGAGTATTTATACCGTAAATACGTTAGAAAGATAGTTGCCTCCATGGCTGGAGTAGTTGTGGTGCAGGTATAGGTACAGATTCTGGTACGAGTTCAACCTGTTGTGATACCAAGATCGGTAACTGACGATCGCCGCCGTCATCGTTCAAGCTCAGCTCTTAACTCGATCTTCTAAGGTTGCAGTATGCTGAGTACCCGTTATTCTTGACTCGTAACCCGAACAATAACATGTTGTTACTATTTATTATTTTCACATCGTTGTATGTGTTGAAGTGTTCATTACATGTGCTATGTAATTGTATTAGTGTAGCTAATGGTACCCTAGTGTAACTCATACACTAATAGACTACACAAATTGTTCGGCAACGGTTGGAATTCCTATGCTCAAGTCTTGGGTGTTTTTAGTGTGATGCAAGTCTTAGAAATCTTGGTCCCTAAATGAGTCCGGTTAGAGCCTAGGTATCACTAAGGACACCTAATTCGCTAAAACCATTGCTCTGATACCAATCTGTCACACCCCCATATTTTATTTACTTATTAAATAAATACAGGTTGTAACGATTGGTTCATTACACGATAGCGGAAGCTGTAATAATGATTTCTAAGACTTGATTACATATACAATTACTAAAACTAAGAAATACTATGATCTAAGTTCTTCTAGATCAACGACAGACTTGAGACTTGATATTCTACGTCCTTCCAGCTACTAGGAATTGATCCAACATAGCTAGCCTATTCCAACCGCGCCATGGCTAGAGGTCACCTGAGAAACATACTTGAAAGTGTCAACACAAAGGTTGGTGAGTTCACAGAGTTAGTTATATTAGTGCTTATAGTTTTTCCCCGAAAACCTGTTCATGACTTTACCGTCATAAAACTAAGTAGTTTTCATTTGAAAACATTATCATGACTTAACCGTCATAAAATATGTTTAAACCTGATCATTTTAACTAATTAGAACCCTTTTGTATAAACATGATCACTTTATCCGGATCAAAACTCTTTTGTTTAAACCTGATCACTTTAACCTGATCAGAACCCTTTGTTTATACCTGATCACTTTAACCTGATCAGAACCCTTTGTTTAAATTCAATTGTTCGTAAATAGTTTCAGGTGTATGTGATAAACAGAATAAGAATTGTTGACCCATTTGTAAACTAGCTAGGAATACAAATAATATGTTCATACATGAGGCGTAACCAAACCATGACAATTTGTACACGCCCCTAATTTCGTTATCCGGTTCTATGCGGCCATAAATCCTCCAGATTGTGGTTAGCGCGACTAACCATGACCGGGAGACGTCACTCTCCATAGTACTATTCATAGGACCCTAGGCTACAGTTAATGGTTACTACATTGTTCCAGGGGACTTTAGCTCAACTCGTTGTTCTCATCTCATGTAAACATAAAAGTCATGCCTTATTCTCTTGTTATCCCATAAAATAATTGTAAGTATGTGTTTCCCCCAATCGTTGAGTGTTGTTCATCCGAACAATCGTTGTGTGTTGTTCATCCGAACAATCGTTGTGTGTTGTTCATCCAAACAATCGTTGTGTGTTGTTCATCCGAACAATCGTTGTGTGTTGTTCATCCGAACAATCGTTGTGTGTTGTTCATCCGAACAATCGTTGTGTGTTGTTCATCCGAACAATCGTTGTGTGTTCTTGTGTCCAGCTCTTTAGTTGAGCAAGTTTTCTCCCCGTTTGTTTAAAAACAATTTAAAAACTAGTAGTAAAAGTGGGGCTGGGAGACTCACAAGAAGTTAAACCAAAACGTTCATATTGTCAAACGTATAAACAATGTAATTCATGTTTTCAAAACATAACAAGTAAGTATGTTTCTCCCCCGATGTTTACAAAACAGTAAAGAGTTAAAAGGGGGCCGTGAACTCACCATGAGTTTGTGTATGCTTGCAATGATAATTGTTCTAGTCAACTTGACCATTCGTACCCTAATTTCAAAAAGGGTAATTCGTGTTATGGCCGAATGTCTTATATTGCAAATTGTTCACCGACTTTGTAAATCTGGTTGCTTTTGTTTAAAATATCCTCTTAGTTGTTCAATACTTGTTTTGTTATAAAACAGATCTTAGTTACTGCCCAATGTGACTGATGAACAGATGTCGAAACTTCCTAGTTTCGATTGGGCAATTGAGTATCGAAACTTCATAGTTTCGATTGAGTAGTTGGGTATCGAAACTACCTAGTTTCGATTGAGTAGTTGGGTATCGAAACTACCAAGTTTCGATTGAACAACTAGTATCGAAACTCCTAGTTTCGATTGGGTAAATTGGTATCGAAACTCCTAGTTTCGATTGAATAGGTATCGAAACTCCTAGTTTCGATTGAATAACAGGTATCGAAACTCCTAGTTTCGATTGAACAGGTATCGAAACTCCTAGTTTCGATTGAACAGGTATCGAAACTCCTAGTTTCGATTACTGCACTTTGATTGACAGAATTCGTCCTGTATATTTTTATGTTCAAATCTTGAATTTGACACACTTTTCTTGTTATCTTACTTGCGATTGAACCTTTTGTATGCTTAGATACGGTTTTAAAGAAAATAAAGTGGATAATATTGAGTTTTTACCTTAAAACCGAGATGAAGATGATGAAAGAAAACAGAGAAGAGTCTTGAATCTTCTGTTAAACTTTCTTTAGAACACTTGAAATCTTCTTAAAATACCGAATTGTGGTGGATTTCTGCCTTAAACTGGACTTCGACTAGAAGGAGAATTGGGAAATTGCCGTATGAAAATGAGAAGTATGGAAGGGATTGTGGGATTTCGACTGAGGAGGTATGGTTTTTATCTGAATTTGAGTGTATTAGCAAGTGGGAGAATGGCTCCCCTGACTTTCGGCCGAGAAAGTCAAGCAAGTGGGTTGGATTGTTTGATTTATCAAACATATAGTTTTAGGTATATATTATTTAGAGTTTCAAATGGTAATTAAATTCGGTTTATACTGGTATGTGAACCGGTAACTCCCAGAATTACCAAAGATTTAAAATGAGACCCTGTACGGTTTTTGTTAGACCTTAATGTCCTTGTTTGTGAAATTAAGTAAATCACAAAACAATTATAATGTAAACTTGTTTATAACATGTACGGATATTGACTTGAATTGTCGGGTGTCACAAAAACCCGGGAGGCCTCGCTTGTTGGATTTACTCATTTACAAACAGTTCTTAAACTTGAATATCAAAATAACGCAGCGGAATCATTCATCCATAATAATTAAAACTTGTTCATACATGCGGAAGCGTAACATAATCAAATACATAAACATAACATAAACAACTCATAACGGGATGCCAGTCTTCATATCATCCAGGTAACTCTTCTCTCTTGCCAAGCATCACCGTCCATCACCATAACCTGCACTTAACCTGAATGTGCATACTAAAAAGTCAGTTACGCTGGTGAATTCTAGCTTTACATAAAACCTTGACATAAACATTTTGCCAAAAACATAACATACATTTGTTTAACAAAAGCGTACGTAAAACATACAATAACTTAACATCATCGTAACATAACATCATAACATAAGTCGACATGAACCGAATCTGTGCCTTCTCGTAACCATCAATTCCATACATCGCATACCAGCGGATGAACTTAAGGCTCGTTACCTCTAAGCCATCCGTCACACAGGTCCCCTAAGGCTCGTTACCTCTAGGTGGACCAAACATACGTCTCCTAAGGCTCGTTACCTCTAGGTAGACCAAACATACGTCTCCTAAGGCTCGTTACCTCTAGGTAGACCAAACATAACTTAGGCACTATTTCCCCGCAAGGAATAGTACCTTCCATTGGGATCCCGGTAATCCCATGGGTGACCGTCGTCACCCCATCATTGTCACACCCCAACCGACGGCGAAAACATCGGGGCGTGAAGCGTGCAGACTGTTCATTGCTCATGGTTTACTAAAGTTTAAATAATTAATAATCGTTTTCATTGCAATCAAACAAGTTCAACAAAACATAGATTCAATCCACCAAACAATAATGAAAATTACATCAAAATATAACTGGTTCAATTAAAACTAGGTCCAAATCCTATGTGTAGCATATCTTGATCACTTCAAACATTGGTACCTGAAACATGGTTAGAATGAGAGGGTCAACTACAAGAGTTGGTGAGAAAACATAGGTTTTGTTGTGTGATAGCAAAAACGTGTTGTGTGTATACAGTACATACAAAACATGTCAATAAAGGCGTTTATGGAGAGAAAAACATCGTGTGACCTATACAATCAAACCTTTGTAACTTGCACTCAAAATTTGTGTTGTCAGTAACAGTCACCCTACCTGGGTGGGTTTGTCAGACTCAATAGATCTACCACTGTTTACTGTCGGCTGTTAGTTAATGATTGTACATGAAGAGCATAATAATTGGTCTACAAAATGTACTCAAGCACAAAGCGCAAAACTGTAAACATGCATAGGATGGAACTGTATATGTGTATAATTGAAAACATGTAAATAGAACGCATGTTCCACCCCAAAACGTTTGTAAAATAGAGTAAAAGAGGGGCTATGTAACTCACTTGTTATGCAGAGTGTAGGTCACACAAGCAAGTATGTAATGGCGGTGTGTTGTGGATTCGCTAGATTCGACCTAATAAATAAACGTATAATCTTGTGTTATTGTTTGTGTTAGATTATATCGAAAGTGAATTTGGTTGATGGTACGATTAGGGTTCGTTTTATGGTATATTATTCATTTAAAAATAGGTTTAAATAAATAATTTTCGTTTAAGGCCAAGTGTGAGATATATAAGTATTTATATAAAAATAACTATAGGAATTGTTATTTAATATTCAATAAGGAGAAAATAAAAATAAAGATTCTGTTTTTAAGGAGCACGACCGCGCTCGTGAAAGGCACGACCGCGCTCTTGTCCGGGCATGACCGTGGTGTCTGAGGCGCGCCCTTGGTCGAGTCAGAAGGCTTCAAAAGGGTCTGTCCGTAGAGCACGACCGTGCTCGTGTCCGGCACGACCGCGTCTAGGGTTGGTTTAGGTCAGGACTTTGTTTGCTCGGCAAACACAACCAGGCCATGACTCGGGCACGACTGTGCTAGGTCAGGCATGACCGCGCTCCATGATGAGCGCGACCGTGTCTGGTCTTGTCCAGAACACAATTCGCTTAATCCTTGTAATAAAATCGTTTGATATTACAGGGCTTTCGTTCAATGGATGTTTGCGAACCCAACCCTACTAATTAATTGCGTTTATAACACATCCATTGTGCAGTTTGATTAAATCGTTTTTATTTCAAAACCAAGTTTTAAAATCTGATTATTTGTGTAATGTAGCAACGAATTAGTTTAGGGCTTTTGATCAGGGTGAAGAGACGAACCAATTGGACTACTACTAACCTGTTTAGAATGGGGCAACGAGTGACGTCGGCTTCGAGGAAGAAATCGTGGTTCTCGAGGATCGGCAGAGGAATAGCGGTGATGATCAGACGATTTTTGGGTTGAGATAGGTTTATGGAAGTCGTACGAAGTTATTATAATAGTTTAATTCGTTTGATTCTATCATAATTACACGATTCGATTAAAAATGGAAAGTCCGGGTAAAATTGCAAGGATTCGTTCGATTGGATGTGTATTGGGCCGTGTCTAGGTCTTAATTTACCGAATATCGACTTCTGTATACACCGCGGTTTCTAAAACGCGTCTCAATTCTATTTTTGGACAAGATTTGAGTCGGTTTGACTTTTCAGAAGTCAAACTACGTCGGAGGCGCGACCGTGACTCATAGTGAGCACGATCGTGGTTGAAACTATAAGCGCGACCGTGCTTATGCTAAGCGCGACCGTGCTTGTGTAGATTTTTTTGGAAATTTCAAGAATAGTCCTTGTATCTTTGTAGTCTTAGCGTCGCTTTGAGTTTTAGTCGAATTTGATCCTCGAGTTTAGTGAGATGACGAAGGTTTGTTTCAGCTATTATTGCAACATAATCAATCGTATATAAGTACTTATAGCATAGTTATTGTACAAGAATTGAAATTGAATACTTGTGCATTGCATCAAAAACGGTTACATGGAAAAATCAGAAATGTTACAGTCTCCCCATGTTGAGGGGATTTTGTCCCGAAATTCAACTGGTTGAGGCTGCTGCATTAGTGAAGAGGTGTGGTGACGGATGACAGGGTTCGGGTCCGATACTCAAGATTAGAACTTGTCATCATGTCGGGCATAGAGGGTGGTAGTGGATTTAGTTTGAGAAGGTTTAAGGAGAAGACTATCAAGAATACTCTAGCCTTTTAAAGATAACATTGCATTACTTGAAATGGGAACGATGGAGATTTGATGATTAGTGTTTGTTTGTGATGTGGTCTAATGTGCTCAAGAATTGTTAATGGCTAAGAGATTTCACAAACATTAGTCAATGTCAGAATCTCATAAAACTTCTCGTGATACAAACAACGCTACTACTTACAATATGACAGGAACACTTATGTATAGGAAGTACCAGCGGCGTATCCACCATGCCCTTGTCATATCACATTAGTCTCGTTGTCATATATCATGATAGGATTTTGGTCATAACACACGACGAAATTTCACTATGCTTTCCCTGCGCTGATTTGTATAATTCCGTGTGCACCCGTAATTATTCAAATCATCGTATGGTCCGTATAGATCGTTTCGTTGTGTGCGGGTAAGGGGCACAATTTTCACTATGATCACTTCTATTGATTACACATAAAAGTCGCTACCAAGTAACTATGTCCCTAATCAGGTCAGTTCGCAACTAAAGACTAGTAAAGTAGTAACACTTAGAGTTTCTTAGTTTGCTCGTGTTTGAACAAGAATACGTCAAACCCCGAGTCGTTTCAATGTATTATGGTCTTCAACTTTGGAGTACAAAGTGCATGACCATGTCTTGTGTATGATGTAATCAATCTATTGCAAATATTGTAAGCAATTTTGTTTCGAGTATATAGTAAACACACAAGTCTCATGTATGATCTAGTGCCACGTAGTTTGTAATCAAATAGGTCTCATATATAGCGTAAATAATTTAGCGTCTTGTATTTTGTGAATCAATAAGCTCTAAGGTGTAATGTAAACAACATAGTATCATGTGTATTGTAGGAAATGGATCTCATGTATAGTGTTAGCAACTTAGCATCATGTATTTTGTATAATGTACACCATTTAGTATAAAGTGCTTTGTAACAAAATGAGTTTCATGTATAGTGTGGTCAATCTAGAACTATGTATCAATGACGCAATCACGTATATTGCAAACAATTTAAGTTTCGTGTATCATGTGCTCAAACCAGTAGTATGTGTATTGCAATTAAACCTGTTTCGTGCATTACGTTATTAATCGAGCAAATTGTGATTTGTAGGCAAACTAGTTTCATGTATTATGTAATTTGTGTAGTATTGGATATATTGAGAATAATTGAGTTTTATGTACCATAAGATTGCATTGAATATATTGTGAACGTGAGTATTGAACTTCGCGGGTGATGTGTACTGACGGGTTTTGTATACGATTTAGTGTTGCGGAGAAGTGTGTTATTGTCGTTCTTGTAAGATGTGGTAGTTAGGTTCTAGCCCCTTTAAATATCGTTGAGGTTTGTGGGGATGTTTAACATCTACGCGGTACGGATCGTCTCTTGAAGCGGCAAGTGAAAAGTAACGAGGGGTTCTGAAAACACTCAGAGGAATGTGTTTACAAATAATTGATCTTTGTTTGAAAATAGGAAATTGTAAATTGTTCTTGGTTATAGATGTATAAAGTAATGAAACTATTGAGTTAAATAACCTAAATGAATAGACCATTTACAGGAAATATCTTTAAATTTAAAAAAAAAAATTTCAATTATTATGAAGGGATTATTTTAAGATGACTTATTGGCTAAACAAGTAGTCGTATATTAATTTTGCCAATGTTTAAAAATAATTACTGTAATGAGGAAAATCATGCTTGTATCAATTTGAAGTAATATTTCCATAAAATAGGTTGTATTAATTTTTCCTTGTAAAGGGAAAATGTTTATGGGAAATTTATGTTTCTGATAATTTTAAAATTTCGATAAACGTTTGGTTTTGAAAATAACGAGGTTGTTTAAATCCAATATGATGATTTGGTTACGAAGAAGATGAAATCGTATTGAATGATGAAGGTGATACTTGAGGGATCTTAATGAAAATATGATGGATGAACAATGAATAATAACTTTAGAATTTGGAAAAATATAAAATTTATTAAATGCTGAAATGGTAGACATTATTCAAAAACATAAGGAAAAGTTTTCAAGTTGGAAATTTAAGGACAATAAATAGAAATTTCTGCTAACGCCTCTGGTAGTTTCCCACTAGAAGGGAGATAATCACCAAGACGAGCACCGCTATGGTCATTCGGGTAGTTGATCTGGCCTCGGCCCTAGCTGTTTCCGTGCGATTCTCAAGCATTTCTCTTTCGAGGATGGAAATTAACTCCTTTTGGTGCCCTAATTGATTCACTAGGCTATCCTTTCTTTGTCCTTGCAAGTCGTGTATTACTTCGTGCTCCATCCTTTGCCTCTCAAACTCGGAGGTCCTCACATATCGGTGAATGTCGTTGATTGGGATTCCCATAGCACTAATGGGTGCCATGGTATGCCTTGCCCAAGGGTTAGGATGATACGGGTCGGGCATCAGATACGGGTCTCTTAATGGGGGTGATCCAGGTGTTCGAAGTCTTGGGCCGGTGTTCCTAGTCCAATCTGCACTTACATCAACTCTTGGTCTAGCAGCTGGAGGTGTTGGTGACCGATATACGGGTGTCCCTGTAAGGCCCCTTTCCCGGGTGACCTCACTTGTTGGATTTACTCATAAACATAGCCATAGATACTGAATAATTACATTGAATACTTTCTAAACGTAGCGTGAGCTTACATCATTCGATTACATAGCCATAACAGCGGAAGTCTTAATCATTTAAACATAACACATTGCTTTAACAAAAATTAAAGTGGATGGGATGTCAGCCCTTGATCGGGATAGCCTTCACTCCAATGCACGACCTTTCTTCTTTTTACCTGAAATGTATACTAAAAGTCAGCTAACGCTGGTGAGTTCTAGTTAAAAACATTTAGGTATGAACATTATTCATTTATAAATACTTACGTATAAATATATAAATATAAATACACATTTACATATTCTTTGCTTTCTTTTATCATTCGTATGTGAGCACATAAATATGCATTCACCTTTACTTTCATTAACATTTATTGGTCATACTCATAAGAGTGATCAGCCAACATTCATTTATGCGTAAGTCACGAAGACATACGCCCGTCCTACCGTCGTAGTCCGTCCTCCACAACATCCGGCAAACCTTCGGCCATCTGTTATGCTATACCGTCCGGCAAACCTTCGGCCGTCCGTCTTAACCGTACTACCGTCGTAGTCCGTCATATTCGCCCGTCTGCCCTAAGGCATCCGTTTCCCACGTGAACTATTATATATGCAACCGTTCTACTTATCATTGATAAGGCAATTGCTTCGACCGTCCATTAGTGCCTTTCACACGTCCTAGCTAATGAAGGAACGTGTTTGTCCCGATTGCAAAATAGTCACGAGGTCGTCCGTCTACCGAAGTAGCCGTTATCATCGAAGCGTCCATACATTTACATGCATTCGTAACAAGCAATATATAAAATATAAAGCAAGATTTTCTTCTTTTTCGTTATGTCGTTCGTTCATTCATTCTTTGTATACATTCGTTTCATTCTTGTTCATCATTATTTTACGTATGATCATATTAACATTCATATATATATAAGTATCACGTATGATCACATTGGCATTCATAACATTTATTCATTTAATGTATACACTTCAGCCCCAAAACATTTAAAATGATTTGCACATAACATAAAAAGGGGAACATAGAACTCACCTGATAGGCGGGTCCCTGAAGTATAATAGCTGGTTTCGAAACGTCACTAAGGTCACCCACAATCTGTATAATAAAGTTATACATATAAGGTAGGGCTCCTAAATGACACTAGACATTACTATTCTTGAACTCAGTAGTTTCGGGAGGTGGGTCGCATCAAAACTATGGTAGTTTCGAGCTATGGTCTTACACTCGAAACTAGGTAGTTTCGAGTCATAATCCTTCTATCGAAACTAGGTAGTTTCGAGTCATGAGATCCTATCGAAACTATGGTAGTTTCGAGTCATTGGCTGCTATCGAAACTAGATAGTTTCGAGTCAAACATGACTATCGAAACTAGAGTAGTTTCGACGGGTCTGTATGTATCGAAACTATAGTTTCGAGTCATGGGTCTGCATCTTCCCTGACCAGAACCTTGCTCCAGCCAACTTATTTCCAATCGATTAAACCTTGAGCATTTTACGTTAAACACCTTCCTTTATCGTTCTTGAGTTCAAATACGTGATTTGTTTCAAGTTTCGTATGCAAAAATCGTATCTTTATTTGATTTAAACCCGAGACATGCAAAGACTCATAATCAGAGGCGATGCTTACCTCAACAGGCCCGATTTCTGTTGCTATGCGTTGAAATGGTGGAGTCGGATGATTCCCGAGCCCTTGAGTCTTCTCCTTGCGGTTTTCTTCACAAGCCGATCGCTCTCTCTCTCTCTCTCTAGTATTCTTGCGCAGGAAGATGAAATGAGAGGGGTTTGGGTTGAAGCTGCTGTTTTGTAATGGGGTTTCCCCCTTTTCTTTTCGGCCCATGGGCCGAAATTTTGGCCAAGCCCACTTTATTTCCCTTTTCTATTTGTCTTGTCATTATTTGGGATGTTACAAGTCTACCCTCCTTAATGAGGTTTCGTCCTCGAAACCTGTTACACGTTAAACAACTGGGGATACAGTTCCTTCATCTCGTCTTCTTTCTCCCAAGTAGCCTCGGACCCCTTTCTGTGTTTCCATTGTATTTTGACTAAAGGAATCGACTTATTGCGTAATCGTTTCTCGGCTCTGTCAAGAATAGCTATTGGTTCTTCTACATAGTTCAAGCTGTTATCCACTTCGATTTCGTCATAAGGTATGTGAGCCGTATCGTCAGCAAGGCACTTGCGTAAGTGTGATATGTGGAATGTAGGGTGAATTCCATCGAGCTCATCTGGTAAGTCGAGTTTGTAAGCCACTCGGCCAACTCTTGCTATGATTTTGAAAGGCCCGACAAACCTTGGGCTTAATTTGCCACGTTTTCTGAATCGGATAATCCCCTTCCAGGGTGACACTTTCAATAGTACCATGTCCCCTACTTGAAATTCTAAATCCCTTCTTCTCTTGTCCGCGTATGATTTTTGTCTGTCTTTTGCGGCTTTCATGCGTGCTTTTATCTGGTCAAATTTTTCAGAAGTAGCTTTGACCACCTCGAGACTTGCAAAGTCTTTCTGTCCAATTTCCCCCCAACAGACCGGGGTTCGACATCTTCTCCCATACAGCATCTCAAATGGCGGCATGTCAATGGTTGAGTGATAGCTGTTATTATATGAAAATTCTGCCAAGGGCAAATGGCTGTCCCAGCTACCACCGAAGTCAATGATACAGGCCTGGAGCATGTCCTCCAAGGTCTGAATGGTTCTTTCCGATTGACCATCGGTTTGAGGGTGGTAAGCTGTGCTGATGTTTAGCCTAGTGCCCATGGATTCGTTGAATTTCTTCCAAAACCTTGACGTGAATCGAGTGTCCCTGTCCGACACGATCGTTAACGGCATGCCATGTCTGCTTACGATTTCCTTGATAAAAATTTCTGCCAACTTCTCTGACGAAGAAGCCTCACGTATAGGTAAGAAGTGAGCACTTTTCGTCAAGCGGTCGACGATCACCCAAATGGTATCATTACCTTTAGCTGTTCGCGGTAGCTTGGTGATGAAGTCCATCGTGATCTCCTCCCACTTCCATTCCGGTATTGGCAAAGGTTGCATTTTACCGCATGGCTTCTGGTGTTCGGCCTTAACTAGTGAACAAGTCAGGCACTTGCTCACATATTCAGTCACATCGTTCTTCATTCCAGGCCACCAGTAGTCTTTCCTCAAGTCTTGGTACATTTTGTTTGTCCCGGGGTGAATAGAGTAGCGAGACTTATGGGCCTCGTCAAGGATTTTGGCCCTAAGTTCACCAATCTTAGGTATCCACATCCGGCCAAAGCGAGTTCGTACACCGTACGTATTGGTCTCCAGGTTGCTCTGTTGTCCAATTATTCTTTCTCGTTTCACATTTCTTTCTAATAGTGCCTCATCTTGTGCCTTTACTATTTCATTCATTAAATCTGGTGTTATAATCAACTGACACGCCTTGATTCTAATAGGTGTCGACTCTTCCTTCCTGCTTAAGGCGTCAGCCACTACATTTGCCTTGCCTGGGTGGTATAATATTTCGCAATCGTAGTCTTTTAGTAGTTCCAACCACCTTCTTTGTCTCATGTTTAATTCCTTCTGCTCGAAGAAGTACTTCAGGCTCTTGTGATCGGAGTAGATGGTGCATTTAACTCCGTACAGATAATGCCTCCATATCTTTAATGCGAAAACTACGGCCGCCAACTCCAGATCGTGAGTCGGGTAGTTAACTTCATGAATCTTTAACTGTCGCGAGGCATAAGCAATTACCTTTCCTCGTTGCATAAGTACACAACCCAATCCTTGCCCCGAAGCGTCAGAGTAGACTACCAAGTCTTCGTTTTCCTCAGGTAAGGTCAAGACTGGAGCTTGGGTTAATCGTGTCTTCAACTCTTCGAACGCATTGTTTTGGATTGGTCCCCATTCATACTTTACTTCCTTACGTGTCAGCTTTGTCAGTGGCGAGGCTATTCTCGAGAAATCCTGAATGAACCTCCGATAGTAGCCTGCCAACCCCAGAAAACTTCGTATATCAGTTGGCGTTTTCGGGATGTTCCATTCCTTTACCGCTTCGATCTTAGCAGGATCCACCATAATGCCGTCCGGGTTTACGACATGGCCTAGGAATTGGACCTCCCTAAGCCAGAACGCGCATTTGGAGAATTTTGCATACAACTTCTCCTGCTTTAGAACCTCCAATACTTCTCTTAGGTGACAGTGGTGATCACCTTCATTCTTTGAATATATGAGGATGTCATCTATAAAAACTATTACTGATCGATCCAACATGGGTCGGCATACTCTGTTCATTAAATCCATAAATGCTGCTGGTGCGTTGGTTAGTCCGAAGGACATCACAAGAAATTCATAATGCCCGTAACGTGTACGAAACGCAGTTTTCGGTACATCCTTCTCTCTTACTTTCAATTGATGGTAACCCGACCTGAGATCAATCTTTGAGAACCAACTCGCGCCTTGTAATTGATCAAAGAGGTCGTCTATTCTAGGCAGTGGGTATTTGTTCTTTACTGTTCTCTTGTTCAATTCACGGTAGTCGATGCACATGCGCATGCTGCCGTCCTTTTTCTTTACAAATAATACCGGAGCGCCCCATGGTGAGATGCTCGGTCTGATAAATCCTTTCTCTGTTAATTCTTCAAGTTGGGACATTAATTCTTTCATTTCTGACGGAGCCAATCGGTATGGTGCCTTGGCAACGGGCTCAGCTCCTGGCAGTAAGTCAATCTGAAATTCTATTTCCCGATCGAGCGGCAAACCAGGTAGGTCCTCTGGGAACACTTCTGGAAAATTGCACACCACGGGTACATCTTTTAGCTCTTTCGTTTTCATTCTATCGTCAATAACATACGCCAGATAAGCTTCGCAACCGCGCCTCATGTAACTTTCGGCCTTGATCATCGAGATGACGTTCGGCATTGTGCTATTCCAGTCACCATAAACCGTAATCGGACTGCCGTCAGTGGCCTTGAGATGTATCATCTTTCGTTTACATATGATTTGAGCTTCGTTGGCAGCTAACCAATCCATGCCCAATACTACATCGAATCCTCCTAAGGTTAGAAGGTACAATCTAGATGGAAACTTATAGCCCTCTATTTCTACCATGCAATCGTCAGTCACTTGGATGACTACTGAGTTTTTACCAATAGCAGTTTGTACGCTAAAGGCCCTTATAAGGCTAGTGATTGTGCAGTCTAATTTGCGGCTAAAGGCAGTGGATATAAAACTTTTACTAGCACCAGAATCAAACAGAATAGCAGCATGTTCATCATTTACTAGGAACGTACCCGACACGACGTCAGGGTTTCCTCTTGCTTCTTCCTCGGTTAAAGCATAGGCCCGAGTCCTAGCCTTTGGCTGTTCCTTTTCTTTTTCTTTCCCCGAACCAGATTGTCCAGTCTTCCTGCAATCCTTAGTAGCGTGCCCATACCAACCACAGTTCTGGCACTTGATGCCCTTAGTACAATCCTTCGAGTAGTGCCCCGGTCTTCCACATTTAAAACACATGGTTGAGCCGGCCAAACATTCACCGCGGTGCTGTTTCCCGCATTTTGTGCAAATTTTGTACTCATCATTCCTTGGCTTCTTTGCCTCAGCAGTAACATTTCCTCTTCCAGTCCCCTTAGACGAGTTCTCCCACTTCCTCTTTGGTGCCTCCGGCACCGGGTCCTCATTGGCATAATCGTCATAGACGATTCCGGAGAGATTCACTACCGACTCGAAAGTCGAGGGTAGGTTAGCTTTCACATGAACACGGACCTTTTGGGGTAGGCCTTTGACATAATACTTAATCAATCGCTCCTCAGTCTCTACCAGGTGGGGTACCAGTTGAGCTAGCTCATTAAATCTTGAAGTGTACTGGCGATGAGTCTTGTTGCCAGCCTTGAAATTTAGAAACTCGTTTTCCACTCGATCAATCTCGTTCTGTGGGCAGAACTTCTGGATTATCAACTTTTTCAGATCTTCCCAAGTCATTCTTTTGAGAGCGTTTGGCGATTTAGTTCTTTGGATAGTCCTCCACCAACTTAGTGCCTCGTTGGTGAAAGAGTGAGTCACATATTTTACAGCCTGGTCAGGTCGGCATTCGCTTATGTTGATTACCCCATTCATCCTCTCGATCCATTCAAACGTAGCCACCGAATCCTTGTTTCCATCAAATTTGGGCGGATCACCGTCCTTAAATCCTTTGTAGGTACACCCATGGGTGTTCAGTCTCACTGTCACTTCATCCCCATCACTATCATAAACTTTCTCCTCATGGTTGTTTTCCTCCTCCTCTTTGCTCTTCTTTAGTGCCTCAGATAACAGATCAGGCAGTACTTTCTTCAGAGTTAGTATGACCTCACGGGCAATAGCATCTCTAACTTCGGGTTCCAGTCGTAGAGATCCTTCATTGCCCTCAGCTGGTGGGGTTACATTTGTTTCATGCACGCTCTCAGTGTGTTCCACGTGCACACTCTCCTCTTCCTCATATCTTTGGTTCAATGGCGGTCTACCGACTCGGCCAGTGCGACCGCCTCGGCGTCCAGTTCCTCTTTTACGAGCCATAGTTTTCTAGATTTCCTGTTGAGTAAAAAGGTATACATCAATGTCATTCCTTCAGATCATAGTTTAGAACAGTACGAGCAAGGTAAATTCTTAATTACAGTGACCGGTTTGTGATTAATAATTTGCTTTGCTTTTCGGGTTCGAAACTCTTCACATCAGTAGTGACATTGACATCTAAGCGTTCTAAGTTAAGGTATCTATCCCTAACTATAGGCATTAACTTTATGACTTACTTACTGCACTGGCGTTGGCGTCGGCTACCCAGACTGACATCCGTGCGTTGGTCCCATTATCAGCTTGAGTCCAGACATTTAGGGATGTCTGAATCTCTCAAACTATTGCTCTGATACCAACTTGTAAGGCCCCTTTCCCGGGTGACCTCACTTGTTGGATTTACTCATAAACATAGCCATAGATACTGAATAATTACATTGAATACTTTCTAAACGTAGCGTGAGCTTACATCATTCGATTACATAGCCATAACAGCGGAAGTCTTAATCATTTAAACATAACACATTGCTTTAACAAAAATTAAAGTGGATGGGATGTCAGCCCTTGATCGGGATAGCCTTCACTCCAATGCACGACCTTTCTTCTTTTTACCTGAAATGTATACTAAAAGTCAGCTAACGCTGGTGAGTTCTAGTTAAAAACATTTAGGTATGAACATTATTCATTTATAAATACTTACGTATAAATATATAAATATAAATACACATTTACATATTCTTTGCTTTCTTTTATCATTCGTATGTGAGCACATAAATATGCATTCACCTTTACTTTCATTAACATTTATTGGTCATACTCATAAGAGTGATCAGCCAACATTCATTTATGCGTAAGTCACGAAGACATACGCCCGTCCTACCGTCGTAGTCCGTCCTCCACAACATCCGGCAAACCTTCGGCCATCTGTTATGCTATACCGTCCGGCAAACCTTCGGCCGTCCGTCTTAACCGTACTACCGTCGTAGTCCGTCATATTCGCCCGTCTGCCCTAAGGCATCCGTTTCCCACGTGAACTATTATATATGCAACCGTTCTACTTATCATTGATAAGGCAATTGCTTCGACCGTCCATTAGTGCCTTTCACACGTCCTAGCTAATGAAGGAACGTGTTTGTCCCGATTGCAAAATAGTCACGAGGTCGTCCGTCTACCGAAGTAGCCGTTATCATCGAAGCGTCCATACATTTACATGCATTCGTAACAAGCAATATATAAAATATAAAGCAAGATTTTCTTCTTTTTCGTTATGTCGTTCGTTCATTCATTCTTTGTATACATTCGTTTCATTCTTGTTCATCATTATTTTACGTATGATCATATTAACATTCATATATATATAAGTATCACATATGATCACATTGGCATTCATAACATTTATTCATTTAATGTATACACTTCAGCCCCAAAACATTTAAAATGATTTGCACATAACATAAAAAGGGGAACATAGAACTCACCTGATAGGCGGGTCCCTGAAGTATAATAGCTGGTTTCGAAACGTCACTAAGGTCACCCACAATCTGTATAATAAAGTTATACATATAAGGTAGGGCTCCTAAATGACACTAGACATTACTATTCTTGAACTCAGTAGTTTCGGGAGGTGGGTCGCATCAAAACTATGGTAGTTTCGAGCTATGGTCTTACACTCGAAACTAGGTAGTTTCGAGTCATAATCCTTCTATCGAAACTAGGTAGTTTCGAGTCATGAGATCCTATCGAAACTATGGTAGTTTCAAGTCATTGGCTGCTATCGAAACTAGATAGTTTCGAGTCAAACATGACTATCGAAACTAGAGTAGTTTCGACGGGTCTGTATGTATCGAAACTATAGTTTCGAGTCATGGGTCTGCATCTTCCCTGACCAGAACCTTGCTCCAGCCAACTTATTTCCAATCGATTAAACCTTGAGCATTTTACGTTAAACACCTTCCTTTATCGTTCTTGAGTTCAAATACGTGATTTGTTTCAAGTTTCGTATGCAAAAATCGTATCTTTATTTGATTTAAACCCGAGACATGCAAAGACTCATAATCAGAGGCGATGCTTACCTCAACAGGCCCGATTTCTGTTGCTATGCGTTGAAATGGTGGAGTCGGATGATTCCCGAGCCCTTGAGTCTTCTCCTTGCGGTTTTCTTCACAAGCCGATCGCTCTCTCTCTCTCTCTAGTATTCTTGCGCAGGAAGATGAAATGAGAGGGGTTTGGGTTGAAGCTGCTGTTTTGTAATGGGGTTTCCCCCTTTTCTTTTCGGCCCATGGGCCGAAATTTTGGCCAAGCCCACTTTATTTCCCTTTTCTATTTGTCTTGTCATTATTTGGGATGTTACAGTCCCGATGTCTTCTTCCCAATCAGATTCTACTCTGGGGCGGTATACAGGGGAGGAAGGAGTGTAGGAGTCCATATCTAGCAGAGAAACAATGAAAAGGTTGTAAGTGATAGTGAAATATCGAGTGTTAGATGTAGGGGATCTCAAAGGTTTAGAGTTTGACTAGTCATAACACCGAGTCTCCACAATAGTCTTTTAGAAACACACTTGACCTATAAGCATGCATCCCTGAGGAGCATTCCCAGGAAAGGGGGGTGGGTCACTGAAACACACTTAAGTGCCCTGTCTTTCCTTAGCCAGAATCCCCCATGGGCCTACACACTCTTCCAGCCATCATGTATTAATAGTACTATTGTTGGGCTCATAGTCATGATGAGAATTATTATGGACTGGGCCTTGTGGCCCGAATGTAAGGTTTATGCATTCAGTGGACTTCTTCTTCCTGAAAGATAGATGGGCTTCTTAGTTTATTATTGGTGGGCCTTAGGCTCAATAGTTTAGATTTAGATCACAAGGGTGGTGGCATTATATGTGTGAATTTAAAGGTGTATGAAAACTTTGGTGTGTGTGTTTGTGTGTTTAAAACTTAGGATAACACTTTAATGAAACACATAGGTAGTATGTAGATAGTAATGAATGTAAGCACAAGGGTTATCAAGTAGTGTGATACATAAACTATCATGTATTGTAGCATGTATTGAAATTACTTAGGGTAACATGTAAAAATATCCAAACAAAAACTGATATTCCTAGTTTGGATTGTACTCAAATAGTGACATGATCAATTGAATACTATGACACATTAAGGTTAATTAAACTTATATAACTCTCAAGGAGACGTGCTTTAGCCTATAAGTAACACTCATCCCGGGAATTCCCAGGAAAGCATACGGGTCCCTCGGTTGATTGGGATTTATACGAAATGCTTTCCTAGACAGAAAACCTGGAATACAGGTGTCACCCTTCCAGATTGCACGTGTCCTCTAATGATTAACAAAGTTTAAAACCTTAACGAAGAAATAATTAAATTTTATAGATTTAACTCCATGAAGATTCCACATGCTATGATGATAATGATAAAGAAGTAGACAAGAAGGTTATGAGGTTTAGGGTAAGGGTAGGGACGTTATTTTATCTAATTTACTGTTTAGATATAGTCTAGTAAGTTATGAATTCTAACAATTTAGGTACCATGATAAAATAAAATATGGTAAGCATGTAACACATAGCATGTAGCATAGCATATATTCATAGAGTATGGTAAATAATGGGTGTCCTAAGGTTATAGTCTAGGTCAAGGTGTCTAATAACCTAAATCCCTATAACCAAGGCTCTGATACCAATCTGTCACACCCCAACCGACGGCGGAAACATCGGGGCGTGAAGCGTGCAGACTGTTCATTGCTCATGGTTTACTAAAGTTTAAATAATTAATAATCGTTTTCATTGCAATCAAACAAGTTCAACAAAACATAGATTCAATCCACCAAACAATAATGAAAATTACATCAAAATATAACTGGTTCAATTAAAACTAGGTCCAAATCCTATGTGTAGCATATCTTGATCACTTCAAACATTGGTACCTGAAACATGGTTAAAATGAGAGGGTCAACTACAAGAGTTGGTGAGAAAACATAGGTTTTGTTGTGTGATAGCAAAAACGTGTTGTGTGTATACAGTTCATACAAAACATGTTAATAAAGGCATTTATGGAGAGAAAAACATCGTGTGACCTATACAATCAAACCTTTGTAACTTGCACTCAAAATTTGTGTTGTCAGTAACAGTCACCCTACCTGGGTGGGTTTGTCAGACTCAATAGATCTACCACTGTTTACTGTCGGCTGTTAGTTAATGATTGTACATGAAGAGCATAATAATTGGTCTACAAAATGTACTCAAGCACAAAGCGCAAAACTGTAAACATGCATAGGATGGAACTGTATATGTGTATAATTGAAAACATGTAAATAGAACGCATGTTCCACCCCAAAACGTTTGTAAAATAGAGTAAAAGAGGGGCTATGTAACTCACTTGTTATGCAGAGTGTAGGTCACACAAGCAAGTATGTAATGGCGTTGTGTTGTGGATTCGCTAGATTCGACCTAATAAATAAACGTATAATCTTGTGTTATTGTTTGTGTTAGATTATATCGAAAGTGAATTTGGTTGATGGTACGATTAGGGTTCGTTTTATGGTATATTATTCATTTAAAAATAGGTTTAAATAAATAATTTTCGTTTAAGGCCAAGTGTGAGATATATAAGTATATATATAAAAATAACTATAGGAATTGTTATTTAATATAGCTTATCGAGTTCAATAAGGAGAAAATAAAAATAAAGATTCTGTTTTTAAGGAGCACGACCGCGCTCGTGAAAGGCACGACCGCGCTCTTGTCCGGGCATGACCGTGGTGTCTGAGGCGCGCCCGTGGTCGAGTCAGAAGGCTTCAAAAGGGTCTGTCCGTAGAGCACGACCATGCTCGTGTCCGGCACGACCGCGTCTAGGGTTGGTTTAGGTCAGGACTTTGTTTGCTCGGCAAACACGACCAGGCCATGACTCGGGCACGACTGTGCTAGGTCAGGCACGACCGCGCTCCATGATGAGCGCGACCGTGT
Source organism: Smallanthus sonchifolius (assembly GCA_023525975.1). Taxonomy (NCBI): domain Eukaryota; kingdom Viridiplantae; phylum Streptophyta; class Magnoliopsida; order Asterales; family Asteraceae; genus Smallanthus; species Smallanthus sonchifolius. The sequence continues at coordinate 38,254,255 of CM042027.1, read as the reverse complement.
CTGGTCTTGTCCAGAACACAATTCGCTTAATCCTTGTAATAAAATCGTTTGATATTACAGGGCTTTCGTTCAATGGATGTTTGCGAACCCAACCCTACTAATTAATTGCGTTTATAACACATCCATTGTGCAGTTTGATTAAATCGTTTTTATTTCAAAACCAAGTTTTAAAATCTGATTATTTGTGTAATGTAGCAACGAATTAGTTTAGGGCTTTTGATCAGGGTGAAGAGACGAACCAATTGGACTACTACTAACCTGTTTAGAATGGGGCAACGAGTGACGTCGGCTTCGAGGAAGAAATCGTGGTTCTCGAGGATCGGCAGAGGAATAGCGGTGATGATCAGACGATTTTTGGGTTGAGATAGGTTTATGGAAGTCGTACGAAGTTATTATAATAGTTTAATTCGTTTGATTCTATCATAATTACACGATTCGATTAAAAATGGAAAGTCCGGGTAAAATTGCAAGGATTCGTTCGATTGGATGTGTATTGGGCCGTGTCTAGGTCTTAATTTACCGAATATCGACTTCTGTATACACCGCGGTTTCTAAAACGCGTCTCAATTCTATTTTTGGACAAGATTTGAGTCGGTTTGACTTTTCAGAAGTCAAACTGCGTCGGAGGCGCGACCGTGCCTCATAGTGAGCACGATCGTGGTTGAAACTATAAGCGCGACCGTGCTTATGCTAAGCGCGACCGTGCTTGTGTAGATTTTTTTGGAAATTTCAAGAATAGTCCTTGTATCTTTGTAGTCTTAGCGTCGCTTTGAGTTTTAGTCGAATTTGATCCTCGAGTTTAGTGAGATGACGAAGGTTTGTTTCAGCTATTATTGCAACATAATCAATCGTATATAAGTACTTATAGCATAGTTATTGTACAAGAATTGAAATTGAATACTTGTGCATTGCATCAAAAACGGTTACATGGAAAAATCAGAAATGTTACAATCATCAACGAGTTGTACAACCGTTAGCCAGCCACAAAGGCCCCCCGTAAGGTGAGGCCAATACATACATACATACCTTAGCTCCCATAGGAACTCGTGGCAGATTCGTTCATTCGTGACTTCCATAAAACCTTTACCTCATTTTAGTTAAAGCATTTGTACGTTTTATTAAACAAAACATCATCTCTTTCGTAAACTTCATTTGGCAAAACATTTCATAAACATCATCTCTTAAACATCATTTCGTAAACGTCATATCGTAAACATCACATCGTAAACATCATTTCGTAAACCTTATTTCAAAACATCATTCCGTATGTATGCACACCAGCCCAAAAACATTTAATTAAAACATTTAAAGAAGGGCTTCTAGAACTCACCTTGTAAGCTAGTCTCGGTTGTCCTAAACAAAGGCCTAACAACGTCACTTCCGATCTGAATTGATTAGTTAAATACACATCAGACCCAAACCCGACTCTAACGGTTTAACCTTCTAAACATACCGACTTTTCCTAATCAGCCTGATGCCTGAGCACTTAGCAAGTGCGCAGACCCTGCTTCCTGCGCACTTAGCAAGTGTGCAGACCCTGCTGCCTGCGCACTTAGCAAGTGCACAGACCCTGCTGCCTACGCACGTAGCAAGTGCGCAGACCCCTCTTCTTGCGTACTTGATAAGTACGCAGGACCTGCTCCGTGCGCACTACGATCTGTTTCTTCGCAAAACCCTAACTTTCGCGTTCAGGTCTGATCACGTCAAGATCCTGAACCTGTTTACATCCAAAACGTTCGTTTTCCATTAAGGAACTCAAATCTATGTTTATCTTTCAGTTTCATCCGTAAAAACGTTGCCTTTTCACCCAAATCCCAAAAAACCTAAAAACGAACTAAAAACTCAGAGTTAGGTCGGATCGTTACCTGAATCGAGCTTCTGATCCGGAGGTTCTTCTCACGAGCTCTGGAGCAACACACTTCTCAAATTTCGGGTCGATCCGTCAACTTTCTCTCTCTATGATTTCTCTCTCTAGGAGGTGCAAATTAGAGAAAAGGGTGGTGACCTTGGCTATTTATAGGGGAGGCTCCCCTTCTAGCCCGTCGGCCCATCCGACCCGACCCGACATGCCTCGTTCATTTATTTCGTCATTTTAACTGTCGTTTTATTTTTTTGGGATGTTACAGGCTAGAAGTCCCAAATTTTGAAACATTTAATGAGAGTTATTTTGAAATTTCATTTTGTTATCACTTATTAACTTGACTCTTCTTTCATCATTACAAACTTAAACCCTCTTACCCAAACACTTCTGTCAAGAGTAGCTCACGTTAGTACTAGAGATAATTAACAACGTGGCATTAAACTATAAAAAACCCTAAGTGACACATATACTTGAAGAATAAACCTTGAATAAACCTTCTGAGTTGTAAGCACCCTTTTAAAACAACACGACTTACGAACCGCTGTCGTAATCAACTATGATCCTTACCCTTTATATAAACTTCACACTTCAAAACTTAACCAACTTTTTGTTTGACAACCATACATACCTCTTTGTAAGTCCTACTTATACTACTCATCGTTGTTTAACTCATTATTCTTGAACATCTTAGTTATACACTATATAAAAGAAAGCTACGCATTTTTTTATGAAACAAGATAAATTTGTAAACATACTATTATTATCAAAACTTTTCCCGTTACCCCATGCTAGGAGACTTTCCTCATCCAACTCCTGTCACGTAAGAGTTTTGCTATAGATCACAACAAGAATTAAAGACTTAAAAGCATGTTACTAAAACATCAAACTTCGTATACACAACTATAAGGTCAGAGACTTTTGAGCCATGTAAAAACTTATACAAACATTCGAAACCGTATCCTTGAAAACTAAACACCTTCTAAACCAAAGGAAGCATGTACAACAAAGGATCATGTAAAGCTTAATATTGAAACTTGAAATCAACTGACTTATCCTATTTTCAAACTCATACTTGGATTCTTAGTCTTATTGTGTTCGTCTTAACTAAACCTTATAAGATGTGATAAACATTCATTCCAAATACACGAGCAAACTTCACTCTTTATACTAGAAACTAATATGAAGGGGGGCACTGCTCTCTTTAGCAGAGTACCTCCCTAGTCTTCTCTTCAAACCCAAAATAATCGGGATCCACCTGAACTTCTGAGCAATTCGAATCTTCTGTGAGAGAGCGTATAACGTTTAATCCTGTTCCAAACGCTGTCCCACACCTCTCTTAAATACTAGAGTATTTAGATAACCGCGTTATACTCAAAGCGTAGTAGTACACTTCTACACACTGAAGCTAAACTAAACGACTTTAAACTATTCTGTGTTTGACGTATTCTTGTTCAAACACAATTTAAACTATCCTATGTTTGACGTATTCTTGTTCAAACACAATTTAAACTATTCTATGTTTGACGTATTCTTGTTCAAACACAATTTAAACTATTCTATGTTTGACGTATTCTTGTTCAAACATGACGAACGTATAAGACTTTTAAACAACTCAAGGTTTGACGTATTCTTGATCAAACACGAGGAAAGCGTAAAGACTTTAAACTACTCAATGATTGAAGTATTCTTATTCAATCACGAGGAAACTTTGAAACTCTAAATCTTGTCACATTCTTTTCTCTTTAATCATTGAGTGACGCTTCTCCCTGAGGGACTCGTTAATCAATGATCACTCTTATGTGGAAACTTTAGTGTAAGGCCCCTTTCCCGGGTTACCTCACTCGTTGGATTTACTCATAAACATAGTCATAAATACTGAACTTAAATTAAAAACATTCATCATTCAATTACAATTCATTCGTCATTCAATTACATAATATAACATAACTTGACAGCGGAAGTCTTAACACATATATTAAAGTGGGATGTCAGTCTTGTGTCGGGTAACCTTCACGCCATCGCACGACCCTTTCTTCCTTTACCTGAAATGTATACTAAAAGTCAGCTAACGCTGGTGAGTTCTAGTTTAAAGACAATCATACATAATATTTATTTTATCATGAATATAATGTATATATGTATATTCGTACTTTTAAATATTCTTTACTTTACTGTTCTCACATAACATTCATTGAGGGTATATACATGTGTACATACATACTTTCTTTGAGAGAACACATATTGGCCATAATCTTACGGGAGATCAACCCGTCATACTTGTCGCGAATGTCACGAAGACATCGCTGTCAGAACTACCGTCGTAACCCATTTCATTAACGTCCGGCTCTAGAAAACCGTCCGTCATTCATTAATCCGTCCGGCAACCTTTGTCCGTCCGCTCTTTACCGTCCTACCGTCGTAGTCCGTCATTTTGTCCGTCTACCCTAGAGCATCCGTTTCGCACGCGACCATTATGTATGCAACCGTTCTACATTAGTTAAGGCATGTGCTTCGACCGTCCATTAATACCTTTTCATACATCCTATCTTGCGAAGGAACGTTTTTGTCCCGGTTGCAAAATAGTCACGTGGTCGTCCGTCTACCGAAGTAGCCGTTGTCATAGAAGGGTTTATAACGTTTACATTCATTCATAGCATGCAATATATATGTAATATAAAGCAAGATTTCATTCTTTTACGTTATGTCCTTCTTTCATTCATTCTTTAAAAATTAGACACTTATTTCTTTATTCATAATTCATTCCCATATACAAGTATTTATATATATACGTATGATCACATTGACATTTATAACATTTAATCATTTAGTGTTTACACTTCAGCCCCAAAACATATAAAATGATTTGCACGTAGCATAGAAGGTGGCACATAGAACTCACCTGATGAGCTACTCTAGGTTGTCCTAAACAAAGGTCCAACAGCGTCACTTCCGATCTGGATTAGGTAGTTATATACACATTAGACCCAACCCCGACTTTAATGGTATAATCATTCTAAACTTACTGACTTTACTTAACCATCCTGCTGCCTGCTGTCTGTTGCCTGCGCACTTAGTAAGTGCGCAGGGACTTGCTCATGCGCACTTGGAAAGTGCGCAGGAGTCTTCCTCAAGCGTACTTGGTAAGTACGCAGGGACTTCCTCCTAGTACGCAGGAATTCCTTCCTGCGCACTTGGTAAGTACGCAGTACCTGGTTCTTAGACCAAAATTCCGAAGTTCTTGCATGCAAACCCGATCATGCCAATCTTACAATTTTCTTTGATCAAAACGTGCGGTTTTCATTCTAGATGCTATTTCTAAGCTTATTATCAAGTTTAATCCGTAAAAACATCATCTATTTAGCTAAAACTCGAGAAACCCCAAAATGAACAAAAACTCAGATTATGGTTGAATCATTACCTGGATTGAAGTTCTGATTCGGAGATTTTGTTCACGAGCTCAGTTGTAACGTGCTCCTCTAATCTCGTGACGATCCGTCAACTTTCTCTCTCTAGACCCGAGCTCCCTTTCTCTCTCTAAGATGGTGAAAATGAAGGTGAAATGAGCTAGTGGGTTGCCTTGCCCCTTTTATACCTGGGCTTCCCTCGGCCCGTTGGAGCCGAACCCAAGCCCATCCGTTCTTATTTCGTTTTACAATGTTTAAATCTCCATCGTATTATTATTTACTTAGTTACTATTTTTTTGGGATGTTACAAGTCTACACTCCTTAAAGAGGTTTCGTCCTCGAAACTGTTTATACGTCAAACAATTGAGGGTATAGTCCCCTCATCTCGTCTTCTTTTTCCCATGTGGCTTCTGATCCTTTTCTGTGCTTCCATTGTATTTTGACTAGCTGAATCGACTTTTTGCGTAGTCGTTTATCAGCCCGATCAAGAATTACTATTGGTTCCTCTACATAATTCAAACTGTTATCCACCTCGATCTCGTCGTAAGGTATGTGAGCCGTGTCGTCAGCTAGGCACTTGCGTAAGTGCGACACGTGGAACGTAGGGTGGATTCCACTAAGCTCTACGGGAAGGTCGAGTCTGTAAGCAACTTGACCCACTCTCGCTAAAATCTTGAAAGGTCCGACAAACCTTGGACTTAGTTTGCCACGTTTTCTGAACCGAATGATTCCTTTCCACGGTGATACTTTCAACAGTACCATGTCTCCCACTTGGAACTCTAAATCCCTCCTTCTCTTATCTGCGTACGATTTCTGTCTGTCCTTCGCGGCTTTCATTCGAGCTTTGATTTGATCAAATTTCTCAGAAGTAGCTTTGACCACTTCGAGACTTGCAAAATCCTTCTGTCCAATTTCCCCCTAACAAACCGGGTCCTACATTTCCTCCCATACAACATTTCAAATGGTGGCATGCCAATAGTTGTGTGATAGCTGTTGTTATATGAAAATTCTGCCAATGGTAGATGGCTGTCCCAACTCCCACCGAAGTCAATGATACAGGCCCGGAGCATGTCCTCCAAGGTCTGAATGGTCCTTTCAGATTGACCATCGGTTTGAGGGTGGTAAGCAGTGCTGATGTTCAATCTAGTGCCCATCGCTTCATTGAACTTCTTCCAAAACCTTGACGTGAATCTAGTATCCCTGTCGGACACAATCGACAGCGGCATACCATGTCTGCTCACAACTTCCTTGATAAATATTTCTGCTAGTCTTTCTGACGAGGAAGTCTCACGTATTGGCAAGAAGTGAGCACTTTTCGTTAAGCGGTCGACGATCACCCAAATGGTATCCTTGCCTTTAGCTGTTCACGGTAGCTTGGTAATGAAGTCCATCATGATTTCCTCCCTCTTCCATTCCGGTATCGGTAGAGGTTGCATTTTACCGCATAGTTTCTGGTGCTCGGCCTTAACTAGAGAAAACGTTAGGCACTTGCTCACGTATTCTGTCACATCATTCTTTATGCCAGGCCACCAGTACTCTTTCTTCAAGTCTTGATACATTTTGTTTGTCCCGGGGTGGATAGAATAGCGAGACTTATGGGCCTCATCGAGTATTTTGGCTCTAAGCTCGCCAATCTTAGGTATCCACATTCGGCCAAACCTAGTTCGTACACCGTATGCATTTGTATCCAAATTCCCTTGTTGTCCTACTATTCTTTCCCGTCTTATATTTCCTTCTAATAGCGCTTCGTCTTGTGCCTTTGATATTTCACTCATCAAATCTGGTGTTATAATCAGCTGACACGCTTTGATCTGTATAGGTTTCGATTCTTCCTTTCTGCTTAAAGCGTCAGCCACCACGTTTGCTTTGCCTGGATGATACAATATCTCACAGTCATAGTCCTTCAGTAGCTCTAACCACCTCCTTTGCCTCATGTTTAATTCCTTTTGCCCGAAATAGTACTTCAGGCTTTTGTGATCGGAGTAAATGGTGCATTTGACTCCATACAGATAGTGCCTCCATATTTTCAACGCGAAAACTACTGCTGCTAACTCTAAATCATGTGTTTGGTAATTAACCTCGTGAATCTTTAGTTGTCGTGATGCGTAAGCAATTACCTTTCCTCGTTGCATAAGTACGCAACCCAAACCCTGCCCCGAAGCGTCAGAGTAAACTACCAAGTCTTCATTTCCCTCAGGTAGAGTTAAGACTGGAGCTTGAGTTAATCGTGTCTTAAGTTCCTCAAACGCGTTGTTTTGGGTTGGACCCCATTCATATTTTACTTCCTTCCGTGTCAGTTTGGTTAGTGGCGAGGCAATTCTTGAGAAATCTTGAATGAACCTTCGATAGTAGCCTGCCAATCCTAGAAAACTTCGTATCTCTGTTGGTGTCTTTGGGATGTTCCATTCCTTTACTGTCTCGATCTTTGCAGGATCCACCATGATGCCGTTTGGGTTTATTACATGACCTATGAATTGGACTTCCCTAAGCCAGAACGCGCATTTGGAGAATTTTGCGTACAACTTTTCTTGCTTTAGCACCTCCAGAACCTCCCTTAAGTGACAGTGGTGATCACCCTCGCTTTTCGAATATACCAGTATGTCGTCTATAAAAACTATCACTGATCGATCCAACATGGGTCGACATACTCTATTCATCAAGTCCATAAACGATGCTGGTGCGTTGGTCAATCCGAAAGACATCACGAGAAACTTATAATGCCCATAACGCGTGCGAAACGCGGTCTTTGGTACGTCTTCCTCTCTTACTTTCAACTGATGGTAACCCGACCTAAGATCGATCTTTGAGAACCAACTCGCACCTTGCAGTTGATCAAAAAGGTCATCTATTCTAGGTAGTGGGTATTTGTTCTTTACTGTCCTTTTGTTCAGTTCACGGTAGTCAATGCACATGCGCATGCTGCCGTCTTTCTTCTTTACGTATAGTACCGGAGCGCCCCATGGTGAAATGCTCGGTCTAATAAATCCTTTTTCTGTTAATTCTTGTAGTTGAGACAACAATTCTTTCATTTCTGACGGAGCCAATCGGTAGGGGGCTTTGGCAACGGGCTCAGCTCCTGGCAGTAAGTCAATCTGAAATTCTATTTCCCGATCGGGTGGTAACCCAGGTAGATCCTCAGGGAATACTTCCGGAAAGTTACACACCACGGGTACATTCTTGAGTTCATTCATTTTCATTCTATCATCAATAAAATATGCCAGATAAGCTTCGCAACCGCGTCTCATGTAACTTTCGGCCTTGATCATCGAGATGATGTTCGGCATCATGCAATTCCAATCCCCATAAACCGTAATTGGACTGCCGCTAGGAGCTTTGAGGTGTATCCTCTTACGTTTACATATGATTTGAGCTTCGTTGGCAGCTAGCCAATCCATACCCAATACTATATCGAATCCACCTAAGGTAAGAAGGAATAATTTAGAAGGGAACTTATGACCCTCTATTTCTATGATGCAATCCTCTATTACTTGAAATACTACCGAATTTTTACCAACGGCAGTTTGTACGCTAAAAGCATTTACTATAGTGTTGATAGTGCATCCTAGTTTACGACTAAATGCATTGGATATAAAACTTTTACTAGCACCAGAGTCCAATAAAATAGCAGCATGTTCATCATTAACTAGAAACGTACCTGACACGACATTTGGATTTCCCCTTGCTTCTTCCTCAGTTAAGGCATAGGCCCGAGTCCTAGCCTGCGACTGTTCCTTTTCCCTCTCTTTTCCCAAACCAGATTGGCCGGCCTTCCTGCAGTTCTTTGTCAGATGTCCAAACAATCCACATACTTGACATTTGATGTCCTTCAAACAATCTCGGGAGTAGTGCCCCGGCCTCCCGCACTTATAACACATGGTGGTGCCTATTCGACACTCGCCCAGATGTTGCTTTCCACATCTCTTGCATGTTTCATATCCGTCCAACCTTGGTTTCTTAATTTCAGTTGTTTCTTTCCTTTTTCCGGTGCCTCTAGACGGGTTCTCCCACTTTCTCTTTTGTGTCTCAGGTGCCGGGTCCCCATTGGCATAATCGTCGTAGACGATTCCAGACAAGTTGACTACCGACTCGAAAATCGATGGTAGATTAGCTTTTACATGAACACGGACCCTTTGCGGCAGACCCTTGACATAGTATTTGATCATACGTTCTTCAGTTTCCACCAAGTGTGGTACCAGTTGGGCCAGCTCGTTGAATCTTGAAGTATACTGGCGATGAGTCTTGTTGCCAGCCTTGAAGTTTAGGAACTCGTTCTCCACACGATCAATCTCATTTTGTGGGCAGAACTTTTGGATTATGAGCTTTTTCAGGTCTTCCCATGTCATTCTGGCAAGAGCATTTGGCGACTTTGTTCTTTGGATGTTTCTCCACCAACCTAGCGCTTCATTGGTGAAAGAATGAGCAACATATTTGACAGCCTGATCCGGTCGGCACTCGCTGATGTTGATTACAGCGTTCATCCTCTCAATCCATTCTAAAGTAGCCACCGAATCCTTGGTTCCATCAAACTTAGGTGGGTCTCCGTCCTTGAAACCTTTGTAAGTACACCCATGATTGGTTGATGCCACTTTTACTTAATCCCCGTCACTGTCATAAATTTTCTCTTCATTTTTCCTTTCATCCTCTTCTTTGCTTTTCTTTAATGCCTCAGATAGTAGGTCAGGCAATATGTTCTTCAGAGTAAGTACGACCTCGCGGGCAATAGCATCTCTGACTTCGGGTTCTAACTGTATAGGCCCTGGACTATTGTTCCCTGTTGGTGTCACATATGTTTCGTGCACACTCTCAGTGTGTTCTGCGTGCACACTCTCTTCCTCTCATGTCTTTGCTAATGGAGGTCTACCTACTCGGCCAGTGCGACCGCCTCGTCGTCCTGTTCTTCCTCCACCAGCCATAAATTCTTAATTTCCTGATAGTTATAAAGGGAATACATCAATGTCATTTCTTCAGATCATAGTTTGGAACAGTACGAGCAAGGTAAATTATTAATTACAGTGACCGGTTTGTGATTACTAATTTACATTGCTTTTCGGGTTCAAAACTCTTCAAATGGTTTGTGACATTGACATCTATTTGTTCTAAGTTAAGGTATCTATTCTTATCCAAGAGCATTAACTTTAGTACTTACTTACCGTGCTGCATTGGCGTTGGTTACCCATACTGACATCCGTGCGTTGGTCCCATAATTAGTTTGAGTCCAGACATTTAGGGATGTCTGAATCTCTCAAACTATTGCTCTGATACCAACTTGTAAGGCCCCTTTCCCGGGTTACCTCACTCGTTGGATTTACTCATAAACATAGTCATAAATACTGAACTTAAATTAAAAACATTCATCATTTAATTACAATTCATTCGTCATTCAATTACATAATATAACATAACTTGACAGCGAAAGTCTTAACACATATATTAAAGTGCGATGTCAGTCTTGTGTCGGGTAACCTTCACGCCATCGCACGACCCTTTCTTCCTTTACCTGAAATGTATACTAAAAGTCAGCTAACGCTGGTGAGTTCTAGTTTAAAGACAATCATACATAATATTTATTTTATCATGAATATAATGTATATATGTATATTCGTACTTTTAAATATTCTTTACTTTACTGTTCTCACATAACATTCATTGAGGGTATATACATGTGTACATACATACTTTCTTTGAGAGAACACATATTGGCCAAAATCTTAAGGGAGATCAACCCGTCATACTTGTCGCGAATGTCACGAAGACATCGCTGTCAGAACTACCGTCGTAGCCAATTTCATTACCGTCCGGCTCTAGAAAACCGTCCGTCATTCATTAATCCGTCCGACAACCTTTGTCCGTCCGCTCTTTACCGTCCTACCGTCGTAGTCCGTCATTTTGTCCGTCTGCCCTAGGGCATCGGTTTCCCACGCGACCATTATGTATGCAACCGTTCTACATTAGTTAAGGCATGTGCTTCGACCGTCCATTAATACCTTTTCATACGTCCTAGCTTGCGAAGGAATGTTTTTGTCCCGGTTGCAAAATAGTCACGTGGTCGTCCGTCTACCGAAGTAGCCGTTGTCATAGAAGGGTTTATAACGTTTACATTCATTCATAGCATGCAATATATATGTAATATAAAGCAAGATTTCATTCTTTTATGTTATGTCCTTCTTTCATTCATTCTTTAAAAATCATACGCTTCTTTCTTTATTCATAATTCATTCCCATATATAAGTATTTATATATATACGTATGATCACATTGACATTTATAACATTTAATCATTTAGTGTATACACTTCAGCCCCAAAACATTTAAAATGATTTGCACGTAACATAGAAGGGGGCACATAGAACTCACCTGATGAGCTACTCTAGGTTGTCCTAAACAAAGGTCCAACAGCGTCACTTCCGATCTGGATTAGGTAGTTATATACACATTAGACCCAACCCCGACTTTAATGGTTTAGTCATTCTAAACTTACTGACTTTACTTAACCAACCTGCTGCCTGCTGTCTGTTGCCTGCGCACTTAGTAAGTGCGCAGGGACTTGCTCATGCGCACTTGGCAAGTGCGCAGGAGGCTTCCTCCTGCGTACTTGGTAAGTACGCAGGGACTTCCTCCTGCGTACTTGGTAAGTACGCAGGAATTCCTTCCTGCGCACTTGGTAAGTACGCAGTACCTGGTTCTTGGACCAAAATTCCGAAGTTCTTGCATGCAAACCCGATCATGCCAGTCTTACAATTTTCTTTGATCAAAACGTGCGGTTTTCATTCTAGATGCTATTTCTAAGCTTATTATCAAGTTTCATCCGTAAAAACATCATCTATTTAGCTAAAACTCGAGAAACCCCAAAATGAAAAAAAACTCAGATTATGGTTGAATCATTACCTGGATTGAAGTTCTGATTCAGAGGTTTTATTCACGAGCTCAGTTGTAACGTGCTCCTCTAATCTCGTGACGATCCGTCGACTTTCTCTCTCTAGACCCGAGCTCCCTTTCTCTCTCTAAGATGGTGAAAATGAAGGTGAAATGAGCTAGTGGGCTGCCTTGCCCCTTTTATACCTGGACTTCCCTCGGCCCGTTGGAGCCGAGCCCAAGCCCATCCGTTCTTATTTCGTTTTATAACGTTTAAATCTCCATCGTATTATTATTTACTTAGTTACTATTTTTTTGGGATGTTACATTTAGTCGTGAGTTAAACAAATTATTGTACTCTTTCTTGATCCACACACAAACAGAAGGACCTATGCGGACTATGCGACAATTTAAATGTTTGCGGGTGCACACGTAAGTATGAAAATCAGCGTATGGAAAGACATAGTAAACTCTGTCGTGTGATATGATCTAAGACTTATCGTAAAAGGTAGCCACGGAACATAGGTACCGTAGCAATCCCTAGACGTATTAGTCTACAAACTCAAATCAATACACCATCATCGAATCCATCCTAAGTGATGCATCTAACTTGAAATCCTGAATGGAAATTCAACAGATGTTCTCTCGAATGCATTCCTGAAAACAAATCTTCCTATATTTCAATGAAACTATATGTTTCGTAGAAAAAATTTTGGCAACCCCAGACTTTGAAAACTTAGAAACTTGAGCGTAATCTTATTCCTGTCATTCCAGTTAGGATTCTAAACGTAACCCGTAGTTTACTAAGGAACGTAAAGTATCCTTCTCATTATCCCTGTGCGTATCATGAACTTAAATCTGGGAAAAACAGAAACTTTCTACTTAAATTTCGGGACGAAATTTCCTAAAGTAGGGGAGACTGTAATGTCCCGGATTTTTCGATGTACCTTTTTCCTAAACGCTTATCGTATTATTTTAAACTTTAATTCTTATTTCCTTAAATAGTAATTTTTTTATTTATTTAATATGGATTTAAGGAAAACATTCATATGTGTGTATATATATATATATATATATATATATATTATTATTTTTTTTACCTTTATTAAACAAGATATTATCAAAATTCTTAAAACATATGAGTTTATAATTATATAAATAATTTATAAACTTATTTCAAAAATACTTAAACTTATGAATCACAAATCCTAGAAATTATTTTATAAATATATAAAATAATAAAACTTATAAAACTAATGTAGTTCTTTTATAAAATAACATAAGTATTTTATAAAAAGTCCGGGGACCAAAACTGCCATTTTCTGAAACTGGTTTTAAACTAAAACTTAACCTTTAAACGTAAAACGATATAACTACAAACTTCAGGGACTTGTTTTGTAATAAACCCAAACTTCCGAGACTGAATCCAGTCGCGAGTTCGAGTCCCGTATAAGCCGGTTTTCATCCCAACTTTTCCCGAAAACGCAAAATCGGCCAAATTCGATGTACCTCGAGCTTCGCCTTCGGCGTGCGACCCTAACCCTATGACAATCAATGCCCGACCTCGACTGTAACAACGCGTGGGTTCGAACTTGAATCTATTCGGCTCAACCGTAAACCCCTCAACCGATCGGGCATTTAATGGCGAAATCCGTTATAAATACCGATCCCAGTAGCTCATCAACATCATCCCAACACTTCTTCACACTCCAACTTCACGCATTGGGTTCGCAATTCCTCGGGTTGGAGCGGCGACCTCCGAAGAGCTCGGTGAGGCCAATCTCCCTCGTTTTCACATCAATTCAGGTAAAAATTATGCTCAATCAACTCGAAATTTCCTAATGATCAAAAGCCCTCTTTTTAATTCCATTAACAAAGGGCTAATCGTAGTGTATTTGGTGGATTTCGATTCTAGGGTTCATTTGGATTTGGGGGATAACCGGAACTGCTGTTTAAAAATTTCTTGTTCAGTTATATTCCCACCGAGACCCGTAGGCGGGATGGCTAGGAGTGTGTGTGATTTGCGACCCGGTCCCAGACCCGAGTTCGAGTCCGGGTAAACCGTTTTTGATACTTTCATTTTTTTATACTTTTCACTCAGGTTTAAATGCTTCGATTATTTTTATAAATTCTATAAAGTTTTTATAAACATGAAAATGAATTCTTTTTACACTTTTGCATACCAGAGCTATTTTATTTAATTAAAATTAGTTAAAACCCATAATGTTTTATTCTTTAAAATAGTTTTAAATTCTTAAAAATTACAAAAATATTTTCAAACTTTATAGAATCCATCTTTCCAACAAAAACGATTTATAAAAATCGGCAAAGCTATTATTGCTAAAATGAATGAAAATACTTTGTTTATTTAAACACATTTATCAATTTTCATTTAAAAGGGAAAAGAAACTTATAAAATTATTATAAAACTTATGTAACAATTTGAAAACAAAAGCTTATAAACTTTATTAAATAGAAACTTTAAACATTCATAAAGAAACTTTATGTTGTAAACTTATAAAAAAGGGTTAGAATAAGAAACTCTATCTAAATCTCTTATTAACCTATAATATGTTACAAAACAATTTGTAAAATGAATACCTAATAAAGTCTTAAATACTTAATATTAATTACTTAACTGGGTAAAGTAATTACCCTTTTAAATAATTAATTATTCTTGTCAAAGAAATCGTTATTCTTTAAATAACCATTTTAAATCTTTAAATAATTGTTTAGTCTTTCATTAAACAATATGTACAATTACTTATAAAACTATTTTAATTATTATTACCAATTGGGTGTAATAATTGTGAAACTTTTGAATAATGATCTTACTAAATCATTCTAAGCTATAAACTTATTTAAACTTTGATACATAAGTCTTGAAGCATTCATTCAAAAACCTTTTGTTTTAAACTTGATTTAAAAACTTCATAAACACAACCAACCCATCTCCCATTGGAACCCTAGTCAAAATCCTGAAAATCTTAGAATTTGTAGGTCCAGGTAACTCAACTACTGATCGAACTCGTGATATGACGTTGCTATAACACGAAGTGAGGAATCCTTCGTGTTAACGTTTGTATATTAACCGACAATTCAAACAACACGTGTAAATAAACTTCTCAATTATATTCCAAATCACAGTGGTTACAGACTCAATCAGACAAGTTTATCTCTCGGTTCTCTCTCTGATCAGTCTCTAATCTGTCTACTCTGATATCAGCATTTGGCGAACTTATTAAGTTCGCCTCTAACAGGCTAAGCGAAATTAATAAGTTCGCCTCTGATATACTTAAGCGAACTTATTAAGTTCGCCTCTAAGTTCGCCTTTGATAGGCTAGGCTAACTTAACAAGTTCGCCTCTAGCAGAACTTACACAGAATTTTATCAACAGTTACAAAACATGTCCTAACAGACTCCCCTTTAACTGTTGCTAACAATTCTTTCAATTACAAGTCAAAGACTCTAAGACTAAGACATAATATCTTCAAGCTCGTTGTCACCAGAATATGCTCCAACAGACTCCCCCTTGACAACAGCTTCAAAAGATTGTCATCCGTCTTCAAATATCATCAAACAAGTTGTAGTCTTCGTCTTGTTCATCTGCACACTCTCTCTTTCTATCTAGAAGAAAACTTGGGAGAAGGACCCCTTATCAACTTCTGTCTGCAATATTCAGTTTTTGCAAAGGAGAATAACCAACAATTAAGATTTCCATGGAAGCTGGAAAAATAAAATCTTTTTGGGTTTTCAAACATAAGAAACACAAAATCTTTTTGGTTTTTCTCTGTACAAACTGAAATGTAAAATACAAAATCACGTATTTTTGGTCGAACATCACGAGTAAGAAGATCATATCAGTAAAAACAATGCATCAATCACACATTTTGGATATAACATCCATATAATATCAAATTGTATCCTATATCATTCTTTCAAGCCTTGACCAATCAAACCAATATCTTTCAAGATTATCACACTCTATCTTTTCAATACTTTCATATTGCATGTTATGATACGCGATAAACATTTAAAGAAAATAGGATCAGGCTATGACACACAAATTTAAATTGTCAATATTATAAGATTTGAAACTAAAGCATCTCATTCCCACTTTCTTGTGAGTTAAGGTACCATTTAAGTATGAAATACAACGTGTACCCCACTAGTATGCCAACAGAAAGTAAATGCACTATCTTCAAGACATATAAGATTTTACTAAAGATTATCCGAATTTTCAGAATGAGGAGACATCACTTAGCACATGAATAACAGAATCCAAATTGGATTGTATACGAATCAGTGAGATTCAGAATCGAATGATTCAATGTCTTGGCTTATATATGTGGAATCATAAGATTCAGGTACGTGGATCCAACTGTTATCTGGATTATGAATTCAATGGAATCAATAAAGATGATTTATCAATATGATCCAAGGGCTAGTATATGTTTGACAGATGTTGTCAAGTACATATCTTGATTATACTTCGAATTGCATGCTTTTCGGGACATAGGCACTGAAGCAAATCGAATGAATAGTGCTAAGGACATAACCCGAAACTGATCTTATAGGAAAATCTTTATTAAAATCTAATATTCTTTATCTGATAGTGATCTTTTAACACACACACCTAGGCATAAAATGGGTTCAAATCACAGTTGTAACATATGCAATTATGTATTCACACTACTAATGGTTCAGTGACACTTTTAGTCTACTGACAATTCAAATTATATGCATACACAACACTATCATTTCCTATTTGTGTAGTTTCTGAAGTTTAGATCAAAACATATAATTCAGATATATTAACATAAAGCACCAACCAGTCAATCTATGGTCATCTGTGAAAGAACATCTACTGATGTACTATCATCTCTTCTTTAACTTCAGTAATGTCGATTTTAACTTTTTCAATTTGTTTGGCTTTTTCAAAATCTTTTTCAAAGATAGTAAAACAAACGAAAATAAAATCTTCCATGAAAACATTTTATGAAAAACATTTTAGTTGGTTACTCAGGATTAAGCAATTCAATCAATTAAAAACTCAAACCGATGTAATGTAATTGAATGCCTTTGCCTTTTGTCAACAACACAGTTCTGTACTCCCCCTGTCCTGTAGACTCCCCCTCAACTAGTCAAATGGTTGCATCAACGACTTTATGCTCACCATTGTCATCCTAAATTTCAGGTTATCATTTGGACTTTGTAAAACTGTTTCCAAAACATTGTGTGTGACATATTCTCCCCCTTGAGCATCAAGTCGTTGAATCAAATATATTCTCAGTTAACAACAACTCTTTACTCATGCAGATATCATTCCCTGTCATGTGCTTAGAACCACCACTATCAACAACCAAAATGGTATTAATAGTCCCTCTTGGTAAATCCTGCACATCTAACAAGAAACATTAATTTGAAATTGGGACCCAAGCCATGGTAGTCATGGGTCGTCCATCTGTATCAAAATAATAAACCTCACTCCATTCACAATCGAATCTCTCATAAATTTTCGGAGATTGTTCCGACGAGTCAGAAACAGAAACTTTAGATTTCCAAACATACTTCTGTTCATTGAGTTCTTTTTGCTTAAAATGTGAAGTGTTTGAACAATCTTGTTCATTTGAAAAAGGTTTAGATTGTGAAAACTCTTGTTGTTCTAAAAGTTTTCTCAATCTTCTGTTTCTCCTCCGTCTTTGAGGTCTAGAAAGCCTAACCTCAGATTTTGAATTACCCTTTGGTGTATCACGAGGTTTAACCACATTTTGATTAACATAAGGCTTACCATGAGTTCTTACCTTTCCTGGAGTAACATGTCGGTTACCTTTGTCTTTGTGAGAACAATCAATTCGTATGTGACCCACAAGACCACAGTAAAAGCAAGATCTGGTCTCACGATAATCTCTCATATAAGGAATCTTCACACGATTTGATGCACTTGAAGAAGATTCTCCTACATGAACTTCTTTTTGCTTTTGAGACGGAACAAACTTTTTCTCAACAGGTTTTGATTCAGGTTTCATCTTCTCAGGAAATACATGCTTCTTCCATTTATTTTTGTAAGGACATGTCACCACAATGTGTCTTATCTCATTACAGTGAAAGCATGTACGCCTGTCTTTATAATCGCTGACATACGGAACTCTCCTTGAATTTGAAGAACTTCCAAATGTAAAATTTTCAGATGAATTAGAATCAACCTTTGAGTCTTCTTTCTTAACAGCTTTCGGTATCCCCTCCACCTTAGCTTCATCAAAATATTCATCATCACTCTCATCAGAATACACCATATCTTCACCTGTGACAGGATTCACTTTCAACACAGTCTTAGGATCTAAATCCTCATCTTTTATAATCTCAGGTGTAACAGAATAATTTCCGTTGAATGGTGGAGGAACATAACCAATACCACTAGTTCCCTTCCCCTCTTCAGTATTCTCATAATAATATCCTAATAAGAATGATGAATTTGCAAAGCTTTCTAGCTTTCTATGTAATCTAATCACCTCTGCTTTAGATTCAGCTAGTTCCTTATCTTTCTCAGCAAGATCATTATTTTTTTTCTCAATTTCTGCAAAGGACATATCCAGGTGATATGCCTGCTCTTTGATCTTCAAAGTCAGAGAACTTATATCCCTCTTCAGTGATTCTATCCTCTCAATACACACATTCTCATTATCTTTTAATTTCTGATTTACCGTGTGCATGGATTTCATATCACAAATGAGGTTTACATTGTCATCCATAACCCTCATCATTTTATCCTTAACTGAAACACAGTTAGAACAAAACGTTTCAGAGTTAGAAAGTACCTCAACTTTTAGTTCTGAAGAAGATACACCAGGAGCCATGAATACGTCATCATCAGCTTCACCCTTTTGATCAACAATGACAGGTTCTGCATCAGTTTCTGATTCACTCAGATCATCTTCAACTGTCTGAAAACTTTCTTCACTCATCATATCAGTCTCAGTAGATTGAGTACTTTCACCAGAACGAATACTCTCACTATCAGTTAAATCTGCAGAATAATCACTTTGAGAATAACTCGGCTTCTCCAATACTTCATTGATCAAGACCACAAACACTTGAGAAGTTGCTTCACCCTTTTTCTTCAAAGCTTCCCATAGTTCTCTTGAAGTTGGACACTTCCCGAGACTATGAATGATTTCTTTTGGTAAAGACAACGTTAAAGTTTCACGCGTTTTCGTCTCTAGATCAAACTTCTGCTTTTCTACTTTAGTAAGAGCTGTCACTGGTTTAGGAACATCATAATATCCCATATAATCATATGTAGGATGCACATATCCTTCAAATATGGATGTCCAAAAGTTTTCATCAGTTTGTGATACGAATTGTTCGAACCGGACTTTCCAGCTACGAAAATCTGATATGCACAAAAGTCTCGGTGGCATAGTTTCAATCTCATTATCATCACATGAAATTGTCATTTTGAAATTTTTGCGAAAATACCCGGAAAAAATTTCCCGTCAAAATACTCTTTTTAAAAAATTTCGAAAATTCAAAATTTCAAAAATGATTCAAAACGACCATATAAACTTTCCCTAAAAAATTTGGACAAGAGATTTCCCGCCAAAATACTAGCTAAGTTTTTTTTTTTTTTTTTTTAATACTAGCTAAGTTCGCCTGCCCAAGCGAACTTATTAAGTTCGCCTGATTAAGTTCGCCTAATCTGCACCAGGCGAACTTATTAAGTTCGCCTAATACTGAGTGAAGCGAACTTATTAAGTTCGCTTATAAGTTCACCTGCAACAGAATGTTAAGTTCGCTTGCTTCAGCAGATTCAAAATCAAGAACCATTCAAACAGAGACTGCGAACCAGAAATGACCAAAAATCTTCATAATTCACTATTTTGAAGGAATTAAACAAAATTTGCCTCTGATATACTTAAGCGAACTTATTAAGTTCACCTCTGATAGCCCAGGCGAACTTATTAAGTTCGCCTCTGATAGGCTAGGCGAACTTAACAAGTTCGCCTCTAGCAGAACTTACACAGAATTTTATCAACAGTTACAAAACATGTCCTAACAGAATTCTTGCCCTAGACTTTTAAGGTCATACTTGAAACTTTAGACTTATATTCTTAGGCTTATCGTGAGGATATTCTCCCTCTCTAAGTCTTGCAAACACTTACTCTTGTCGGATACCCTTCATCATCCAAGTGAGTATACTTAGCCCCTTTTTCCTTTCTATACTTTTGGGGTGAAACATGTTCAAAAACATTAAACTTATACAATTCTTGTACAACTATGACTAGATGCTTATTCTTATGTTAAACTTGAGACTTGTATGCTTAGATTAAACTTAAAACTAGCATATTCATTAACTTTGATCAAGCCTATGGTAACAATGATAGATCTATTGCATTTGACCAGTCCACCTTGATTGATTGACCCTTCGGGGGGAGCCCTTGGTGATTGTTACTGAATTAAACTTTTAAACTTGACACTTATAAGGGTAACCTGCGGGTTATGCCTAAACTTGGTTGGAGGGTTGAAGTGCACAATGTTTCAGATACTTGTTCTCATACTTACATTATAGAATGCATATATCATAGTGAATTGTAATTCTTTCCAAATACTTGTTAAACTGTGTCAAAACCTTTGTATCTCACCAACTATTTTGTAGTTGACAGATTCTTTCACATGTTTCAGGTTCTACATCATGAGACTTGTTTGTGATCACATAGAACGCTTTGGACCTAGACTACTTATTAAATAAACGTTGTATACTTGTTATTTCCTTTGTAATAAACCTTTGAATCTATTTATTAATGAAACATTAAAAATTTAATAGTCAACCTTGTGCTATTGAACTACCGCGTCTGCCACGACGTATAATCCGCCGTCGGTTGGGGTGTGACATGGAATAACATTTCACCCGTTCGACCTCCAATCGAGTTAGCGAGACTAACGCGGGTGGGGCTTGTCAAACCTAGTAGTACTACTAAACATTACCTCGCTAAGATCCATATTAACGATTCGATGTATGATGAGGACTTTCTGTGATAGTGTGTCACGCTTAGCCTCAACAGTAATATCATTTGAATTACAATAATCTAAAATAGTTGTGTCATGTTTTCTCACCCAACAAGAAAAACATGTAACATAATGTTTGTGTGCGTACTTGTTTCTCCCCGTACTTGTTTCTCCCCCATGGGGAAAACAAGTAAAAGTATGATAGTTGGTGTTCATGTTTGTTTCTCTTCAACAGGAAAACAAGTAAAATATGTTTGTGTGTAAGCATGTTTCTCCCCTAATAGTAAAACAAGTAAAAAGGGGCCGTTAAACTCACCTGAGTCTGAGCAGAGCGTAGTAATTAGCACCACACAAGGATGCAACACTAACCGCAAATGGATTGAACGCGGACTATTTATGAATGCCCTAGAATAAGATGTCACAATTAGGAACACGTAAGAGTTTGTGGCAACGACATGGATAGATCGAACGTCTTAAAACATCCTAAAGATTTAAGAGTAGACGAACGCGTTTACGGAAATATATATTCCTTAATATAATAATTAAGGTAAATACGTTACGTGTCGAACGTTAATAACGAATAACATTAAGTAAATAAATAAATTCGTACGTTTGCCATTTAAAATGGTTAGGATAATAATATAACTATATATTATTTTTAAGTCGTATGGTTAACAAAATAATCATTTGTGTGGAGAAAATAATAAATATATTATTTTTATTTGATATAATAAACGTGGGTAAATAATATAAACAATTATATTATTAATTTGTTTAAAAACGTCACACGAAATAATAAACGTGGCGAAATAATATAAAATATATATATTATTTTGTACTAGGAGTCAAGGGTTAAAAATAATATAAACATATTATTTTATACGAAGTCGGGGTTTGAAACTAATATAGCTATATTATTTTAAAAGTGGAATTATTAATAATTATAAGTTATAAAATCAAACCCGAGCCTACGGGTTGTTTTCCGGGTTAAAACACTTTAATATAATATTATATTAATATAGGAAAATGTTTTATAATTATATAATGTTTAGAAAATAATTAAAAACGAAAACAGGGGGAGGGAGACTCGAACCCGGGTCTCCTCCCCACCAGTCACACGCACTAACCAGTCTTGCCCGCTAGGGAATCGCGATGGTAACCCGGATCAAAAGCTTATAACACACAGACAGAACAGGTTCTTCCCCCATGCGTGAACCGGACCCAAGATCCATCCCAAATCCCTTGAATTCGATTACGATTCGAAACAAGGGTATAGGGGTTTTGTAAATCTATGTATGGCGATCCTGTGGATGAAATAAGTTGCAAAATCATCGAGTTTTGGTTGATGAATCATTTGATTGAAAAGTCGAACCCTTGCTTTGAATGTGGAAATCGAATTGAACAAATCTGATTTTAGAAATCGCTGAATTCATAGGGCTTTTATAGATTAAGACATTGCGAAACCGTAGGTATAGTTTAATTTCATTAAGTTTAAGTGTAGGTAGGAATTCGATTGAACGTGAATTCATATGAACCCTAGATTCGATCCGGTTTCAGTTTGATGATATAAGCCCCGTATTTCATAGGGCTTTCAATCTAGGCATAGAGATGACTTTAAGGACGTATCCAAATTCATTATTTGATATCGAATTATCAGGGTTCGATTAAATTGGAAAGGTATGAACCCTAGATATTGATTCATGTCAAATTCGATACTATAAGCCCTGATTATGATACGGCTTTTGTTCTCGAGGGGAAAACGAAACTACAGGTGCGATTTGTTACCTCAATTGGGTTCGAATTGACCGAGATCAACCAGATGGGTTTCCGACTTCAAGAGGTTAATCTCTGGTGATCCTGACTGCTTCTACGACGCAACTGATGTGGGGGAAATGATCAGTGGGACTCATGTAGCGTTCGAAGATGATTAATTTCAGTATGAATTATTGAATTGATGCGAATTGGTGAGGATTAGGGACGACTTTGACGGTTACGGTTTGGAGTTCATAATGGAATTAATTCGTGGTCATTACGGGTCAATAATGGTCGTAAATGATTCAATGACGATGGTCATAATCACTGCCATGCGTTACAACCTTCAAATTGAACGGATTTTGGATTGTTGTTGCGAATTTGGATCCAAATTATCACGAAATTGACTTTGGAAAGTCAACAGGAACATAATTCTTCGATTTTGACTTTATAAAGTCAATTAGAATGAGTTTAGACTAATTACATGTGACACCCAGCATCTCAGGTCAATATCCATATTACATAAATGCACGTTCATAAAATATATTTCCTGAATTTTATTTTGACTAAGTAAAGTCAAGGAGTCTAGCAAAGGAACTTATTTCATGATTAGTATTTATTAGAGAATTACTAAGAAAAGGTAAGCAGTTATAACCCGCAAAATACAGTTGTTGGTGATTAAAAAGAATTTAATTTCAGAAAAGTCTAGTGACACAGTTAAGTATAAAAACGTAAATATTAATGACTAAACTTTTATAAAAAGTTGACACATAAATAATTGTTACATGAGTCTAAGTTATTTTATGTGTATACATTATAATATAGCATAGTAGTGACTATGTCGGGTTATCTAGTGATCAATTGAAATCAGATAAACCACATAAAATCATACAAGTATTAAACCATTTAAAGTTTTTATACCAGGTATTAGATCACACAACCACTTAGAGGATTTTTTACCACTAAAACAACCCACATATCTAGTCATTAATAGATTAGACAACACCCAACCCCCCACCCACACCCTCTCGGCCGAAGGAAGGGCTTAGGCCCCCACTATCTCATTTAATGCCATGCTACTTGGCACACATGCATGCCTTCTTCCAAGGTGATCATTGCATGCAATTTCCATCACATTTAATTCTCCCTCTTACACACTCAAACTCTCACTATACCATATGTATACACACATACGGCACACACATGCACATTCACACACACACCTTTTCAAATGAATCCAAGAGCAAACCATAGAGAACTTAGCTAGAAGCTTGAAGATTCAAGCGAATTCTTGAGGTTTAGGAGTCAATTTCGCTAGCAAGGCAAGCCATTTCTCAGCTTTTTGTTGTAATTCTTCACCTAGCTTGTCTAGTGGTATGAAACCGTCATCCATCTTTTATGTCTTCTTTACTTCATTAAATTAAGCATGTTGTTCATCCTAATAATTAATTAGGTTTAAAAAGCTAAAGAGTTTTATAAAGTTTAACTTTATTATGTTTAAAAAAAAGTATGTATGTAATTCGAAAATGATAAGCTTTTATACATAGATTATTAACTTAAAATATTTTATGAGGTATTTGTTATTTTGATTTCATGATGCTAAGTTATGAGTTGTTAAACAAAAAGTTCTCTAAATATATACATAAAGGGCTGAAATTTGTATGCATAAGTATATATGTTGTTGTTTTGATTATGTATGATAAGTTATAGTTGATAAATAAAAAGCATGATTTATATTATAAAAAGGATTGTTAATACTTGGTTAAGTGAAGTGTATATTTGTATATATATATATACCTATATAATCGTAATTTATATTTATGCATATATGAGTGTGTTTAAAGTTTATATATGTGAAGATCTTGATAAATATATGTACGGGAGTACGTTTATTTTGTTAACTTGGACAAGTTGCTAGGTATAGGTATGTATATATGAGAAACATGTATGTACATAGTTAAGGTTAATAATCATGGAAATGTTTATATTAAATAATAAAACGTATTAACATCTTAAAAATAAAGCATGAAAAGTGTTAGACAAAACATTCAAGAGATTTAGAACTTGCAAGATATACGTATTTGTTTGACATGAAAAATGAATATGATTAAAATGTCTAAGACACGTAGAAATTATAAAGATCATATATGTATATATTATGGTGGATTAGTCATCGAGGAATTATGTGTATGAAAATTTAAAAGACGTTTCGGTATAAGTATATATGAACACATGTTATTGTGAAACATAGCTAAATATATGTTGAAATATGGTAATACTTGTGTGTAGATATTGGTGAAAATATAAGTACATGACAAGATAATGAATATCGTTCGGAAAAAGTAATCATATATGGTTGTGTTAACATGGATTATGTGCACATAGAAGTAGTCATACGTATAACATACTTGATCAATATCTATGATTTTGTATAATTATTGGAAAGAAATAATTATGTGTTTTTAAGTGAATTTAATGTAAAATATTATAAAATATTGCAAAAATAATACTTATTTTTGAATATATATAATAAGTCACCAATGTGGAAATATATATATACTTTTCTGGACAATAAGTAAAGTGTCTAAACTTGAATAATAATCACCAACGAGTCATTACAAGAAAATATTGTTTTAAATAAACAAAGTCGTACTTAACAGGAATAGTTAAGTCGAGTGAACAACTTGCGTTTAAGACGGGTAGTCTTAACGTGTTTAGTATCCCTGTGTAAATAGGATACGGATAGGCGGGGCTGCTATTATTTGAAATATTTGCTAGCATTTACTTCTGTCGAGGTGAGTTTCATTAACCCCTTTGTATTAAGTTTTTTAAATGTTTTGGGGTGGAGACATACTTGTAAAGAATTTTTATATGTAAATGAATGAACTAATGATCAGACAGTATGTGTGTATTGAGGGAAAAATAAAGCGCTTAAAGTCCTCGAAATAAAAGTTAGTAACCATTAGCTATGGACTTAGCCCGGGATTTTATGGATAGTACTATTTGGGGTGACGCCTCCGGTCATGATTAATCGCGCTAATCAGGGGTCCAAATGGCCGAATGACTGCATATTGTCTTAACTCGCAGAAAGACGAGGGGAGGCACAGAAAGTTGGGGTTTGGTTACGGTCTCATACATTACATATTATTTGTATTCCTTGCAAGTTTACAAATAGGGTCAATTGATCGGAGTAGTGTTTGTCACACCCCGACCGATGGCGGAATCATCGGGGCGGGACATGTAAGACTGTTCATAGCACAAGGTTGACTAAATTGAAATATATTAAAGTCAAATTTCCATTTCACATAATCCAAGTACAAACCAAAATCCAAACAAAGAACAGTAAACAATTCATAAACTTCTTGATTTAATATTACTAAGTCCAAATCCTATGTTGAGCACGTCTTGAATCATTCTCACATATTAGGGCCTGAAACATGAATAAAATAAAGTCAACTAAAAAGTTGGTGAGTATAACACAGTTGTATATAGATAGCATATAGTTGAAAACAAATCCTTTACAAGACATGAAAAATAAGGCATTTATGGGGAGCTGCTATTGTGTAATCAAGTACAATCAAACCTTAGTAACTAGTATGCAAATTGTGTTGTCGGTATCAATCACCTCCACTTGGATGGGTTTGTCAGACTCAATAGATCTATCATTGAAAACCGTCGGCTTGTATAGTTAATGATTGCACATAGTTTTCACAAAGACTAGCACAACTAGCACTCGGGCACAAAGCTCAAATTTTGCACACATGTATGTAAGTAGGATTTTGCACTTGTGTTGTTTGAGTAAATATAAATGTGAAATGTGTAATGTGTATAAAGTTAATGTTCCACCCCAAAAGTGTAAAAGAGTAAAAAGGGGTTGTGAATACTCACTTGATATGAAGATGTAGCTAACACAGATTATAGATAGCAATTATGATCCTTGGAACGTACAATTTAACCTATCGAGTAATGCGTATAGAATTAAATAGATGTACAAAGTTTAGGTCTAAAGTGAAAGTTGAATTTGTGTATAAAACTATTGATTTGTATAAAATATATAGAGTTTGAAGTAAAATATGTTTGAAGTAATTTGATTAGGTTTGAATTCAATAAATAAATAAATATATAATTATAGTTTATGAAATAATGTAAATATTAATTGTAATTAAGTATAAATAAATTTTGTAACTTAATTATTTAAAACCTCATTTTAAATAAGTATAAATTTAATTTTTATAAACTTTTCAATAAATCATATTTATGCCAAGATTAAACTTTAAATCCATTTTTAAATACAGAGCACATATTTTTATAAAATCTGAAACATTTACTGATTAAAATATAAAAATTATAATTCTGATAAAAATAAACTGAGTCTAGCACGACCGTGCCTCGGAAGGGCACGATCGTGCTCAAGCCACGGGCGCGACCGCGCTAGTCGGGGCGCGACCGGGTTGATCAACAGGAGCACAATCTAGACAAGACAACAGGCACGACCGTGCCTTGACCAGGCACGATCGTGTCTATGATCTTTAGACACAACAGAGACTAGCCCAGAGGGCATGACAAGGTCTGGACAGGAGGACACGACCGCGCTGCTAATCGGCACGACCGTGCTAAATGAGGCACGGCCGCGCTAGATGGTTAGCGCGACCGTGTCTCTTCCAAATCAGACACGAATTGACAATTTCTTGCATTTTAAACACTGGATTTGATAGGGCTTTCGATTAAAGAGATATTACGAGTCTAATAATATAAATTAATTGCATGAACATCGTGTTTAAGAGTGGAATCGATTAAATCCTTTTTATTTAAAATAACAATTCTGATTCGAACGATTTCTGTAATGAAAGCCCAGATTAATAGGGGGCTTTTGATGATGATACTGAAACGAATGATATGGAGAGTATACTTACCCGAAAGCGTATTGAATCGATGAAGAACGGTAGAACGGAGTTCCGGCGACGGAGAAAATGGCTTCCGGCGACTTCGGCTGCAATTCCGTCTAGTCCAGAGAGTCCAATAATAACAGAAGAGATTGCTGAAAAGGATTCCTTGACTGCTTGGGAGAAATTTGATCGAAATGAGGGATTTGAGTTTTGAGAGAATGATCGACG
Organism: Smallanthus sonchifolius; assembly: GCA_023525975.1. Taxonomy (NCBI): domain Eukaryota; kingdom Viridiplantae; phylum Streptophyta; class Magnoliopsida; order Asterales; family Asteraceae; genus Smallanthus; species Smallanthus sonchifolius. The sequence goes on along the minus strand of CM042027.1, from coordinate 38,226,266 downwards.
GTTTCTAGAGAAGAGTTTTGTATTTTGATGGTAATAGTTGCGATTGACCAAGATATTTTCTTTGATAACGAAGGTATAACGTAAATCGGGTTTGAATTCGAACGATCGAGCGTTTTGAAATCTCATTTACGTTTCGACTGTTACGCAGGCGCGACCGTGCCTAGGCACCGGGCGCGATCGTTCCAAAGCAGGTCGCGCGACCGTGCCAAAGCACCTGGCGCGACCGTGCTAGGACGAAGCACGACCGTGCTAGACTAGGGTTTGATGACATTTTTTCAACTTTAGTCCTTGACTTTTCAGATTTGATAAGTTTGTATAAAATAGTTTCTTGTATGGCGTCTAATTGTATATAACCGAGTAATACTTGCGAATTTGTATATAATTATTGCATTAAATTTACGGCGAGAAAATAATGAGACATTGCACGAGTATAGAACTTGAAATTGCATTACATTGAATTGAAATAGGAATACTAAAATCAGAAATGTTACAGTCTCCCCATGTTGAGAGAATTTCGTCCCGAAATTTAGCTAGAGGAAACAACATTATTAGTAAAAAGATAAGGGTACTTGAGCTTCATTTGGTCTTCTCGTTCCCAAGTGAACTCAGGACCCCGCTTAGATTCCCAACGAACTTTAACGATAGGAATGCGACTTCGCTTGAGCTGCTTGACTTCACGATCCATAATTTCTACCGGTTTCTCAACGAAGTGCATCGTTTCATCAATGCGCACGTCGTCGAGCGGTATATGGAGATTTTCATCGGCGAGACACTTCTTCAGATTAGATATATGAAATGTAGGATGTACATTGCCAAGAGATGGAGGTAACTCGAGCTTGTAAGCCACTTTCCCAATCCTTTCAAGGATCTTGAATGGACCAACATAACGAGGTGCTAACTTGCCTTTCTTTCCAAAACGGACCACACCCTTCCAAGGAGACACCTTAAGAAGAACAAGATCACCGACTTGGAATTCTAAGGGTTTTCGACGTTTGTCGGCATAACTCTTTTGCCGACTCCTCGCTACTCGAATATTGTCACGGATTTGAATAATCTTGTCGGATGTTTCTTGAATTAACTCGGGACCAGTGATTTGTGCTTCACCAATCTCACTCCAACAGATAGGAGAACGACACTTGCGACCATAGAGAGCTTCGAATGGAGCCATGTTGATACTTGTGTGGTAGCTATTGTTGTAAGAAAACTCAATAAGGGATAAATGCGAATCCCAATTGCCACCAAAATCGATTACACAAGCTCTAAGCATGTCTTCAAGAGTTTGGATTGTTCGCTCGGTTTGACCATCAGTTTGCGGATGGTAAGCCGTGCTCAAATCCAATCGAGTACCAAGAGCCTTTTGGAGAGATTGCCAAAATCGAGAAGTGAACCGTGCGTCTCTATCGGATATTATGTTCAAGGGAACACCATGACGGCTCACAATTTCATCAATGTAAATTCGGGCTAGTTTCTCCACTTTGAAGTCTTCACGAATAGGCAAGAAGTGGGCAGATTTGGTGAGTCGATCAATGATCACCCAAATACTATCATAACCACTCGAGGTGCGAGGGAGCTTGGTAATGAAATCCATAGCTAAATTCTCCCATTTCCACACGGGAATTTCTGGTTGTTCGAGTAAACCAGAAGGACGTTGATGTTCGGCTTTGACTTTGGAGCAAGTTAAGCATTTGGCCACATAAAGAGCAATGTCTTTCTTCATACCGGGCCACCAATAAAGTTGGCGAAGATCTTGGTACATTTTATCCGCACCAGGATGAATAGAATAACGAGTCTTATGAGCCTCGTTCATGAGAAATGCACGGAGATCATCGCGATCGGGAACCCAAATACGGTTTAAGTAATATAGTAAGCCATTGGGTTTTGATTCAAGAAGAAGTTCAACACCACACGACATTTCTTCATACATCTTACCCTCGGTTACCGAGACGTGTTGAGCTTCTAAGATACGGGTTTGAATATCGGTTTGAATACGGGCACAATGAAGCATAACATGGTCCTTTCGACTCAAGGCATCGGCTACAACATTCGCTTTGCCGGGATGGTAACGAATCTCGCAGTCGTAGTCGTTAAGGAGTTCGACCCAACGTCGTTGCCTCATATTGAGCTCTTTTTGGTTGAAGATATGTTGAAGACTTTTATGGTCGGTGAATACCACACATTTCGTGCCATATAGGTAATGTCTCCAAATCTTTAACGCGAATACGACCGCACCCAACTCGAGATCGTGCGTCGTATAATTCTTTTCATGAATTTTGAGTTGTCTTGATGCATAAGCGATTACTTTTCCTCGTTGCATGAGGACACAACCAAGACCTTGGTTAGAAGCATCACAATAGACAACTAAATCATCATTTCCATCGGGGAGAGTCAAAATGGGAGCATTGCACAACTTATGCTTAAGAGTTTGGAAAGCTTCTTCTTGTTTCGGTCCCCACTCATAAGTTTTACCCTTATGGGTCAAAGCGGTAAGAGGGACAGCAATCTTTGAGAAGTTTGAGATGAAACGACGATAATAACCCGCAAGACCAAGAAATGAACGAACTTCGGTAGGAGTCTTCGGGGCATTCCAATTCTTAACCGTTTCAATCTTAGCAGGATCAACATGAATACCCTTGTCGTTGACGATGTGACCAAGAAATTGAACTTCTTTTAACCAAAATTCACATTTGGAGAACTTGGCATATAGTTGTTCTTTCTTTAAAAGGTCCAAAACCAATCTAAGGTGTTCTTCATGGTCGGCTTTAGTGTTGGAATAGATTAAGATATCGTCAATGAAAACGATCACGAATTTATCAAGGTATGGTTTGCACACACGGTTCATGAGATCCATGAAAACTGCGGGTGCATTGGTTAACCCGAAAGGCATAACCATGAACTCGTAATGACCATACCTTGTTCGAAAAGCAGTCTTAGGAATGTCATCTTCTTGAACACGGAGCTGATGATAACCAGATCGAAGATCAATCTTCGAGAAGCAAGTAGAACCTTGGAGTTGATCAAAGAGATCATCGATTCTAGGCAAAGGATAACGATTCTTGATAGTAAGCTTATTGAGTTCGCGGTAGTCAATACACATACGGAATGATCCATCCTTCTTTTTAACAAATAAGACGGGTGCACCCCACGGTGAATGACTCGGGCGAATGAAACCTTTGTCAGAGAGTTCTTGAAGTTGACTTGCGAGCTCTTGCATTTCGGAAGGTGCAAGACGATAAGGAGCTCTAGCAACGGGGTTAGCTCCGGGCATAAGATCAATACGGAACTCTACTTGACGAACAGGAGGAAGACCGGATAAATCTTTAGGAAACACTTCGGGAAAATCCCTAATGATAGGAATGTCTTGAATACTCTTCTCCTTGACGTCCTTTTGAACAATATGAGCTAGGAAGGCGATGTACTTCTTTCGTAAGTACTTTTGAGCGGTAGTACAAGACATCAATTTAAGACCCTTGCAAGGCTTTTCACCAAAAACCCTTAAGGTTTCTCCCGATGGTAGCGGAATTCGAATACACTTTTCAAAGCAAATGACTTCGGCATGATGATTTGATAGCCAATCCATACCTATGATAATATCAAAGCTTCCTAGTGGCATTGGAACAAGGTTGATTGGGAATGCATGATCATTAAGTTCTAAGGAGCAATCATAGATGATAGACTCAATTGTAAGGGAGTCACCATTTGCTATTTCAACGGTGAAGGTTTTCTCTAATTGGGATCGTGTCTTTGCAAGTAAAGGCTCAAAATTAAGTGACACAAAACTTTTATCGGCACCGGTATCGAACAAAATGGAGGCATATTGACTATTAACAAGGAACGTACCATTAACCACGTCGTTGTTGGCTTGAGCTTCGTTGGCGTTTATGTTGAACGCACGCCCACGAGCTCCACTTTGTCTAGCATTTGCAAGTCTTGGACATAGATTACGAAAGTGGTTCGGGTCTCCACACTCATAGCAAGCACGCCTATTAGCAATGGCGGGAGCACCTTGATTAGCCACTCACGGGTTGGGTTGGTTCGGTGGATTGACTTAACCCTCAAAAGCTTTGGCCCTACAAATATTGATAGTGTGACCATATATCCCACAATGAGTGCAAAGGCGACATGGGATATTTTGAGGATGATGAAAATTGCAGGTGGCACAAAGAGGATAAATCCCAACATATGGCTTTTTAGCCGGTGCTTGAACTACAGGTGCAACTTGATTAGCGGGCACCGCAGGAGTAACCACAGCAAAGTTTCTAACTTTCCTCTTTTTGTTATTGCGAGAGGATTCAGTTGTGGCTTCTTTGTTGTGGGCAGGAGGGGTTACGGTTTCAGCAACTTTCTTAGAACCCTTTTTGGTAAGAGTCCCAGCTTTCACATGATTATCAGTTAGGGTAGCAGACAGGCGGATGGCATCTTCCAAAGTAGCAGGATTTCTACCTAAGACAGTATCTTGAATTTGTCTTGGTAGCCCACCAATATACTTTTCGATACAACGGGCTAAAGGAGTGACCATGTGGGGCACAAGAAGACTCAACTCATGGAACCGAGTTGTATATGCTAAGTTTTCCCCACTATCTTGGGCAAGATCCCAAAATTCTGCCTCTAACTTCTTCACTTCATTTCGAGGACAGAATTCCTCGGTCATAAGCCTTTTGACCTCATCCCAAGGTAAGGCCATAGCTACATCAACACCCCTATTCCTTTTCTCCCCATTCCACCAAGTAAGTGCCCGCTTTTGGAGGACACTTGTGGCATGACGAACGCGGAGGTTGTCGGGACAGTCACTATTGAGAAAGGTATTCTCAATACTTTCAAACCATTGAAGGAGTCCAGTAGCTCCTTCGGTTCCATAAAACTTTAGGGGATTGCACGAATTGAAGTGTTTGAAGGTGCATTGAGATGGATTATTTCCACCATTTCCACCATTACCACCATTATTACCACTATTGCTTCCATTTCCACCATTGCCATTAGTGGCACCATTGGCTTGGGTGAGTTGTGTCACCAATTGGGTAAGAATAGCAGCAATGTCGGAGTTGGCGTTGGCGGCGGGAGCACGACGAGGAGGCATTCTACAGATTTTCACAAGACAAGAAAGATTGTAAGAACTTATGAGAATTGCTAGGATTTAATAGAATGAGAAAACCAAATAAAAGATAGATATTCATAGTTTGGATTGTACTCAAAAGTGATAAAATCACTTGAATACTAAGGCACATTAAGGTAAATTTAAACTCATATAATTTTCAAGGAGACATGCTTTAGCCTATAAGTAAACACTCATCTCGGGAATTCCCAGGAAAGCATACGGGTCCCTCGGTTGATTGGGATTTATGCGAAATGCTTTCCTAGACAGAAAACCCAAAATACAGGTGTCACCCTTCCAGATTGCACGTGTCCTCAAATAATTTAACAAGTTTAAAAACCTTAACGAAGAAATAAAAATTTTTAAAGATTTATTTATTTATTTATTTATTTTTTTTTGCTTCAAGAATTTTCCAAATGCTAAGAAGGATAAAGATAGAAAAGAAGATAGAAATATTATGAGGTTTTAGAATATAGGAAAGGATATTATTTATTAAATTATTATTTAAGAAGATCGTAATAAGTCATGAATTTCTAACAAGTAAGGTATCAAATATAATAACAATTTATCATGGTAAGTATGTAGCACATAGCATGTAACACATAGCACAAAATCATGAAGCATAATATAAGTGGGTGTCCTAAAGTTATAGTCTAGGTCAAGATGTCTAATAACCTAAATCCCTATAACCAAGGCTCTGATACCAATCTGTCACACCCCGACCGATGGCGGAATCATCGGGGCGGGACATGTAAGACTGTTCATAGCACAAGATTGACTAAATTGAAATATATTAAAGTCAAATTTCCATTTCACATAATCCAAGTACAAACCAAAATCCAAACAAAGAACAGTAAACAATTCATAAACTTCTTGATTTAATATTACTAAGTCCAAATCCTATGTTGAGCACGTCTTGAATCATTCTCACATATTAGGGCCTGAAACATGAATAAAATAAAGTCAACTAAAAAGTTGGTGAGTATAACACAGTTGTATATAGATAGCATATAGTTGAAAACAAATCCTTTACAAGACATGAAAAATAAGGCATTTATGGGGAGCTGCTATTGTGTAATCAAGTATAATCAAACCTTAGTAACTAGTATGCAAATTGTGTTGTCGGTATCAATCACCTCCACTTGGATGGGTTTGTCAGACTCAATAGATCTATCATTGAAAACCGTCGGCTTGTATAGTTAATGATTGCACATAGTTTTCACAAAGACTAGCACAACTAGCACTCGGGCACAAAGCTCAAATTTTGCACACATGTATGTAAGTAGGATTTTGCACTTGTGTTGTTTGAGTAAATATAAATGTGAAATGTGTAATGTGTATAAAGTTCATGTTCCACCCCAAAAGTGTAAAAGAGTAAAAAGGGGTTGTGAATACTCACTTGATATGAAGATGTAGCTAACACAGATTATAGATAGCAATTATGATCCTTGGAACGTACAATTTAACCTATCGAGTAATGCGTATAGAATTAAATAGATGTACAAAGTTTAGGTCTAAAGTGAAAGTTGAATTTGTGTATAAAACTATTGATTTGTATAAAATATATAGAGTTTGAAGTAAAATATGTTTGAAGTAATTTGATTAGGTTTGAATTCAATAAATAAATAAATATATAATTATAGTTTATGAAATAATGTAAATATTAATTGTAATTAAGTATAAATAAATTTGTAACTTAATTATTTAAAACCTCATTTTAAATAAGTAAAAATTTAATTTTTATAAACTTTTCAATAAATCATATTTATGCCAAGATTAAACTTTAAATCCATTTTTAAATACAGAGCAGATATTTTTATAAAATCTGAAACATTTACTGATTAAAATATAAAAATTATAATTCTGATAAAAATAAACTGAGTCTAGCACGACCGTGCCTCGGAAGGGCACGATCGTGCTCAAGCCATAGGCGCGACCGCGCTAGTCGGGGCGCGACCGGGTTGATCAACAGGAGCACAATCTAGACAAGACAACAGGCACGACCGTGCCTTGACCAGGCACGATCGTGTCTATGATCTTTAGACACAACAGAGACTAGCCCAGAGGGCATGACAAGGTCTGGACAGGAGGACACGACCGCGCTGCTAATCGGCACGACCGTGCTAAATGAGGCACGGCCGCGCTAGATGGTTAGCGCGACCGTGTCTCTTCCAAATCAGACACGAATTGACAATTTCTTGCATTTTAAACACTGGATTTGATAGGGCTTTCGATTAAAGAGATATTACGAGTCTAATAATATAAATTAATTGCATGAACATCGTGTTTAAGAGTGGAATCGATTAAATCCTTTTTATTTAAAATAACAATTCTGATTCGAACGATTTCTGTAATGAAAGCCCAGATTAATAGGGGGATTTTGATGATGATACTGAAACGAATGATATGGAGAGTATACTTACCCGAAAGCGTATTGAATCGATGAAGAACGGCAGAACGGAGTTCCGGCGACGGAGAAAATGGCTTCCGGCGACTTCGGCTGCAATTCCGTCTAGTCCAGAGAGTCCAATAATAACAGAAGAGATTGCTGAAAAGGATTCCTTGACTGCTTGGGAGAAATTTGATCGAAATGAGGGATTTGAGTTTTGAGAGAATGATCGACGGTTTCTAGAGAAGAGTTTTGTATTTTGATGGTAATAGTTGCGATTGACCAAGATATTTTCTTTGATAACGAAGGTATAACGTAAATCGGGTTTGAATTCGAACGATCGAGCGTTTTGAAATCTCATTTACGTTTCGACTGTTACGCAGGCGCGACCGTGCCAAAATAGGCGCGACCGTGCCTAGGCACCGGGCGCGATCGTTCCAAAGCAGGTCGCGCGACCGTGCCAAAGCACCTGGCGCGACCGTGCTTGGACGAAGCACGACCGTGCTAGACTAGGGTTTGATGACATTTTTTCAACTTTAGTCCTTGACTTTTCAGATTTGATAAGTTTGTATAAAATAGTTTCTTGTATGGCGTCTAAATGTATATAACCGAGTAATACTTGCGAATTTGTATAGAATTATTGCATTAAATTTACGGCGAGAAAATAATGAGACATTGCACGAGTATAGAACTTGAAATTGCATTACATTGAATTGAAATAGGAATACTAAAATCAGAAATGTTACAGTATTCGGATTCATTCGTAATACATACTAAGAGTTTTGATCGGTAAATGATCAGGTTTAAACAATGTATTTCTGATAACTCTTGATAATAACTTGTGAACTCACCAACCTAGTGTTGACGTTTTTAAGTATGTTTTCAGGAAATTGAACGTGGTCTTCAAGTTATCAATGTAGGTTACATGCATGCATGATGGATACGGCTTTTGGAGGATTTTTCTTGTATAACTCATGGTCATGAGTCATATTTGTGAAATCTTAAACTTTTGTAAACTCAAGTTAATATTTTGTGATGTAAACATTTTAAACTTGATTATGTATCCAATTACATGTATGTGTTTGCGGTAATCATATGCTTTGGAAACCATGAATGTTACGCCTTGCATTTCCACCTTGGCGGGGTGTGACAAATTGGTATCAGAGCCATTGATTATAGCGAACTAGGAGTCTAAATTGGAACCTAGTCTATAATTTAAATGACTCACTAAAACATTTTCATTGCATAAGCATTGCATACCCATTCATCATGTCATATGGATATTGTAATCACACCATGTCACATACTAACTCCACTTAAACTCCATAGTTAGGAAACGACCTACAAAAATGGCTAAATCCACTGGTGAGACTATGCCTAGAGGACCAAGGATGGACGTATCATACTAGGATTGGCTCTGCCAAGCAGTCCAAATATGGAGGGTGGAGGAGGATCTCCCTACGTCTTGTGATTCTATCGGAGTAACATGTGAATCAAAACCAGCACCACTCATCGGGGAGTGCATGGAATGCACCATTCCCCTGCTAGTGTCCCGAAGCAGTAAGCAAGACTTAGAAAATTCACCATTTGGAAAGGGATGTGAAATCCATTCGAAGAGACTTGACAATTTTTCCAACCTTAATGGAAAATGTTAATGGGATAATGGAAGATCAGAGATTGATCGACCAGTCCCTTCAGCATGCATCTAGTCACATAATGGAGTTAGATAAAAGACTAGCAGAGATGGAGAGGAGGACTGCCGCAGCTGAGCAGAAGGCAGAGGCAGCCGAGCAGAAGGCGATTGATGCAGAGCTCCGGGCTACCCTAGCTGAGGCACGTGTGGAGGATATGATGATCTCATCTACCATTCTGAAGGGAATGTTTTCTTATTTCTAGATCTATTAAGGGCAAGTTGTACCGTAGCATGTTATGTAGTTTAAAACTTTAAGTACTGATGTGGTCATATGAACCCATCTATTTTTGTATCCTTGTCTTTTGAAACTATGTACTTCGCATGCTTATCTATGAAATAAATGGTTTATGTTGTGATGATTGTTATGAACGTTTGATGTTGTTGTATCTGTATGTCGTATGGTATCATTATCATTATATAATGTTACTTCTTTCAAAATGTTATGTTAGAAAGAACGTCATGGCACCTAAGCGAAGGACACCCCGTAACACCACTGGTGGGAACAACAACAACATAATTTCCCCAAACGTAGAACAACTCATAGCACAACGAGTAGCTGCCGCTATGGAGTAGTACGAAGCAAATCGAAATAGTGGTGGAGGAAATGGCAGCGGTACCGGTAGAGGAGGTGCAGGAGGTAGTGGTACAGCTGGAGGTTCTGGAGGTAATGGAACAAGTAACCTCACCTGAAACACATAAGTCATAGTCTAAATTAATAACATTATTAAAATAGTGACTTGTAACCCTACATATGCTCCAAGCAGGAAGTGCACCTACAAGGCCTTCCTATCCTGCAACCCCCGCAGTTTCAATGGCACAGAGGGTGCTGTCACACCCCCAAATTTATGTACTTAATAAATAAATTCAGGTTGCAACGATTGGTTCATTACACGATAGCGGAAGCTGTAATAGTGATTTCTAAGACTTGATTACATATACGATTACTAAAACTATATAAATACAATGATCTAAGTCCTGCTAGTTCAATGGTCGACTTGAGACTTGATAATCTATGCCTATCCGGTTACTAGGACTTGTTCCAACATAGCTAGCCTATTCCAAACGCGCCATGGCTAAAGGTTACCTGAGAAACATACTTGAAAGTGTCAACATAAAGGTTGGTGAGTTCACAGAGTTTGTTCATTTAGTACAGTTAGTTTTCCCCGAAAACGTATACAAGACTTAATCGTCATAAAATAAGTAGTTTTCCTTTGAAAACATGCCCATGACTTTACCGTTATAAAATAAGTAGTTTTCCTTTGGAAACATGCCCATGACTTTACCGTCATGAAATAAGTCATGTCCATGACAACCGTCATAAAATAAGTAGTTTTCCTTTAAAAACATGTCCATGACTTAACCGTCATAAAATAAGTAGTTTTCCTTGGAAAACATTCCTATGACTTTACCGTCATAAAATATGTAGTTTTCCTGTGAAAACATGTCCATGACTTAACCATCATAAAATATGTAGTTCTCCTTTGAAAACATGTCCATGACTTAACCGTCATAAAATAAGTAGTTTTCCTTGGAAAACATTCCCATGACTTTACCGTCATAAATCCAATGTTTAAACATGATCATTTTCCGATCAAAACTCTTTGTATGTATTACCAATGATTCCGAATACTAATCAGATCAATTGACCCTATTTGTAAACTTGCAAGGAATACAAAACAGTATGTAATGTACGAGACCGTAACCAAACCCCAACTTTCTGTGCCTCCCCTCGCCTTTCTGCGAGTTAAGACAATATGCGGTCATTCGGCCATTTGGACCCCTGATTAGCGCGACTAATCATGACCGGAGGCGGCACCCCCAATAGTACTATCCATAATATCCCGGGCTAAGTCCATAGCTAATGGTTACTAATTTATTCCGAGGACTTTAAGCGCTTTATTTTTCCCTCAATACACACATACGGTCAGATCATTAGTTCATTCATTTACATATGAAAATTCTTTACAAGTATGTTTCCACCCCAAAATATTTCAAAAACTCAGAAAAATGGGGTTTTAGTGAAACTCACAAGGAGTTGAACCCGAATGTTCATGATGTTAAACGTGTAAGCAAATGTAATTCATGTTTTCAAAACATAACAAGTAAGTATGTTTCTCCCCCGATGTTTACAAAATAGTAAAGAGTTAAAAGGGGGCCGTGAACTCACCTCGACACGAGTAAATGCTAGCAAATATTTCAATTAATAGCAGTCCTGCCTATCCGTATCCTATTTACATAAGGATACTAAACACGTTAAGAGTACTCGTCTTAAACGCAAGTTGTTCACCCGACTTAACTATTCTAGTTAAGTACGTCTTTGTTTATTCAAAACAATGTTTCTTGTGACGACTCGTTGGTGATTATTATTCCAATCTAGACGCTTTACTTATTTTCCGGAAAAATATTATATTTCCATATTGGTGACTTGTTACGTTTGTCAAAAATAAATATTATTTTTGCATCATCTTATAATATATTTATATTATAGTTCAAGTATCATCATATAATTATTTCCTAGCAATAATTATATAAACCACAAATATCGTTCAAGTTTGTACTAAGCATGTCATTTATTCTACGAGCACATAAACCATGGTAGCACGTCCACATGCAATTACTTGTTCCGAACGATATTTATTAATTTGCTTATGGTTATCCTGCATTTATTCCTACCAATATATGCATACAAATATTTCCATACTTCAACACATTCTTGATTATGTTTTTCTTTGTATCATGAACATCTTATTTGTTAACCCAAACATCTTAGATTTCATGCATAGTTATATTATTTCCCTTTTTGTTATTTGACGTCTAATACTTTTTATCCAAGTCTTAACTATCACTGAGCATGTTACACAATGCAAGTCTTTACTAAATGTTCATAAACATTTCATCATACAAGTGTCATATTCATACAAGTTCCAAATCATCTAATATTTTTCACAACCTATTTTCAAGATATGAATACATTTCATTATTTTACGTTTGATCATGTTTCTAAGTCAACAATTTTGACAACTACATATATATATATAAACACCCACATATATCATGGTTTCCAAATGTGTCTATATATATATATATATATATATACACCTACAACTTCTTTTTATCAATTAATGATCATGCATATCTATTAAGGTCACAAAATAATGTTTTAAACTACAATCTTACACATACATGCGTAACTCTCGATTTATATGTATGCATATACACTTTACAATTTTTCCCAAACTAACAACTATAAACACACACATTTATATATATATATAGATCATTATTTCTACACGTAAGCATCCATGTTCAAGCCTTTTTACCTAATGTTAATCATGCTTTTAATTTAATATCTACAACTATCATCATAGGATTAAAGCAATAACATATACACCCATATATACAAATTTCGGCCCTTTATGTATATATTTATAAAACTTTTAGTTTTTAACTCATTAAATTTTATCAATATTCATTAATCTTTTTAAATCTTTTTGATTATTAGGATGAATAACGAGCTTAAACCAAAAATAAAGATGAAAATAAAGTGTGGTGTCGGGTTCATACCACTAGACAAGCTAGATGACGAACAACAAGTAGAAAGATGGTAGAGGCTCGTGATGCTACAAAATCCGACTCCTAGACTCCAACTTCCTTGAATCTCCAACTCTAACTCAATACTCTCTCCTAGACTTGTGTTCTTAGATTGAAGATGCAAAGTGTGTGTGTGTATGGCTCGATTTATGTAGGGATAATAATGGAGGTGGTGTGTTGGTCACACTATCATCATTACTAAGAATGGTGATCATGATGGATTGGACTTTGGATGGATTTTCACTCAAAAGGGTATGGAGCAATTGACACAAGGCATGGTGGTAGTGTGGTGTAGGTGATGTGGTGGGGTGGGCCCCCTTTCTCGGCCGAACCAAGGGTAAAAGGGTGGGGGGGGGGGTTGGGTCTTGTTCCACATTTGGTTGGGTTCAAAGTACCTAGTTGGGTGTCTTTTTAGTAGTATATACTTGGTAGGTGTTCCCGTGATCTAATACCCGATGTAAACTTTTTAAAGATCAACTAACTTATATGTTTTTGTGTTGTTTGACTAGTCTCCAAAATTTACTAGTTAACCCGACATGGTTATCACTTCAACTATATAGTACATGTATACACATTAAATAATATAGAGCCATGTAACAATTATTTATAAGTCAATCTTTTTATAAAAGTTTAGTCACCAATATTTATGTTTTTATGTTAAAGCGTCTCCCTAGACTTTTACTAGAATAAAATTCTTGTTAATCACCAACGACCGTACGTTGCGGGTTATCACTATTTATTTTCCAAGTAATTCTTAAAAATTACTATTTTGATATAATTTCCTTTGCTAGACTCTTTGACTTTACTTAGTCAAAATAAAACTTCAAGAAATATATATTATGAACGTGTATTTATGAAATATAGATATTGACCTGAAATGTTGGGTGTCACATTCTCCCCATGTTACAGAGAATTTCTTCCCGAAATTCAGTTCTTGTCATTCTGACTTGGAGTGTTTGTAAACAAGGACGGGTACTTGGATTTCATTTTATCTTCCCGCTCCCACGTATACTCGGGGCCGCGCTTTGAATTCCAACGTACCTTGACCAGCTTAACACAGCTGCGCCTTGTTCTCTGAACCTTCCAATCTGTGACTTCAATGGGTTCCTCAACGAAGTGCAACTTGTCGTCTATGTGAATATCATCAGGCGGTATAATTAACGTCTCGTCTGATAAAAACTTCTTGAGATTTGATACAGGAAACGTATCGTGGACATTGCTTAGCTCTTGTGGCAACTTGAGCTTGTAAGCTACAGGGCCAACCCTAGCCAATATTTCAAATGGTCCAACGTACCCAGGGTTAAGTTTTTCACGGTAGCCAAATCTTGCATCCCCTTTCCAAGGTGAGACCTTCAACCTGACGCGGTCCCCAACTTGGAATTCTAATGATCTTCATCTGTTATCCGCGTAACTCTTTTGCCTGTCACGGGCGGCCTTCAGACGATCCTTGATCTTGAAGATATTGTCGGTAGTCTCCTGAATAACCTCAGGACCAGTTAAATGCTTGTCGCCAACCTCCGCCCAACATAGCGGTGAACGACATTTTCGACCGTACAAAGCCTCAAACGGAGCGGCTTTGATGCTGGTGTGGTAACTGTTATTGTATGAAAACTCAGCCAGCGGCAAATGAGTATCCCAATTTCCTCCAAAATCAATTGCACACACACGGAGCATATCCTCTAAAGTTTGAATGGTCCTTTCACTTTGACCACTTGTTTGTGGGTGATATGCCGTGCTCATGTCAAGACGTGTGCCCAAGGCTTCTTGTAATGACTTCCAGATTCTAGACACGAATCTGCTGTCTCTATCAGAGATAATAGAAATTGGCACTCCATGCCTAGCTACAATTTCCTTGATATAAAGCCCTGCAAGTTTCACGGTTTTATCCATCTCTTTGATGGGCAGAAAATGAGCTGATTTCGTCAAACGATCGACGATTACCCATATAGTGTCATACCCGCTCGAAGTCTTGGGTAACTCTGTAATGAAATCCATGGAAATCTGTTCCCATTTCCATTGAGGTATCTCGGGTTGTTGTAACAATACCGACGGTTTCTGATGTTCTCCCTTTACCTTTGAACATGTCAGACATTTACCGACATAAATAGCAATTTTCCTTTCATGTTCTTCCACATAATGGAGTTCCTCGGGATCCTTATACGTTTTATTCGATTCTGGATGAACGGAGTACTTGGGCTTACGGACTTCATCCATAACCTCCCGCATAGGCTACCGATACCTGGTACCCAAATTCTATCTGTATCATCCAACTTAGGCTTCAATTGTTTGATTGCATTTACTTGGTAGTCGGTATTCGAAAGAAAAGCGAATACTTCTCCGACTAACAATATTAAACGTGCAAAAACCCCTTTATTTGATTACCCTCAATATGGTAGGGTTATGTGATGCTCATTCCTGGTAATGAAAGGAATGGTGCCTGCAAATCTTGAGCGTATGTTGACACATACCCTCTATTCGTCTACGCACACAAAAGCATATCTCTATATATCTTAGGAAAGAATTACTCGACGAGGTTTCTAGGTTTTAGTTGAATATTGGGTAGTAATGACATAGTACGGAAATGAAACTTTATGTTTGTCCCTCTTATGCTTTTTGAAAGCATTTTTCCCGGACTAAGACTTTTCTCTTATTTCAGGTTACATGTTTTCTAGGATTTTCCTCTCCATGTGCCTTCATGGAGCTAAGATTTGATGTTCCTTGGGAGCTCTTACTTGCGAAGGTCGAGTCTAATCACCACTTTACCCTTTAATTGCAGTATCTTCCCGCGACAGACTAACATTCGGGTTGTAACATCCTGATATGTAAGCTCATGACTTGGCTACCATACCCTCAAAGTATATGTGCCATAAAAGTTCTATGTTTGTGTTGGGATATTCATATTCCGTCTAACTGAGGGAATGAATAGTGGGACTGTGAGAATGGTCTCATAGAATTAGTGTTTTTCCCAAAATGGGCTACGGGTTTGTCGACCCATTAAATTTGGCAGAAAGGGTTGATAGCCAACTATTAGTCATACAGTGTGTATGCACTTCCTTAGTGTTTGGATGGTGCTTTGGTGACTTACCATTACGTATTCCACTCATATAGGTTATAGTCTCAAAATCCTTACCACAAGGATAAAATTGAGGTAATGAGTGTTAAACATCAAAAACTTTATACTCTTAGTGAGCCTGCGTTAAGAGGTTATTTCTTAACAATAGATGAACTAGAACTTCCTAATTATAGAAAATTAGGAGCGAAAGATGTGATCACGCCTCTGCTCTAGGCTGAAATATGGGATCCATTCAACAAGATGATCTTTGGGAAAGTGCGGGTACAAAAGGTATCAAACTATCCTTCTCGAATCCTTATGGACAATGGTCTATAGTGAACAACTCATGATTAAGTCCCTTATGTATATCATGAGCTAATGAGATTAGCAAGAAATTCCGCATTTGGGACTCCTTTAAGAGTTTTGTACGTCGTCCTTCTGTTATTGCAACAATAGTCGTTAGTTCATACCTAGGTTTCTTTGGCATTTGCTTGAGAATAAATTACGGCTTATTTATCACTAAAAGAATAGTCAGACTTAAAGGTGTACTGAATGTCAAAGGTTGTGAGAACAACCCTGTTTGTCCAATATCCCGAAATGTCAGATTATCTACTTGTCTCATGCCGAGCTTCCACAATATCCATAGGCGCCATGTGTATGCGGGTCAGAATAATATTCTGCCCCATTACTGAAGTTAGTGCATAGCACTCCTGGCGTAACTTTCAAGCAATTGTGAGACTGAACTGTATAATGGAACCTGAGATTACGTTATAATCTCCCACCATAATTGTGAAATTATTGTAAGTGTTAGTTGTGGTATCGCTCAATTTGAAGCATTCCTAACAAGTAGAATCTCAAAGAATGAATGTGCGAATTCCTTCGTCGTTCAGGATTCACTAAGGATTGGTTGGATTCAATTTGAATTTCTCTCGTTCCTCCAAAACTTGGAGAATGATTTGTGAACCTCAAATTTGAGAAGTCCGATTTGTTAAGATCCAATCTTTAATCAATTGACTGAGGACATGGGTTGATCATTAGCTTGGATAGCAAGACTCACTAAAGTTCCCATGCACTGCAAATTATGATTACGTGTGCACCCGTAATGATAATTTACTTTGCATGATCTCTGTAGTGTTCCCTCTATCCCAAGCTTCTTAGTCAAAAAGGATTTGAAATGATCATTAGATCGTGTTTGCACATTTGTGCAGGAGTGTGTATTGTTCTACCGGATTACCCTTAATTTATTTGTACCAATACTCGTGAATCTGCCGAATATGGCTGTTGCCGGATGGGGTCAATGGTAGAGAGGCACCACCAGCGTCTCTCAAGAATAAAATGTGTATGGAAGCTAGACACTATGTGTAGGGCAGAGATCCTCAAATTTGTGTCGAGCAACTCATGCTCCAAGTCTGTTTGTACGTATGGATCCACATGATCCTGATGAATGTATGGGTCTCCTGACCCGTGGAGTTCTCTCCCATTTAGTTCTGCTTATCCACCTTGGATTCCCTTCTGTCCGGGAAATCCTGTCTACCATATCTCATGGCGAAAGTCTAGTCATTCGATCCAACAACTCATGAATTAGAGTATTTATACCGCACATACGTCAAATAGAAAGCTGCTTCCCTGGTTGGAGTAGTTGTAGGTGTGGTGCAGGTATAGGTACAGGTTCTGGTACGGATTCAACATGTTGTGATACCAAGATCAGTAACTGACGATTGCTGTCTTCGTCGCCTAAGCTCAGCTCGCAACTCGATCTTCTAAGGTTGTAGTATGCTAAGTACCTGTTATTCTTGACTCGTAATCCGAACAGTAACATGTTGTAAGTGTGTTTTATTTCCACATTATTGTATGTGTTTAAGTGTTCATTGCATGTGCCATGTAATTGTATTAGTGTAGCTAATGATACCCTAGTGTAACTCCATACACTAATAGTCTACACAAATTGTTCGGCAACGGTTGGAATTCCTATACTCAAGTCTTGGGTATTTTTAGTGTGATTCAAGTCTTAGAAATCTTGGTCCCTAAATGAGTCCGGTTAGAGCCTAGGTGTCACTAAGGAAACCTAATTCGCTAAAACCATTGCTCTGATACCAATCTGTCACACCCCCAAATTTATTTACTTAATAAATAAATTCAGGTTGCAACGATTGGTTCATTACACGATAGCGGAAGCTGTAATAGTGATTTCTAAGACTTGATTACATATACGATTACTAAAACTAAATAAATACAATGATCTAAGTCCTGCCAGTTCAATGGTCGAGTTGAGACTTGATAATCTATGCCCGTCCGGTTACTAGGACTTGTTCCAACATAGCTAGCTTATTCCAAACGCGCCATGGCTAAAGGTTACCTAAGAAACATACTTGAAAGTGTCAACACAAAGGTTGGTGAGTTCACAGAGTTTGTTCATTTAGTACAGTTAGTTTTCCCCGAAAATGTATACATGACTTAATCGTCATAAAATAAGTAGTTTTCCTTTGAAAACATGCCCATGACTTTACCGTCATAAAATAAGTAGTTTTCCTTTGAAAACATGCCCATGACTTTACCGTCATGAAATAAGTAGTTTTCCTTTGAAAAACAAGTCCATGACTTAACCGTCATAAAATAAGTAGTTTTCCTTTGAAAACATGTCCATGACTTAACCGTCATAAAATATGTAGTTTTCCTTTGAAAACATGTGCATGACTTAACCGTCATAAAATATGTAGTTTTCCTGTGAAAACATGTCCATGACTTAACCATCATAAAATATGTAGTTCTTCTTTGAAAACATGTCTATGACTTAACCGTCATAAAATAAGTAGTTTTTGTAACATTTCGGATTTTAGTACTCATATTTCAATTCAATGTAATGCAATTTCAAACTCAATACTCGTGCAATGTCTCATTATTTTATCGCCGTAAATTAAATGCAATGATTCTATACAAATTCGCAAGTTTTACTCAATTATATACATTTAAACGCTATGCAAGAAACTATATATTTCAAACTTATCAAATCTGAAAAGTCAAGGACTAAAATTGAAAAATGTCAACAAACCCTAGTCTAGCATGGTCGTGCTTCGTCCTACCACGGTCGCGCCAGGTGCTTTGGCACGGTCGCGCGACCTGCTTTGGAACGATCGCGCCCAGTGCCTAGGCACGGTCGCGCCTTTCTTGGCACGGTCGCGCCTGCGTAACAGTCGAAACGTAAATGTGATTTCAAAACGCTCAATCGTTCGAAATTCAAATCCGATTACGTTTCTTTTTTTTCCATTAACGTGAGTTATACCATTTTCAATTACTCAACGCCTCAGTTTCACGCTATTAATTTCGAATTCTCTCTCAAACAATTCAAGCAAAACTCAAAACCTATTCTGAGACGCAAATTCTCCCGATCAAGAAAGGATTACGCATCTCCCGGATCTCTCCAAGACTCTGGACTCTCTGGCCTAGCCGGAATTGCAGCTGAAGTCGCCGAAAGCCGTTCTCTCCGTCGCCGGAACTCCCTTCTACCGATCGTTACCACTTCCTTCCTGTTTTAGGTAAGTATACTCTCCATCTCATTCGTTTCAGTATCATCATCAAAAGCCCCCTATTAATCTGGGCTTTCATTACAGAGATCGTTCGAATCAGAATTGTTATTTTAAATAAAAAGGATTTAATCGATTCCACTCTTAAACACGATTTCCATGCAATTAAATTATATGAAAAGACTCGTAATAACCCTTTAATCAAAAGCCCTATCAATTCCATCGTTATAAATACAAAAATTTCTTGATTCGTGTCTGATTTGGATTAGACACGGCCGCGCTAATCATCTAGCGCGACCGTGCCTCATGTAGCGCGGTCGTGTCGAATAGCGGCGCGGTCGTGTCCTCCTGTCCAGACCTTGTCATGCCCTCTGGGCTAGTCCCTGTTGTATCTAAAGATCATAGACACGACCGTGCCGGGCCAAGGCATGGTCGTGCCTGTTGATTTGTCTAGATTGTGCTCCTGTTGATCAACCCGGTCGCGCCCCGACTAGCGCGGTCGCGCCCGTGGCTTGAGCACGATCGTGCCCTTCCGAGGCACGGTCGTGTGAGACTCAGAACCTTTTAACAGAATTATAAATTTTTATATTTTAATCAGTAAATGTTTCAGATTTTATAAAAATATGTTTCCTGTATTTGAAGAGATAAATAGTATTTAAAAGTTTATTTAAAAATTTATGAAAATTAAATTCATATTTACTATCTTACACTTAAAAGATATTTTAAATAAATAAGTTACAAAATGTATAAATAAATAAGATAATGATTATTTATTTAATTTACATTTTAAATCAAAATCATTTATTCATTTATACTTAATTACAATTAATATATTTATTCAATTCAAACATAATTAAATAGTTTCAAAAATATTTTACTTCAAACTCTATATATTTTATTCAATACTTTTTAAATACAAATCAATAGTTTTATACACAAATTCAACTTTCATTTTAGACTTAAACCTTATGCACTATTTGATACAACATACATTACTCTTTAGGTTGATTTGTGCACTCGAGGATCTTTATTTTCTATCTATTATCCTTGTTCGCTACACTTCCATACCAAGTGAGTATTCACAACCCCTTTTTACTCTTTTACACTTTTGGGGTGGAACATGAAATCTATACTCATTACACATTACACATTTACATTTACACAAACAACACAAGTGCAAAAATCCTATTTACATACATGTGTGCAAAAATTTGAGCTTTGTGCCCGAGTGCTAGGTGTGCTAACCTTTGTATGCTCTTACGTGGAATCATTAACTACACAAGCCAACGGATTTCAATGATAGATCTATTGAGTCTGACAAACCCACCCATGGTACGCGGTGATTGAAACCGACAACACATCTGTTTTGCATGCTAGTTACAAGGTTTGATTGTACATTTGGTTACACAATAGCTGCTCCCCATAAACGCCTTATTTATCATGTCATGTAAAGGATTTGTTTTCATCTATATGCTATCTATATACAACTGTGTTATACTCACCAACTTTTTAGTTGACTTTATTTTATTCATGTTTCAGGCCCCAATATGTGAGATTTATTCAAGACGTGTTCAACATAAGATTTGGACTTAGCAATATAAATCAAGAATTTTATGAGTTGTTATGTTTCTTGTTTGAATTTGATTTGGTACTTGGATTATTTGTAATGCAAATTTGACTTTAATATATTTCAATTTAGTCAACCATGTGCTATAAACAGTCTTACATGTCCCGCCCCGATGATTCCGCCATCGGTCGGGGTGTGACAGATTGGTATCAGAGCCTTGGTTATAGGGAATTAGGTTATTAGACACCTTGACCTAGACTATAACTTTAGGACACCCACTTATACTATGCTTCGTGATTTTTGTGCTCTGTGTTACATGCTATGTGCTATATGTTATATGTTACATGTTTAGTATGATTACTTATTATTGCATTATGATGACTTATGTGTTTTAAATCCATGACTTATTAGGATATTCTTAACAATTAAATAAATAATATCCTTTCTTATATTCTAAAACCTCATAATATCTCTATCTTCCTTCTATCTTTATCTTTTCTAAGCATGTGGAGAAAATTCTTGAAGCAAAAATCTTTAAAATTTTATTTCTTCGTTAAGGTTTTTAAACTTGTTAAATTATTTGAGGACACGTGCAATCTGGAAGGGTGACACCTGTATTTTGGGTTTTCTGTCTAGGAAAGCATTTCGCATAAATCCCAATCAACCGAGGGACCCGTATGCTTTCCTGGGAATTCCCGAGATGAGTGTTTACTTATAGGCTAAAGCATGTCTCCTTGAAGATTTTATAAGTTTAATTAACCTTAATGTTCCATGGTATTCAAGTGATTTTGTCACTTTTGAGTACAATCCAAACTAAGAATATCTATTTTATTTTGTATCTCATTCTATTAAATCCTATCAAATCTCATAAGTTCTCACAATTTTTCTTGTCTTGTGACAATCTGTAGAATGCCTCCTCGTCGTGCTCCCGCAACCAACGCCAACACCGACATTGCTGCTATTCTCACCCAATTGGTGACACAACTCACCCAAACCAATGGTGCCACCAATGGTATTAACGGTGGAAATGGAAGCAATAGTGGTGGAAATGGTGGAAATGGTGGTAACAATCCACCTCCATGCACCTTCAAACACTTCAATTCGTGCAATCCCCTAAAGTTTTATGGAACCGAAGGAGCTACTGGACTCCTTCAATGGTTCGAAAGCATTGAGAATACCTTTCTCAATAGTGACTGTCCCGACAACCTCCGTGTTCGTCATGCTACAAGTGTCCTACAAAAACGGGCACTTACATGGTGGAATGGAGAGAAAAGAAATAGGGGTGTTGACATAGCTATGGCCTTACCTTGGGATGAGGTCAAAAGGCTTATGACCGAGGAGTTCTGTCCTCGAAATGAAGTGAAAAAGTTGGAAGCTGAATTTTGGGATCTTGCCCAAGATAGCGGGGAAAGCTTAGCATATACAACTCGGTTCCATGAGTTGAGTCTTCTAGTGCCCCACATGGTCACTCCGTTATCCCGTTGTATCGAAAAGTACATTGGTGGGCTACCAAGACAAATCCAAGATACTGTCTTAGGTAGAAATCCTGCTACTTTGGAAGATGCCATCCGCCTGTCTGCTACCCTAACTGATAATCATGTAAAAGCTGGAACTCTTACCAAAAAGGGTTCTAAGAAAGTTTCTGAAACCGTAACCCCTCCTGCTCACAACAAAGAAGCCACAACCGAGCCCTCTCGCAATAATAGAAAGAGGAAAGTTAGAAATTTTGCTGTGGTTACTCCTGCTGTTCCCGTCAACCAAGCTGCACCTATGGTTCAAGCACCGGTCAAAAAGCCATATGGTGGAATTTACCCACTTTGTGCCACTTGTAACTACCATCATCCCCAAAACATCACATGTCGCCTTTGTACTTATTGTGGGAGATATGGTCATACGGTTAGTATTTGTAGGACCAAAGCTCTTACGGGCCAAGTCAACCCTCCAAACCGAACCGTACCTCAAATGACTAACCAAGGTGCTCCTACCATTGCTAATGGGGGTGCTTGCTATGAGTGTGGTGACCCGAACCATTTTCGTAATCAATGTCCAAGACTTGCAAATGCTAGATAAGGTGGAGCTCGTGGGCGTGCGTTCAACATAAACGCCAACGAAGCTCAAGCCAACAACGACGTGGTTAATGGTACGTTCCTTGTTAATAGTCAATATGCCTCCATTTTGTTCAATACCGGTGCCGATAAAAGTTTTGTGTCACTTAATTTTGAGCCTTTACTTGCAAAGACACGATCCCAATTAGAGAAAACCTTCACCGTTGAAATAGCAACTGGTGACTCCCTTACCATTGAGTCCATTATTTATGATTGCTCCTTAGAACTAAATGACCATTCATTCCCAATCAACCTTGTTCCAATGCCACTAGGAAGCTTTGATATTATCATAGGTATGGATTGGCTATCAAATCATCATGCCGAAGTCATTTGCTTTGAAAAGTGTATTCAAATTCCACTACCATCGGGAGAAACCTTACGAGTTTTTGGTGAAAAGCCTTGCAAGGGTCTTAAATTGATGTCTTGTACTACCGCTCAAAAGTACTTACGAAAGAAGTACATCGCTTTCCTAGCTCATATTGTTCAAAAGGACGTCAAGGAGAAGAGTATCCAAGACATTCCTATCATTAGGGATTTTCCCGAAGTGTTTCCTAAAGATTTATCCGGTCTTCCTCCTGTTCGTCAAGTAGAGTTCCGTATTGATCTTATACCCGGAGCTAACCCCGTTACTAGAGCTCCTTATCGTCTTGCACCTTCCGAAATGCAAGAGCTTGCAAGTCAACTTCAAGAACTCTCCGACAAAGGTTTCATTCGCCCGAGTCATTCACCGTGGGGTGCACCCGTCTTATTTGTTAAGAAGAAGGATGGATCATTTCGCATGTGTATTGACTACCGCGAACTTAACAAGCTTACTATCAAGAACCGTTATCCTTTGCCTAGAATCTATGATCTCTTTGATCAACTTCAAGGTTCTACTTGTTTCTCGAAGATCGATCTTCGATCCGGTTATCATCAGCTTCGTGTTCAAGAAGATGACATTCCTAAGACTGCTTTTCGAACAAGGTATGGGCATTACGAGTTCATGGTTATGCCTTTCGGGTTAACCAATGCACCTGCAGTTTTCATGGATCTCATGAATCGTGTGTGCAAACCGTACCTTGATAAATTTGTGATCGTCTTCATTGATGATATCTTAATCTATTCCAAGACTAAAGCCGACCATGAAGAACATCTTAGATTGGTTTTGGATCTCTTAAAGAAGGAACAACTTTATGCTAAATTCTCCAAATGTGAATTTTGGCTAAAAGAAGTTCAATTACTTGGTCATATTGTCAATGACAAAGGAATTCATGTTGATCCTGCTAAGATTGAAACGATTAAGAATTGGAATGCCCCGAAGACTCCTACCGAAGTTCGTTCATTTCTTGGTCTTGTGGGTTATTATCGTCATTTCATCTCAAACTTCTCAAAGATTGTTGTCTCTCTTACCGCTTTGACCCACAAGGGTAAGACTTATGAATGGGGACCGAAACAAGAAGAAGCTTTCCAAACCCTCAAACAAAAGTTGTACAATGCTCCTATATTGACTCTCCCCGATGGAATCGATGATTTAGTTGTCTATTGTGATGCTTCTAACCAAGGTCTTGGTTGTGTTCTCATGCAACGAGGCAAAGTAATCGCTTATGCATCAAGGCAACTCAAAGTTCACGAGAAGAATTATACGACGCACGATCTCGAGTTGGTTGCGGTCGTATTCGCGTTAAAAATTTGGAGACATTACCTATATGGCACGAAATGTGTGCTGTTCACCGACCACAAAAGTCTTCAACATATTTTCAACCAAAAAGAACTTAATATGAGGCAACGACGTTGGGTCGAACTCCTTAACGACTACGACTGCGAGATTCGTTATCATCCCGGCAAAGCGAATGTTGTAGCCGATGCTTTGAGTCGAAAGGACCATGTTATGCTTCATTGTGCCCGTATTCAAACCGATATTCAAACCCGTATCTTAGAAGCTCAACACGTCTCGGTAACCGAGGGTAACATGTATGAAGAAATGTCGTGTGGTGTTGAACTTCTTCTTGAATCAAAACCCAATGGCTTACTTTATTACTTGAACCGTATTTGGATACCCGATCGAGACGATGTCTGTACATTTCTCATGAACGAGGCTCACAAGACTCGTTATTCTATTCACCCTGGTGCGGATAAAATGTACCAAGATCTTCGCCAACTTTATTGGTGGCCCGGTATGAAGAAAGACATTGCTCTTTATGTGGCCAAATGCTTAACCTGTTCCAAAGTTAAAGCCGAACATCAACGTCCATCTGGTTTACTCGAACAACCAGAAATTCCCGTGTGGAAATGGGAGAATCTAGCTATGGATTTTCTTACCAAACTCCCTCGCACCTCGAGTGGTTATGATAGTATTTGGGTGATCATTGATCGACTCACCAAATCTGCTCACTTCTTGCCTATTCGTGAAGACTTCAAAGTGGAGAAATTAGCCCGAATTTACATTGATGAAATTGTGTGCCGTCATGGTGTTCCCTTGAACATAATATCCAATAGAGACGCTCGGTTCACTTCTCGATTTTGGCAATCTCTCCAAAAGGCTCTTGGTACTCGATTAGATTTGAGCACGGCGTACCATCCCCAAACTGATGGTCAAATCGAGCGAACAATCCAAACTATTGAAGACATGCTTAGAGCTTGTGTAATCGATTTTGGTGGCAATTGGGATTCACATTTATCCCTTATTGAGTTCTCTTACAACAACAGCTACCACACAAGTATCAACATGGCTCCATTCGAAGCTCTCTATGGTCGCAAGTGTCGTTCTCCTATCTGTTGGAGTGAGATTGGTGAAGCACAAATCACTGGTCCCGAGTTAATTCAAGAAACATCCGACAAGATTATTCAAATCCGTGACAATATTCGAGTAGCGAGGAGTCGGCAAAAGAGTTATGCCGACTAACGTCGAAAACCCTTGGAATTCCAAGTCGGTGACCTTGTTCTTCTAAAGGTGTCTCCATGGAAGGGTGTTGTCCGTTTTGGAAAGAAAGGCAAGTTAGCACCTCGTTATGTTGGTCCATTCAAAATCCTTGAAAGGATTGGGAAAGTGGCTTACAAGCTCGAGTTACCTCCATCTCTTGGCAATGTGCATCCTACATTTCATGTATCTAATCTAAAGAAGTGTCTCGCCGATGAAAATCTCCATATACCGCTTGACGACGTGCGCATTGATGAAACGATGCACTTCGTTGAGAAGCCGGTGGAAATTATGGATCGTGAAGTCAAGCAACTAAAGCGAAGTCGCATTCCTATTGTCAAAGTTCGTTGGGAATCTAAGCATGGTCCTGAGTTCACTTGGGAGCGAGAAGACCAAATGAAGCTCAAGTACCCTCATCTTTTTACTAATAATGTTGTTTCCTCTAGCTAAATTTCGGGATGAAATTCTCTCAACATGGGGAGACTGTAACATTTCGGATTTTAGTACTCATATTTCAATTCAATGTAATGCAATTTCAAACTCAATACTCGTGCAATGTCTCATTATTTTATCGCCGTAAATTAAATGCAATGATTCTATACAAATTCGCAAGTTTTACTCAATTATATACATTTAAACGCTATGCAAGAAACTATATATTTCAAACTTATCAAATCTGAAAAGTCAAGGACTAAAATTGAAAAATGTCAACAAACCCTAGTCTAGCATGGTCGTGCTTCGTCCTACCACGGTCGCGCCAGGTGCTTTGGCACGGTCGCGCGACCTGCTTTGGAACGATCGCGCCCAGTGCCTAGGCACGGTCGCGCCTTTCTTGGCACGGTCGCGCCTGCGTAACAGTCGAAACGTAAATGTGATTTCAAAACGCTCAATCGTTCGAAATTCAAATCCGATTACGTTTCTTTTTTTTCCATTAACGTGAGTTATACCATTTTCAATTACTCAACGCCTCAGTTTCACGCTATTAATTTCGAATTCTCTCTCAAACAATTCAAGCAAAACTCAAAACCTATTCTGAGACGCAAATTCTCCCGATCAAGAAAGGATTACGCATCTCCCGGATCTCTCCAAGACTCTGGACTCTCTGGCCTAGCCGGAATTGCAGCTGAAGTCGCCGAAAGCCGTTCTCTCCGTCGCCGGAACTCCCTTCTACCGATCGTTACCACTTCCTTCCTGTTTTAGGTAAGTATACTCTCCATCTCATTCGTTTCAGTATCATCATCAAAAGCCCCCTATTAATCTGGGCTTTCATTACAGAGATCGTTCGAATCAGAATTGTTATTTTAAATAAAAAGGATTTAATCGATTCCACTCTTAAACACGATTTCCATGCAATTAAATTATATGAAAAGACTCGTAATAACCCTTTAATCAAAAGCCCTATCAATTCCATCGTTATAAATACAAAAATTTCTTGATTCGTGTCTGATTTGGATTAGACACGGCCGCGCTAATCATCTAGCGCGACCGTGCCTCATGTAGCGCGGTCGTGTCGAATAGCGGCGCGGTCGTGTCCTCCTGTCCAGACCTTGTCATGCCCTCTGGGCTAGTCCCTGTTGTATCTAAAGATCATAGACACGACCGTGCCGGGCCAAGGCATGGTCGTGCCTGTTGATTTGTCTAGATTGTGCTCCTGTTGATCAACCCGGTCGCGCCCCGACTAGCGCGGTCGCGCCCGTGGCTTGAGCACGATCGTGCCCTTCCGAGGCACGGTCGTGTGAGACTCAGAACCTTTTAACAGAATTATAAATTTTTATATTTTAATCAGTAAATGTTTCAGATTTTATAAAAATATGTTTCCTGTATTTGAAGAGATAAATAGTATTTAAAAGTTTATTTAAAAATTTATGAAAATTAAATTCATATTTACTATCTTACACTTAAAAGATATTTTAAATAAATAAGTTACAAAATGTATAAATAAATAAGATAATGATTATTTATTTAATTTACATTTTAAATCAAAATCATTTTTTCATTTATACTTAATTACAATTAATATATTTATTCAATTCAAACCTAATTAAATAGTTTCAAAAATATTTTACTTCAAACTCTATATATTTTATTCAATACTTTTTAAATACAAATCAATAGTTTTATACACAAATTCAACTTTCATTTTAGACTTAAACCTTATGCACTATTTGATACAACATACATTACTCTTTAGGTTGATTTGTGCACTCGATGATCTTTATTTTCTATCTATTATCCTTGTTCGCTACACTTCCATACCAAGTGAGTATTCACAACCCCTTTTTACTCTTTTACACTTTTGGGATGGAACATGAACTCTATACTCATTACACATTACACATTTACATTTACACAAACAACACAAGTGCAAAAATCCTATTTACATACATGTGTGCAAAAATTTGAGCTTTGTGCCCGAGTGCTAGGTGTGCTAACCTTTGTATGCTCTTATGTGCAATCATTAACTATACAAGCCGACGGTTTTCAATGATAGATCTATTGAGTCTGACAAACCCACCCATGGTACGCGGTGATTGAAACCGACAACACATTTGTTTTGCATGCTAGTTACAAGGTTTGATTGTACATTTGGTTACACAATAGCTGCTCCCCATAAACGCCTTATTTATCATGTCATGTAAAGGATTTGTTTTCATCTATATGCTATCTATATACAACTGTGTTATACTCACCAACTTTTTAGTTGACTTTATTTTATTCATGTTTCAGGCCCCATTATGTGAGATTTATTCAAGACGTGTTCAACATAGGATTTGGACTTAGCAATATAAATCAAGAATTTTATGAGTTGTTATGTTTCTTGTTTGAATTTGATTTGGTACTTGGATTATTTGTAATGCAAATTTGACTTTAATATATTTCAATTTAGTCAACCATGTGCTATGAACAGTCTTACATGTCCCGCCCCGATGATTCTGCCATCGGTCGGGGTGTGACAGATTGGTATCAGAGCCTTGGTTATAGGGAATTAGGTTATTAGACACCTTGACCTAGACTATAACTTTAGGACACCCACTTATCCTATGCTTCGTGATTTTTGTGCTATGTGTTACATGCTATGTGCTATATGTTATATGTTACATGTTTAGTATGATTACTTATTATTGCATTATGATGACTTATGTGTTTTAAATCCATGACTTATTAGGATATTCTTAATAATTAAATAAATAATATCCTTTCTTATATTCTAAAACCTCATAATATCTCTATCTTCCTTCTATCTTTATCTTTTCTAAGCATGTGGAGAAAATTCTTGAAGCAAAAATATTTAAAATTTTATTTCTTCGTTAAGGTTTTTAAACTTGTTAAATTATTTGAGGACACGTGCAATCTGGAAGGGTGACACCTGTATTTTGGGTTTTCTGTCTAGGAAAGCATTTCGCATAAATCCCAATCAACCGAGGGACCCGTATGCTTTCCTGGGAATTCCCGAGATGAGTGATTACTTATAGGCTAAAGCATGTCTCCTTGAAGATTTTATAAGTTTAATTAACCTTAATGTGCCATGGTATTCAAGTTATTTTGTCACTTTTGAGTACAATCCAAACTAAGAATATCTATTTTATTTTGTATCTCATTCTATTAAATCCTATCAAATCTCATAAGTTCTCACAATTTTTCTTGTCATGTGACAATCTGTAGAATGCCTCCTCGTCGTGCTCCCGCAACCAACGCCAACACCGACATTGCTGCTATTCTCACCCAATTGGTGACACAACTCACCCAAGCCAATGGTGCCACCAATGGCAATAATGGTGGAAATGGAAGCAATAGTGGTGGAAATGGTGGTAACAATCCACCTCCATGCACCTTCAAACACTTCAATTCGTGCAATCCCCTAAAGTTTTATGGAACCGAAGGAGCTACTGGACTCCTTCAATGGTTCGAAAGCATTGAGAATACCTTTCTCAATAGTGACTGTCCCGACAACCTCCGTGTTCGTCATGCTACAAGTGTCCTACAAAAACGGGCACTTACATGGTGGAATGGAGAGAAAAGAAATAGGGGTGTTGACATAGCTATGGCCTTACCTTGGGATGAGGTCAAAAGGCTTATGACCGAGGAGTTCTGTCCTCGAAATGAAGTGAAAAAGTTGGAAGCTGAATTTTGGGATCTTGCCCAAGATAGCGGGGAATGCTTAGCATATACAACTCGGTTCCATGAGTTGAGTCTTCTAGTGCCCCACATGGTCACTCCGTTATCCCGTTGTATCGAAAAGTACATTGGTGGGCTACCAAGACAAATCCAAGATACTGTCTTAGGTAGAAATCCTGCTACTTTGGAAGATGCCATCCGCCTGTCTGCTACCCTAACTGATAATCATGTAAAAGCTGGAACTCTTACCAAAAAGGGTTCTAAGAAAGTTTCTGAAACCGTAACCCCTCCTGCTCACAACAAAGAAGCCACAACCGAGCCCTCTCGTAATAATAGAAAGAGGAAAGTTAGAAATTTTGCTGTGGTTACTCCAGCTGTTCCCGTCAACCAAGCTGCACCTATGGTTCAAGCACCGGTCAAAAAGCCATATGGTGGAATTTACCCACTTTGTGCCACCTGTAACTACCATCATCCCCAAAACATCACATGTCGCCTTTGTACTTATTGTGGGAGATATGGTCATACGGTTAGTATTTGTAGGACCAAAGCTCTTACTGGCCAAGTCAACCCTCCAAACCGAACCGTACCTCAAGTGACTAACCAATGTGCTCCTGCCATTGCTAATGGGGGTGCTTGCTATGAGTGTGGTGACCCGAACCATTTTCATAAACAATGTCCAAGACTTGCAAATGCTAGACAAGGTGGAGCTCGTGGGCGTGCGTTCAACATAAACGCCAACGAAGCTCAAGCCAACAACGACGTGGTTAATGGTACGTTCCTTGTTATTAGTCAATATGCCTCCATTTTGTTCGATACCGGTGCCGATAAAAGTTTTGTGTCACTTAATTTTGAGCCTTTACTTGCAAAGACACGATCCCAATTAGAGAAAACCTTCACCGTTGAAATAGCAAATGGTGACTCCCTTACCATTGAGTCCATTATTTATGATTGCTCCTTAGAACTAAATGACCATTCATTCCCAATCAACCTTGTTCCAATGTCACTAGGAAGCTTTGATATTATCATAGGTATGGATTGGCTATCAAATCATCATGCCGAAGTCATTTGCTTTGAAAAGTGTATTCAAATTCCACTACCATCGGGAGAAACCTTACGAGTTTTTGGTGAAAAGCCTTGCAAGGGTCTTAAATTGATGTCTTGTACTACCGCTCAAAAGTACTTACGAAAGAAGTACTTCGCTTTCCTAGCTCATATTGTTCAAAAGGACGTCAAGGAGAAGAGTATCCAAGACATTCCTATCATTAGGGATTTTCCCGAAGTGTTTCCTAAAGATTTATCCGGTCTTCCTCCTGTTCGTCAAGTAGAGTTCCGTATTGATCTTATACCCGGAGCTAACCCCGTTACTAGAGCTCCTTATCGTCTTGCACGTTCCGAAATGCAAGAGCTTGCAAGTCAACTTCAAGAACTCTCCGACAAAGGTTTCATTCGCCCGAGTCATTCACCGTGGGGTGCACCCGTCTTATTTGTTAAGAAGAAGGATGGATCATTTCGCATGTGTATTGACTACCGCGAACTTAACAAGCTTACTATCAAGAACCGTTATCCTTTGCCTAGAATCTATGATCTCTTTGATCAACTTCAAGGTTCTACTTGTTTCTCGAAGATCGATCTTCGATCCGGTTATTATCAGCTTCGTGTTCAAGAAGATGACATTCCTAAGACTGCTTTTCGAACAAGGTATGGGCATTACGAGTTCATGGTTATGCCTTTCGGGTTAACCAATGCACCTGCAGTTTTCATGGATCTCATGAATCGTGTGTGCAAACCGTACCTTGATAAATTTGTGATCGTCTTCATTGATGATATCTTAATCTATTCCAAGACTAAAGCCGACCATGAAGAACATCAAAAATTGGTTTTGGATCTCTTAAAGAAGGAACAACTTTATGCTAATTTCTCCAAATGTGAATTTTGGCTAAAAGAAGTTCAATTTCTTGGTCATATTGTCAATGACAAAGGAATTCATGTTGATCCTGCTAAGATTGAAACGATTAAGAATTGGAATGCCCCGAAGACTCCTACCGAAGTTCGTTCATTTCTTGGTCTTGTGGGTTGTTATCGTCGTTTCATCTCAAACTTCTCAAAGATTTCTGTCCCTCTTACCGCTTTGACCCACAAGGGTAAGACTTATGAATGGGGACCGAAACAAGAAGAAGCTTTCCAAACCCTCAAACAAAAGTTGTGCAATGCTCCTATATTGACTCTCCCCGATGGAATCGATGATTTAGTTGTCTATTGTGATGCTTCTAACCAAGGTCTTGGTTGTGTTCTCATGCAACGAGGCAAAGTAATCGCTTATGCATCAAGGTTTTTATCATGGTTTCCAAATGTGTCTATATATATATATATATATATACACCTACAACTTCTTTTTATCAATTAATGATCATGCATATCTATTAAGGTCACAAAATAATGTTTTAAACTACA
Organism: Smallanthus sonchifolius; assembly: GCA_023525975.1. NCBI lineage: Eukaryota > Viridiplantae > Streptophyta > Magnoliopsida > Asterales > Asteraceae > Smallanthus > Smallanthus sonchifolius. Next base: position 38,193,796 of record CM042027.1, on the reverse strand, counting down.
ATCTTACACATACATGCGTAACTCTCAATTTATATGTATGCATATACACTTTACAATTTTTCCCAAACTAACAACTATAAACACACACATTTATATATATATATATAGATCATTATTTCTACACGTAAGCATCCATGTTCAAGCCTTTTTACCTAGTGTTAATCATGCTTTTAATTTAATATCTACAACTATCATCATAGGATCAAAGCAATAACATATACACCCATATATTCAAATTTCGGCCCTTTATGTATATATTTATAAAACTTTTAGTTTTTAACTCATTAAAGTTAAACTTTATCAATATTCATTAATCTTTTTAAATCTTTTTTATTATTAGGATGAACAACGAGCTTAAACCAAAAATAAAGATGAAAATAAAGTGTGGTGTCGGGTTCATACCACTAGACAAGCTAGATGACGAACAACAAGTAGAAAGATGGTAGAGGCTCGTGATGCTACAAAATCCGACTCCTAGACTCCAACTTCCTTGAATCTCCAACTCTAACTCAATACTCTCTCCTAGACTTGTGTTCTTAGATTGAAGATGCAAAGTGTGTGTGTGTGTGTATGGCTCAATTTATGTAGGGATAATAATGGAGGTGGTGTGTTGGTCACACTATCATCATTACTAAGAATGGTGATCATGATGGATTGGACTTTGGATGGATTTTCACTCAAAAGGGTATGGAGCAATTGACACAAGGCATGGTGGTAGTGTGGTGTAGGTGATGTGGTGGGATGGGCCCCCTTTCTCGGCCGAACCAAGGGTAAAAGGGTGGGGGGGTTGGGTCTTGTTCCACATTTGGTTGGGTTCAAAGTACCTAGTTGGGTGTCTTTTTAGTAGTATATACTTGGTAGGTGTTCCCGTGATCTAATACACGATGTAAACTTTTTAAAGATCAACTAACTTATATGTTTTTGTGTTGTTTGACTAGTCTCCAAAATTTACTAGTTAACCCGACATGGTTATCACTTCAACTATATAGTACATGTATACACATTAAATAATATAGAGCCATGTAACAATTATTTATAAGTCAATATTTTTATAAAAGTTTAGTCACCAATATTTATGTTTTTATATTAAAGCGTCTCCCTAGACTCTTACTAGAATAAAATTCTTGTTAATCACCAACGACCGTACGTTGCGGGTTATCACTATTTATTTTCCTAGTAATTCTTAAAAATTACTATTTTGATATAATTTCCTTTGCTAGACTCTTTGACTTTACTTAGTCAAAATAAAACTTTAGGAAATATATATTATGAACGTGTATTTATGAAATATAGATATTAACCTGAAATGCTGGGTGTCACAGGTGCAGTGGGACTAATGAGGTGGATAGAAAAGATGGAGTCAGTGATTGATATTAGTGAATGCACCGCTGACTGCATGGTGAAGTATTATACCTGCACGCTCACTGACAAAGCTTTAACTTGGTGGAATACTCAAATAAAGACTTTGGGGAGAGAGAAAGCGTATCAATTGTCTTGGGAAGACTTGAAAATCATGATGATCGAGGAATATTGTCCTCGAAACGAATTACAAAAGATTGAAACTAAAATGTGGAACCTACAAATGATCGGAGATGATGTGGCAGGGTATACCGACCGTTTCAATGAATTGGCAATTCTAGTATCGCATATGGTGACGCCAGAGCATAAGCGTGTGGAAAGGTATCTGTGGGGCCTTGCGCCTTAAATTCGCAGTATGGTAACTTCATCTAATCCAATAGATGCCAAGAGTGCTATAACTTTAGCATTCAAACTAAGGGTTGATGCAGTACGTAATGGATTGTTTATAAGGAAGGAGAATGAGGAAGGTAGATCGGGGGAGAAAAGGAAGTGGATGTGGAGTTCAAGTAACAAACTTGGGAAACAAGGGTTTAAGAAACAAGGAACTGTAAAGGCTTTTGCAACCAACACTGTAGAAAGGAAGGAGTATGATAGGGGTCTACCGAGGTGCAAGAAGTGCGGAAATCATCACACCGGCTAATGTATCAGATGTGGAAAATGCGACAGGTTTGGCCACACCACACAAGCTTGTCGAGTTACTAACCGAATGTGGAAGAATAAACCGGGATGTTTTGTTTGTGGCGATCCGAAGCATTTCAAGAGGGACTTTCCCAAGTGGAAGAATCAGATGAACACTCAGGCACAAGGGAGAACATTTGTGATGGGTGCAGGGGACGCACGCCAAGACCCGAACATTGCCACTGGTACGTTCCCAATAAATAATCACTATGCCTCTATACTTTTTGATTCGGGTGCAGATATGAGCTTCGTGTCGAATGATTTTAAATCCTTACTTGGTATTAAGGCCAGCAAACTAGATCAAAGTTATACAATCGAATTAGCAAATAGGAAGTTAATTAAAACCGGAGAGGTCATTAAGGGTTGTACTTTATGTTTAGAAAACCATACATTTGATATAGACCTTCTACCCGTCGAACTAGGGAGTTTCGATATTGTTATTGGTATGAATTGGTTATCAAAGAATCATGCCGAGATCATATGCTTTGAGAAGATTGTACGTATCCCATTACCAAGCGGAGAAATTCTTTCAATTCAAGGCGAAAGGTGTAGAATGATGCTGAAGATGATAAACTGCATGAAAGCTCATAAATATCTACGCAAGGGTTATTGTGCATATCTGGCTCATATCGTCGAGAAGAAACCTGAGGAACGTCAACTTGAGGACATACTGATTATTAGAGATTACCCCGAAGTATTTCCTGAGGACTTACCTGGTTTACCACCACCGAGGCAAGTTAAGTTCCGGATCGACCTAGCACCAGGAGTTGCACCAGTTGCACGATCACCATATCGTTTAACACCTTCTGAGATGCAAGAATTATCAAACCAACTGCAAGAGTTACTTGATAAAGGTTTCATAAGACCGAGTTTTTCACCTTGGGGATCTCCATTCTTATTTGTGAAAAAAAAGATGGAACCTTTAGAATGTGTATCTGATGTATTGCAAAATACATCTATTTATCGTTTAGAGTTTTTATAATTTTTGTATAGTTTCATTGCGTTTTCGTAGTTAGATTAGTTCCTTTTGATAGTTTGTGTTTGTGCAGGTCCCGGTTGCTGAAAGGAGCGAAAAACAGTCAAAATATGCTGAAAAGAGTAAACGGTTGGAATCGGGTCGAGTTGGAGCTGAACGGGAACGGAAAATAGAGAAAATCTGACAGAAACAGGTTTACGCGCCACGCGACACCCCTGAGGAAGGAGGATACGCGCAACTCTTAGCCTTGGAATTGTAATGCCCAGTAATGAAGGCGCCGCGCCACGCGACGACTAGGTGGTATACCTGTCGCGCGACGCGACGGGTGTTATTTTCGGCCCAGTTTGTTGCTGCTGCAGAATTGTTGCTGCAAATCATATATAAACATCTTAAAGTTAAAGTTTAACCTAGTTACGAAGAGGGTTTCTTGAGGGCGAATTTTGCAGCAAGTTTTAGGATTTTTGAAGCATTCTAACTCGTGGGAATCACTCGGTTGAAGACGGAAGCTTAGGAAAGAAGAACATTCGGGTTTTATCATCCGATTTTCCTTATTCTTGTGTTTTCATTCTTTTGATCATGAATTCCTTTGTCAAACATTATGCTTTGATTTTTATTACCATGATGCTTGGCTAAAACTCTTGAACTACCTAGATTAGATGAAAGATTGAATAAAGTTTGGATTTTTATGGATTTTATTGTGTTTATGGATTAATCTCAAAAAGTAACAAACTTTGGAACTTCTAATTTGGTGCATATGCGTATCTAGCTTTGATTGTTGATTGTTTACTGTTTTACACAAACTTTGGTGAATGTCTTTCATGTAATGGGTTTGTGTTGATTATCGAGTCTTTGCGGGTTCGGGAATCTTTGGGTAAATTGGCCACTAGCCTTAAAAACAGTAACTAAAATAAAATTAAAACTAGGTTTTCTGCTTAACTTGTCGCTGAGAGGCTCGAGTTTGTTAGAAGGTCACGGTTTAACATATAGCTAAGATAGGTTTTGAGAGAAGCCGGTCTTAGTTCCCTAGTCATTCTCGTGTCTGTTAAACCAAGTTAGAACCCATAGTTGCCTTAGACTTCCGTGCTGAGAGGTAGGTTGTCATGTTAGGGCACTTTTAGAGACGTTAAAGGACTGAGAGGAAGTCTAACAACCGGTGTTCATAACGGCTTCGTAGAGTCTCCTAGGTTTCTTCCTGAGAAGGGTCGGGAGGTCTTAGCTGAGATTTCTTAGGGTTTAGTACACAAAGATCCTGGTTCCATAGCACTTTAATACCATTAGAAAGTCCATTCCTAAATCAATCCGGATTCTAGTCTAGGTAGTCATTCATCTCTACTGAATTCAACCTTAATCTATTTCGTACTTTAGCTTAGTTAACTTTAAATTCAATTCTAGGATTTTTAGTAAAACCCCCCCTCAAATAATAAAAAAATGGTTAGTGTCGTGTCCGTGTCAGTCTAGGTCTAGATAGAGTCGTTAGCGTAATTTAACAGAGTCTCGTGGGTTCGATATCCGGACTTACTTAGCTTTACTAAAGTCGATCGGTTCACTTGCTGGTTAGTAGTAGTGTAGTTTAAGAGAGTCTAGAGTATTACTTAGTGTCTAGATCCAGGATAATTTAGTTTACTTTTACTAGATTACTTTTAGAACATCAGTATCGATTACCGGGAATTGAACAAGCTTACAATTAAGAACCGGTATCCTCTTCCTCGAATAGACGACCTATTCGATCAACTTCAAGGTTCAAGTTTCTATTCTAAGATTGATCTACGATCAGGATACCACCAATTAAGAGTCCAGGAGGATGATATACCAAAGACAGCTTTTAGAACTCATTATGGTCATTATGAATTCCTAGTCATGCCATTTGGTTTGACTAATGCACCGGTAGTTTTCATGGATCTCATGAATCGTGTGTGCAAACCATACCTGGATAAATTCGTGATTGTATTTATCGATGACATATTAATATATTCACAAACCAAGGAAGAACATGGACATAACTTGAAGCTAATCTTAGAACTACTTAGGAATGAGAAATTATATGCAAAATTCTCTAAGTGCGAATTTTGGATCCGAGAGGTCCACTTTCTCGGGCTTGTGATCAATAAGAAGGGTATTCATGTAGACCCATCCAAGATTGAAGCTATCAAAAATTGGGAAGCACCAAGAACCCCAACTGAGGTGCGCCAATTTTTGGGATTGGCAGGTTATTACAGGCGATTCATCGAGAACTTTTCAAAAATAGCCCTACCCTTGACGACATTAACACAAAAAGACAAAAAGTTTGATTGGACCGATAAACAGAAGTCAGCTTTTCAATTATTAAAGCAGAAGCTTTGCAGTGCACCAACCCTCTCACATCCTGAAGGAACCGATAATTTCATCGTGTACTGTGACGCGTCACACCAAGGTCTGGGATGTGTACTGATGCAGAGGGAAAAAGTTATAGCATATGCATCCAGATAACTAAAGGTCCATGAGAAAAATTATACTAGTCACGATTTAGAATTAGGTGTTGTTGTGTTTGCACTCAAAATATGGAGACATTACCTCTATGGTACAAGAGGCACTATCTTTACAGACCACAAGAGTCTCTAGCATATCTTTAATCAGAAAGAACTCAACACGAGGCAACGCCGTTGGGTAGAACTGCTACATGATTACAACTGCGAGATCAAGTACCACCCTAGGAAGGCGAATGTCGTAGCAGACGCCTTGAGTCGTAAGGAGCGAGTTAAAACTCTTCGTGTCCGTGCCCTAGGATTGACAATTCATACGAATCTCACGACTCAAATCCATATGGCACAACAGGAAGCAATCAAAATAAGAGAACATTGAAAGTGACGCATTACGGGGAATGATAAGGCAGTTGGAACCAAAGTCAGATGATACTTTATACTTCATGAATAGAATTTGGGTGCCACGTTTTGGTAATTTACCCACAAGTCCAGGTACTCCATTCACCCAGGTTCGGATAAGGTGTATAAGGATCTGAAAGAACACTATCGGTGGCCAAACATGAAGGGAGAAATTGCTATCTTTGTTGGCAAGTGTCTGACGTGTTCAAAGGTAAAGTAAAAGCAGAGCATGAGAAACCGTCAGGATTATTACAACAACCCGAGATTCCTCAGTGGAAATGGGAACAAATCTCCATGGATTTCATTACAAAGTTACCCAAGACTTCAAGCGGGTACGATACTATATGGGTAATCGTCGATCTTTGACAAAGTCAGCACATTTCCTACCTATCAAAGAGACGGATAAAACCGAGAAGCTCGCAAGACTATTTATTAAGGAAATTGTAGCCAGACATGGAGTACCAAGCTCTATTATCTCTGATAGAGATAACAGATTCGTGTCTAGAATCTGGCAATCCTTACAAGAAGCTTTAGGCTCACGTCTTAACATGAGCACATCATATCACCCTCAAACAGATGGTCAAAGTGAAAGGACCATTCAGACTTTAGAAGATATGCTTCGTGTGTGTGCAATTGATTTCAGAGGAAATTGGGATACTCACCTACCGTTGGCTGAGTTTTCGTACAATAATAGTTACCATACTAGCATAAAAGCCGCTCCATTCGAGGCTTTGTATGGTCGTAAATGTCGCTCACCGCTATGTTGGGCGGAGGTTGGCGACAAACACTTAACTGGTCCTGAGGTTATTCAAGAGACCACAGACAAGATTTTCAAAATCAAGGATCGTCTGAAGGCCGCCCGTGATAGACAAAAGAGTTACGCGGATAACAGACGAAGATCTTTAGAATTCCAAGTGGGACACAAAGTCATGTTAAAGGTCTCACCTTGGAGTGGAATTGCAAGATTTGGAAACCGTGGCAAGCTTAACCCTAGGTACATTGGATCATTTGAAATACTGGCTAGGGTTGGCTCTGTAGCTTATAAACTCAAGTTGCCACAAGAACTAAGCAATATACATGATACATTTCATGTGTCCAATCTCAAGAAGTGTTTATCAGACGAGACATTAATTATACCGCCTGATGAAGTTTACATAGACGACAAGTTGCACTTCGTTGAAGAACCAATTGAAGTTGCAGATTGGAAGGTTACACCCCCAAATTCCACTAACGGAGTTTTACCGTTTGAAAGGTGACACACCAGGATCTCAGTCATTAGTTACATCAAACGACACTATATGGGACTTGAAATGTCATAACATAAAAGTTCAGAGTTAATGCGGAAGCATAAACGTTAATATAAAATTTAAAGTAGTTACACGCAACAAGCGCCAATCAATATAATTAAGTAAACTGTTTATCATGTTTGAAATGAATGAAATGACAGTAGGACTCCATGCATGTCCTAATTGTGCAACCTGTGCCAAAGCGACTTGAGAAACATGTAAGAAAAAGTGTCAACACGAGGTTGGTGAGTTCACAGGTTTCAAGTTTACAATAAGAGAGTGTTTGCCAGATTATGTACATTCAATATGCATATCTATGGGTAGCTAGCCTATGTTCTTGTCTTACTAAAGCGCTCGCAACCGAAGCTGACTGTTTGTGTTTGTATGCCTCCTGCCAGGTCTATCAACTCTGGCAAATGTGAGTGGGCTAACATTTCACCCGTTCGACCTCCAATCGAGTTAGTGCGACTAACGTGGGTGGGGCTTGTCAAACCCAGTAGTACTACTAAACATTACCTCGCTAAGATCCATATTAACGGTTCGATGTATGATGAGGACTTTCTGTCATAGTGTGTCACGCTTAGCCTCAACAGTAATATCATATGAATTACAATAATCTAAAATAGTTGTGTCATGTTTTGTCACCCAACGGGAAAAACATGTAACATAATGTTTGTCTGCGTACTTGTTTCTCCCCCACGGGGAAAACAAGTAAAAGTATGATAGTTGGTGTTCATGTTTGTTTCTCTTCAATAGGAAAACAAGTAAAATATGTTTGTGTGTAAGCATGTTTCTCCCCCAATAGTAAAACAAGTAAAAAGGGGTCGTGAAACTCACCTGAGTCTGAGCAGAGCGTAGTAATTAGCACCCCACAAGGATGCAACACTAACCGCAAATGGATTGTACGCGGACTATTTATGAACGCCTTAGAATAAGATGTGACAGTTAGAAAGACGTAAGAGTTTGTGGCAACGACACGGAAAGATCGAACGTCTTAAAACATCCTAAAGATTTAAGAGTAGACGAACGCGTCTATGTAAATATATATTCCTTAATATAATAATTAAGGTAAATGCGTTACGTGTCGAACGTTAATAACGAATAGCATTAAGTAAATAAATAACTTCGTACGTTTGCCATTTAAAATGGTTAGGATAATAATATAACTATATATTATTTTTAAGTCGTATGATTAACAAAATAATCATTTGTGTGGAGAAAGTAATAAATATATTATTTTTATTCGATATAATAAACGTGGGTAAATAATATAAACAATTATATAACTATAAACGTCACACGAAATAATAAACGAGGCGAAATAATATAAAATATATATATTATTTTGTACTAGGAGTCAAGGGTTAAAAATAATATAAACATATTATTTTTTACGAAGTCGGGGTTTGAAAATAATATAGCTATATTATTTTAAAAGTGGAATTATTAATAATTATAAGTTATAAAATCAAACCCGAGCCTACGGGTTGTTTTCCGGGTTAAAACACTTTAATATAATATTATATTAATATAGGAAAATGTTTTATAATTATATAATGTTTAGAAAATAATTAAAAACGAAAACAGGGGGAGGGAGACTCGAACCCGGGTCTCCTCCCCACCAGTCACACGCACTAACCAGTCCTGCCCGCTAGGGAATCGTGATGGTAACCCGGATCAAAAGCTTATAACACACAGACATAATAGGTTCGTCCCCCATGCGTGAACCGGACCCAAGATCCATCCCAAATCCCTTGAATTCGATTACGATTGGAAACAGGGGTATAGGGGTTTTGTAAATCTATGTATGGCGATCCTGTGGATGTTATAAGTTGCAAAATCATCGAGTTTTGGTTGATGAATCATTTGATTGAAAAGTAGAACCCTTGCTTTGAATGTGGAAATCGAATTGAACAAATCTGATTTTAGAAATCGCTGAATTCATAGGGCTTTTATAGATTAAGACATTGCGAAACCGCAGGTATAGTTTAATTTCATTAAGTTTAAGTGTAGGTAAGAATTCGATTGAACAAGAATTCATATGAACCCTAGATTCGATCCGGTTTCAGTTTGATGATATAAGCCCTGTATTTCATAGGGCTTTCCATCTAGGCATAGAGACGACTTTAAGGACGTATCCAATTTCATTATTTGATATCGAATTATCAGGGTTCGATTAAATTGGAAAGGTATGAACCCTAGATATTAATTCATGTCATATTCGATACTATAAGCCCTGATTATGATAGGGCTTTTGTTCTAGAGGGGAAAACGAAACTACAGGTGCTATTTGTTACCTCAATTGGGTTCGAATTGACCGAGATCAACCATATGGGTTTCCGACTTCAAGAGGCTAATCTCCGGCGATCCTGACTGCTTCTACGACGCGACTGATGTGGGGGAAATGATCAGTGGGACTCGTGTAGCGTTCGCAGATGATTAATTTCAGTATAAATTATTGAATTGATGCGAATTGGTGAGGATTAGGGACGACTTTGACGGTTACGGTTTGGAGTTCATAATGGAATTAATTCGTGGTCATTACGGGTCAATAATGGTCGTAAATGATTCAATGACGATGGCCATAATCACTGCCATGCGTTACAACCTTCAAATTGAACGGATTTTGGATTGTTGTTGCGAATTTGGATCCAAAGTATCACGAATTTGACTTTGGAAAGTCAACAGGAACATAATTCTTCGATTTTCACTTTATAAAGTCAATTAGAATGAGTTTAGACTAATTACACAACTAGTCCTTGTAGTTTTAGTTTGAATAAAGGCAGAATTAGTCCCTAGGGTTTGAGATAAGTTAAATAGGTTAGTATTTAACTGGTTATTTAACTGGATTTGCTAACGGGCTTAACCCTAAATAGCCGGATGTCACAAAAAGTTCCCGTACAACCACAAATTCCTATTCCTGAACAAGTTCCTATTCCACAAGCTGAGGTTGAAATACCTATTCAGGAACCATATCAAGAAGGGGTCGTTCATGAACCTGAACATGATCTAGGAATGAACATGGATGATTTCGTTGATGATGTTGTGAACTCGCCCATTCAAGAAGCTGAAGGGAATGTGGTGACTGATGATGAATCTAGTTCCAGCTCAAGTGAGACGATAATACCTGTTACTGAAGCTACTGACTCTGATGAATCTAGGGATTTTTCCTCATATCATTATGAGCGGTTGGCTACAATTCCACTGGCCAATGCTGGAAAACGCATTAAATCTCATGCCAGACGACCAAGAAGAAAGTCTGTTCGGGATCCTCCTTCCGGTTCAGTACTTGGAAAAAGATCCTTGGTTGATGAAAGTACTGAGTCTGATAGTGACTTTAATCCGGATCCCAAGACTCAAAAGTTAATGTCTGCATCCATAGCTGCTGCTAAATCTTCACAAGGAGTAGAGGATGCACAGTTTGTTGCTTCCTTGATTATTACTCCTCCACGATCTAAGGATCCATCTTCGGTGATTTCTCCTGTTCCTCCAGTCATTCCTACTACTGCAAGTCCTTCAGTTCCACAATCGACAGTTGGTCCGTCTAAGCCTTCTGATTCTGAAAGGATTACTTTCCTTGAATCTCAACTGCTTACACTACAAGCTCAGGTAGATACTCTTGTGTCTACTTATTCACACCGACAGCTGGTGATTCAGACTAAAGCTCAACAGATAGCTGATATGCAAGCATTGGTGACTAAACTCGTTTAGCGTCTTGACGCTCAGGGGGAGTTGAGGATACCTGATACTTGTCACACAGAGTCTATTCAAAGACGTGAAGATGAAGACAATGATCCTGATGGAAATATTGAGGGTGATCGTCAATACACTGATGCTAATCCTATATCTAGGGTTCAGGGGGAGTCGACATCACAATCACTTGAAGGAAACAAAGATACTTCTGGTACTAATGAAGAAGAAATTCTATTATTGGAGTTCTTTCAAGATTCAGAAGAAGAGGAAGCTGAAAAGATTGCATGTCTTGATGACATTGATGATTTATTCAATGATATGTCGGATAATGAGAAATAGTAGAGATTGAGATAGAGAAAGATATAGATAGTGTTACCTATGAAGGCTGTGATGGTCTTAAAGTGCCGTATAACTTCATCCAAGATGATGTTATTCATGAATTTACTTATGAAGGAGTAACAGACTCTATGGACTCTGCTGAAGACATCACAATACCTGAAGATATTGCTTATTCAAAGATGGATACTGATAAAGATGATGAAACTGAAACTACTCACACTGAGTCTCCGAAGGTTAATGAAGAACCTGTGATGTACAGAAATACAGGGATGACACGAGAACAGTGGAGAGAAGTTGTAAACAGTTGGATGAAGGTGCTACCCAAGTCTCCAGCACAACCTGCTCAGAAAGAGAAATATGTGAATAAAGAGCAGTGTGTAGGAAGGATCATAAGTTGGTTCTATGATGATGAATCAATATTATTTGCAATTAAACGATCTGACGGTGTTCAATACTTAAAGCCGAGGATCAAGTATTTCAATACCTTGCCAAGGTGTGAAATAAATGGTTTAGCTTCAAAGCCACTCATTAATAGATCGAAGAATGGTTTGGCTGATGTGATAGCAAACTTGTTCAAGAACGAAGGTAGTTCAGGAAAGTATGATCGCCTGAAACCACAAAAAGGAAAAGAGAGTGAAGAACACAGATCCAAAGACTGGGAAAGTGACCTGGAGATACAAGTATGAACCAGTGCGTGCTATTCACAAGATACCGATAAAGAAGATTGCTCAAGACTTTCTTGGGAATATGAAATGGTGGTATGTCAATGTCAATACTGGTGAAGCAAGGATTGAAGATAAAGACAATAAGGTCATTGTATGTTTCTATGATGCAATGAATCTTATAAATTTTTCTAAGAAAGATCAGAGGACGTTGAGAAAGAATGAAATAATGTTCACTGATGTTTGGAGAGAACAAGGTCTACAGTACAAAAGAGTTTTGGAGATATGCATAACATATGGAGTGCATGCTGGCAGCAGACTACCGGATAACTGGAAGAGTTCAAGATAAAGACTGAACACTGAAGATCAAGCTATTGTCAAGGGGAGTCTGTTAGGACATAGTTTGTAATGACAAAAACTTGTAATAGTTAGATTTTATGTCTTTACGTTTTTGTTACGTAAATATTGATGGAGGTTATGTCATTTTCGCGGGTAATAAAGGCGGGTACATAACTGGTCAAGTACTTTAAAGAATGACAAAGTCAAATTTGAGAAGGTGAATTATGTGGAGCAGCTTGAACACAATCTTTTGAGTGTATCACAAGTTTGTGACAAGAAGTTTTCGTTCCATTTCAATGATGCTGAGTGTTATATCTTGAAACCGGGCTTCGTTATTCCTGACGAATGGATTCTCATGAAGGCTCCTAGGAGAAATGACACGTATGTCCTTGACATGAGTGTCGCTACTAAAACGGATTCAATTCCTACTTGTTTACTCTCCAAGGCGTCGGAATCAGATTCTATTTTGTGGCACAGGAAGCTAGCTCACATCAACTATCGGAAGATGAACTATATTGTTAAGAATGATCTAGTTCTTGGTATTCCGAAGAATGAAATTGTGTTCACTGATTAATGGAGAGAACAAGGATTGCAGTATAAGAGAGTGTTGGAGATATGTAGAAGATATGGAGTGCATGCATGCAGCAGATTACCGGATAATTGGAAAAGCTCATCATAAAGACTGAAGACTGAAGATCAAGCTATTGTCAAGGGGGAGTCTGTTAGGACATAGTTTGTAATGACAAAATATTTGTAATAGTTTAGATCTAATGTCTTTCTGTTTTTGTATGTAATGTTCTAAGTTTTCTATACAAGTTATGCTAGAGGCGAACTTGTCAAGTTCGCCTAGTCTGACAGAGGCGAACTTGTTAAGTTCGCATAGTCTATCTGAGGCGAACTTGTTAAGTTCGCTTAGTCTGTTAGAGGCGAACTTGTTAAGTTCGCCTAATACAGATCAAATGTCTATATATAGAGGTTACAGAGTCAGTTTACGAAGCGTTGAACAGAAGTGAACGAATTGTCTGATTGAGTCTGTAAACTCTATGATTGTTGGAATACAAGCATGAATGTTATTTACGTGATTGTTTCTATTGTCTTTTGTGTATACAATTGTTGATTCAGTTGGATTCCGCACTCCGCGTTAACAATACGTCTTATCATGAGAACGATCCGTAGAAGAGCCATGTGGACCTACAAGTGGTATCAGAGCTTATGCTCGTGATTCTTGGTAATTTTAGACGGTTTTGTATGCAAATTGACAAGAAATTCATCATCTTTGAAATTTTCATTTCCATGGAGTTTTCAAGCTTATTTTTCTTCTGATTTGGTGTTTTTGAAGTGGATTTTGAAGAAATTGATCCGATAGAAAGGTTCTCTGTTCCTGATGATTGTATTCCTTGCAAGAAGGGGAAACAACGAAAGAAATCACACAAATCTAAATCAAAGAATTCTATCGTAACTCCTTTGGAGCTGCTGCATATGGATTTGTTCGGTCCGATTAGTATCAGGAGCATTGGTGGGAAATCGTACTGTTTGGTAGTAATGGATGATTTCTCTAGATTTTCATGGGTTAAGTTTCTTTCTTCTAAAGCTGAAACCAATGAGTTGGTACAATACTTAATCCTGGGTTTGGAGAATTTGTTCAATCTGAAGGTCAAAAGAATTAGGAGTGACAATGGCAGTGAGTTTAAGAATAGCAAGATGGGCTTATTCTGTCTACAAAAGGGAATTCATCATGAATTCAGTGTGCCATATGTTCCTCAACAAAATGGTGTTGCTGAACGAAAGAACAGGACATTGGTTGAAATGGCATGCACGATGCTTGCAGATTCTAAGCTTCCAGTTACTTTTTGGGCTGAGGCTGTGAATACTGCGTGTCACGTTTTGAACAGGGTCTTGACCGTCAAGCGACACAACAAGACATGCTACGAGTTGCTGAATAATCGAAAGCCGAATCTGGAATATTTACTACCTTTTAGTAATCCATGCACCCTATTGAAAGTTAGAGATGTCCCAACCAAGTTCAGTGCTAAGGCTATTGAAGGGATTTTTCTAGGGTATGTTGCAAATTCTACTACCAAGAGGGTTTATAACAAAGAGACACGCCAAGTTGAAGAATGGTTTCATATTGACTCTTCAAATCGGTCTTTACCTCAAATGGCGATTGGACCAGATTGGGCATTTGATTATGAAAATTTATTCAAGTCTTTTCATTTACCTTCTGATATTTCTCCTGAAGAAGCTGTTGTTCTCTATGATTCATGTCAGGATGTACAGCACAGTGGTTTTCTACAAAATGCAGTTCAAAATTCATCGGTTCCATCTACTTCTGATCCCGATCCTAATGTTTCTTCTTGTTCAGGACCACAAGACTCTGAGAGTGAGGAAGACAAAGCTATTTTTCAAGATTCTTCTGCTGATCCTTTGTTGGGTGATGATCCATTACCTTCGACACAGCCTCAGGGGGAGATTCCTACAAATTTAGACTCGGAAATTCCAATTAATCAAGATTTTTCTTATCAATCTGATACAACTCAAGTTAAAGTGTTTCCGGTTCCTGAGGTCGCATCAATCAAGGAACTCAAAGATCATCCGGTGACGAATATAATAAGAAATTTGCGTGATGGAGTGAAAACACGTTCTATTGTTGACAATACTTGTTTGTATACATGTATTAAAGATTCTTGTGTTCTTGATGATTGCTCACATTCATGTTTTATTTCTCAGGTCGAACCAAAGAATGTTGAAATGGCTTTAAATGATAACAATTGTATATAGGCCATGCAGGAAGAACTTGCTAAGTTTGACAAACTCAAGGTTTGGAATCTTGTAGATCTTCCGAAGGGTATGTATCCAGTTGGTACAAAATGGGTGTTTGAATGTAAGAAAGACGATTGAGGTGTCGTGGTAAGAAATAAGGCAAGATTAGTTGTCCAGGGTTTCAATCAACTAGAGTGAATTGATTACATCGAGGTTTATGCTCTTGTTGCGAGGCTTGAAGCTATACGGTTGTTTCTGGCTGTTGCTTCTTATAAAGGTTTTAAGATGTTTCAATTGGACGTGAAAAGTGCTTTTTTATATGGAGAGGTCAAGGAGGAAGTTTATGTTTGTCAGCCGTCGGGATTTGAAGATCCACTTAATCCAAATATGGTTTTCAAGCTTGATAAGGCTCTCTATGATCTTCATCAGGCTCCTCGTGCGTGGTATGAAACGTTGTCCACACATCTTTTGGCAAATGATTTTGTTCGTGGCAAGATTGACTCGACCTTATTCATAAAGAAATCAGGGGAAGATTACCTACTAGTGCAGATATATGTGGACGATATTATTTTTGGCTCTATGAATGAAGGGTTGTGCAAAGATTTTGAGAGTGTTATGAAGTCGAAGTTTGAAATGTCAGCTATGGAAGAGTTATCATTTTTTCTAGGTTTACAAGTAAATCAAAAGGAAGATGGTTTCTTTATTCATCAGTCCAAGTATGTCAAAGACATCTTGAGCCGGTTCAAGATGGAGGACTGTACCCCATATGATACTCTGATTTCGGTCAATCATAAGTTGAATTCTGACCCGGATGGAAAAGATGTTGATTGTTGACTTTACAGGGCAATGATTGGATCTCTCATGTACTTAACCGCTCCAGGGCCAGATATAATGTTCGCTGTGTGTATTTGTTCCAGATTCCAGGCAAAACCAAAAGAATCTCACTTAATAGCTGTAAAAAGAATCTTTCGTTCTTTGAAAGGAAAACAAAGATTGGGACTATGGTATCCACATGGTTCTAACTTTGATTTCAATGCTTATACTGATTCTGATTTTGGTGGTTGTTGTTTGGACAGGAAATCTACAACAGGTGGTTGCCAGTTCTTGGGTAATCGACTTGTTTCCTGTCAATGCAAAAAGCAAACCACAGTGTCCATTTCTACATGCAAAGCAGAATACATCGCTGCTGCAAGTTGTTGTTCACAGATTTTGTGGATACAACAGTGGGTTAATACACCCCGCCAGGAGCGCACGATATCTGATTATAGTTCAAGGTGGTGCGACCAGTCCATGTAATAGTGGCTGATAATTTCTCCATTGTTGGATATATATCGGGTGCTACGAATATAACAGACGTGTTATTACTCAAGTTTCTCCGATCATTTAACACTTACATGTTAAAGCTAAGGTTTTTAGCATTTTCATGCTAACTCAGAATTGGCATTGCCCACGATATTTGGCTTAGCCCACGTTACTAGCTTGGCCCACATTTTTGGCTTAGCCTACGATTCTAAATTGTCACAGATTAAACACTTGTGAACATCATGAATATCAATTACTAAGACTACAACGTGACTCAACACTTGGGATAACTAATAGTTTTTACACTTTGGACTCTATGCTATAATCCGATATATGTATATACCCCACTTGATACACAACTAAGGGTTCCTAAAAGCAGGAAAAGTAAATTGTTCATCAACCACAAACATAAAAGGAAATTATTTCAAGACAAGTCAACCAATAGAAATAGCCAAACACCAGGGCTTAGGTCTCGGTATCTTTACCTTCATCGCCCTGTTCAACCAGCTTCTCAACCTCAGCAGCTCCGGCATCCTCAGTAGTCTTGCTGGTCTCAACTGCTTCACCTCTAAGCCTAGCCATAGAAGAGCGCCATCCCTCAAGATCCCAGGCTGCAAGATCAAAACCTTCAGCAGCAACCTGCTCAGCCATCTGGATCCTGGATTGAAGAATAGCCTTAGCAGCAGATTTCTTAGCATCCTCTATAGTCTGTAGAAGCCTCAGCTCGTACTAGGTTATGCTCTCCTGAAACTTGTTCTTCTGGCTTTGAATCTCATTCTCCAAGTATTTTCTCTTGGCGGCGAAGATTTTCTTAAAATCCTCAACCCTCTCTAGAGCCTCCTCAGCATTCCTCTCCGCTTTAGACAAGTTGGTGTAAAGCTTCTCAAGACCCTACAAGATATAGCCAGATTATTAATTTGGAATCCTGAAAAAATACATTGGGATTCCAAAAGGATACTTACCATATTCAGCAAGCCCTGAAGCTTCTTAGTGGTCTCAGCAGAGTCCATCCCCTCGAAGAATTCAAGATCCAACACCTCCATCATTTTCATCTTTTTACTTCCAGAAGCTTTGGACCGGAGAATAGGGACACAAGGCTTAACACTTGCAAGTGTGGGACCCTTCTTCTTGACTGTGACAGCCCCAGACAGAAAGCTATCAATATCAGACAAAGCAAACTCAGAATTTGACTTTGGGATTCCTATGTCACACCCCGACCGATGGCGGAATGATCGGGGCGGGACATGTGGACTGTTCATAAGCACAAGGTTGATTAAATTGAAATATATTAATTATCAAATTTCATTACAAACATTCAAGCAAAACCATTTCAAAGAAAAGAAACATAATTGAAATACATAAGTTCTTTATTTATTTTAACTAGGTCCAAGCCTATATGTAGCACATCTTGATCAATCTCACATATTTGGACCTGAAACATGAATAAAATAACGTCAACTAAAAAGTTGGTGAGTATAACACAGGTTTGTATATAGATAGCATATAGTTGAAAAACAAATTCATACATAACATGATAAATAAGGCATTTATGGGGAGCAGCTATTGTGTAACTAAGTACAATTAAACCTTTGTAACTAGCATGAAAAATTGTGTTGTCGGTATCAATCACCCCAATCTAGGTGGGTTTGTCAGACTCGATAGATCTATCATTGAAAACCGTCGGCTTGAATAGTTAATGATTGCACATAAGTGTTCACAAAAGTTAGCACACATAGCACTCGGGCATAAAGCTCAAATTGTACACATGAATGAAATTAGGATTTGTACTTGTGTTGTTTGTGTAAATGTAAGCATGTAAATTGATAGAGTTCATGTTTCACCCCAAAAGTGTAAAAGAGTAAAAGGGGCTATGAAATACTCACTTGGTTTGAAGTCGTAGCTAACAAAGATACTAGATAGAATAAGGATCCTTGAAATGCACAAGTTAACCTAGTGTGTAATGCGTATTGTATCAATAGTGTGCACAAAAGTTTAAGTTTAAAGTTGAATTTGAATTTGTGTATAAGGCCATTGATTTGTACTTCAAAGTATTGAATAAAATATAAGGTTTTGAGATAAACATTTTTGAAGCATTTTGTTTAAGGTTTGAGTTTGAATAATTAATTAAGTAAATTAAATAATTATCGTTTGTGAAAATATTGTAAGTGTTAAATGTAATTAAGTGTAAATAAATAAATGTCTTTGTTTAAATATAAAGTAAATAAATAATCATTATTTTATTTATTTATAATATGTAAATTAACCATTTAAATACTTTTTAAATGAAAGGTTTAGCAATAATTGTAAATTTAATTTTTATAAACTTTAAATAAATAATTTTCTATTTATTCCAAGATTAAATATTTGATCTTTCTAAATAGAATTAAATGCATTTTTATAAAAATCAACTATTTTTATTTTGTAATTTAATCAGAAATATTTATTGTTTGAAAAATATATAAAATTATAATTCTGCCAAAAATTTAACTCACACACGACCGTGCCTGGGAAGGGCACGATCGTGCTCGAACCACGGGCGCGACCATGCTAGTCAGGGCGCGACCGTGTTGATCAAACATAAGGCTTAACTAACTAAATCATTAGGCACGACCGTGCCTTGACCAGGCACGATCGTGTCTATGATTCTAAGACACGACTGAGATTAGCCAAAGGGCATGATTGGGTCTGGACAGGAGGACACGACCGCGCTGGTAGTCGACACGACCGTGTCTCATGAGGCACGACCGCGCTAGACGATTAGCGCGACCGTGTCTCTTCCAAAACAGACACGAATCGACTGATTCTTACATTGTTAGTGTTTGAAATCATAGGGCTTTTATTTATAGCATTATTACAAGTCTTGTTATATAGATTAATTGTATGTAAATCATGTTTAGAATTGAATTCGATTAAACTATTTTGAATAAAATATAGATTTGGGTTCGGGAAGATTTCTATAATGGAAGCCCAAATTAACATGGAGCTTTTGATCTAGAGGCTAAATAGACCGAGGACACAGTTTCAATTACCCGGAAGAGTAGCGAATTGATAGAAGACGGTAGGAAAGAGTTCTGGCGTCGATGAGGATGGTTTCCGGTGCTCCTTGCTGCGATTCCGGCTGTCTCAAAGCTTTCGGGAGTTTCCGAGAAGGTCGATGGAGCGTTTGGTTGGGGGAATTTCACTCCAGGATAGAATAATCGATGTTCAAGGGAGAGGATTTTGATTTCTTGGGACGAATCGGGTTTTCTGATGTTAATGGTTGAAATTGATAATATTATTTTCTTTGTTAATGAAAGTGAAACGTATATCGGTTATGAACTCAATGATCTCGCGTTTAAAACTGATTTTACGTTTCAACTGGTACGAGACGTGACCGTGCCCAAACGAGGTGCGACCGTGTCTATTAGGGTTTCTTGTTATTTTTCAACATTAGCCCTTGTAACTTTAGTTTTTGACATATTTGTATAAATAGATACTTACGTAGTGTTTTAATAGGATATAACCAGGTAAAATTTGTGGATTTTGCATTGAAATATAGTATTAAATTGATGGTACGAAAAGAAACAAAACAGTGCACTAGAATTGAGTTTGAAATGCATTACATTGAATTGAAAATACGGATACTAAAAATCAGAAATGTTACAGTCTCCCCATGTTGGGGAATTTCGTCCCGAAATTTAGCTAGAGGAAGCTACGACATCAGTAAAAAGATGGGGGTGCTTGAGCTTCATTTGGTCCTCTCGTTCCCAAGTGAATTCAGGACCACACTTAGACTCCCAACGAACTTTGACATTAGGAATACGACTTCGCTTGAGTTGCTTGATTTCACGATCCATAATTTCTACCGGTTCTTCAACGAAGTGCATCGTTTCATCAATGCGCACGTCATCAAGTGGTATATAGAGATTCTCATCAGCGAGACATTTCTTCAGATTAGATACATGAAATGTAGGATGCACATTGCCAAGAGATTGTGGTAACTCGAGTTTGTAAGCCACTTCCCCAATCCTTTCAAGGATTTTGAATGGACCAACATAGCGAGGTGCTAACTTGCCTTTTTTTCCAAAATGGATCACACCCTTCCACGGAGACACCTTAAGAAGAACAAGGTCACCGACTTGGAATTCCAAGGGTTTTCGACGTTTGTCGGCATAACTCTTTTGCCGACTCCTTGCTACTCGAATGTTGTCACGGATTTGAATGATCTTATAAGATGTTTCTTGAATTAGCTCGGGACCGGTGATTCGTGCTTCACCAATCTCATTCCAACAGATAGGAGAACGACATTTGCGACCATAAAGAGCTTCAAATGGAGCCATGTTGATACTCGTGTGATAGCATTGTTGTAAGAGAACTCAATTAGGGGTAAATGTGAATCCCAGTTGCCACCAAAATCAATTACACAAGCTCTAAGAATGTCTTCAAGAGTTTGGATTGTTCGCTCAGTTTGACCATCAGTTTGAGGATGGTAAGCCGTGCTCAAATCTAATCGTGTGCCAAGAGTAGTTTGGAGAGATTGCCAAAATCGATAAGTGAACCGAGCATCTCTATTGAATATTATGTTCAAGGGAACACCGTGACGGCTCACAATTTCGTCAATGTAAATTCGGGCTAGTTTCTCAACCCGATAGTCTTCACGGATAGGCAAGAAATGAGCAGATTTGGTGAGACGGTCAATAATCACCCAAATGCTATCATAACCACTTGAGGTGCGAGGGAGTTTGGAAATGAAATCCATAGCTAAGTTCTCCCATTTCCATACGGAAATTTCCGGTTGTTCAAGCAAACCAGAAGGACGTTGATGTTCGGCTTGGACTTTGGAGCAGGTTAAACATTTGGCAACATAAAGGGCAATGTCTTTCTTCATACCGGGCCACCAATATTGCTGGCGAAGGTCTTGGTACATTTTATCCACCCCAGGATGAATAAAATAACGAGTCTTGTGAACCTCGTTCATAAGAAACGTATGGAGATCTTCGCGATCGGGAACCCAAATACGGTTTAAGTAATAAAGTAAGCCATTTGGTTTTGATTCAAGTTGAAGTTCAACACCACATGACATTTCCTCGTACATGTTACCCTCGGTGACCGAGACGTGTTGAGCTTCTAAGATGCGAATTTGAATGTCGGTTTGGATTCGGGCACAATGAAGCATGACATGGTCCTTTCGACTCAAAGCATCGGCTACGACATTCGCTTTGCCGGGATGGTAACGAATCTCGCAGTCATAGTCGTTAAGGAGTTCGACCCAACGTCGTTGCCTCATATTGAGTTCTTTTTGGTTGAAGATGTGTTGAAGACTTTTGTGGTCGGTGAACACCACACATTTTGTGCCATAGAGATAATGTCTCCAAATCTTCAATGCGAATACGACCGCACCCAACTCGAGATCGTGTGTCATATAATTCTTCTCATGAATCTTAAGTTTGCTTGATGCATAAGCGATTACTTTTCCTCGTTGCATGAGGACACAACCGAGACCTTGGTTAGAGGCATAACAGTAGACAACTAGATCATCATTTCCATCAGGGAGAGTCAAAATAGGATCATTGCATAACTTTTGCTTGAGAGTTTGGAAAGCTTCTTCTTGTTTTGGTCCCCATTCATAAGTCTTACCCTTGTGGGTCAAAGTGGTAAGGGGGACAGCAATCTTAGAGAAGTTTGAGATGAAACGACGATAATAACCCGCAAGACCAAGAAATGAACGAACTTCGGTGGGAGTATTCAGGGCATTCCAATTCTTAACCGTTTCGATTTTAGAAGGGTCAACATGAATTCCCTTGTCGTTGACGATATGACCAAGAAATTGAACTTCCTTTAGCTAAAATTCACATTTCGAGAATTTGGCATATAGTTGTTCTTTTCTCAAAAGATCCAAAACCAATCTAAGATGTTGCTCATGATCAGATTTAGTCCTGGAATAGATTAAGATATCGTCAATGAAGACGATCACAAATTTATCAAGGTACGGTTTTCACACGCGATTCATGAGATCCATGAAAACTGCGGGTGCATTGGTTAGCCCAAAAGGCATAACCATGAACTCGTAATGACCATATCTTGTTCGGAAGGCAGTCTTAGGAATGTCATCTTCTTGAACACGGAGTTGATGATAACCAGATCGAATATCAATCTTTGAGAAGCAAGTAGAACCTTGAAGTTGATCAAAGAGATCATCGATTCTAGGCAAAGGATAACGGTTTTTGATAGTAAGTTTGTTGAGTTCGCGATAGTCAATACACATGCCGAATGATCCATCCTTCTTCTTGACGAACAAGACGGGTGCACCCCACGGTGAATGACTTGGACAAATGAAACCTTTGTCGGAGAGCTCTTGGAGTTGGCTTGCAAGTTCTTGCATTTCAGAAGGTGCAAGGCGGTAAGGAGCTCTAGCCACGGGGTTAGCTCCAGGTATAAGATCGATGCGAAATTCTACTTGACGAACGGGTAGAAGGCAGGATAAATCTTCGGGGAACACTTCGGGAAAATCTCGGATAATGTGGATGTCTTGAATACTCTTCTTTTTGAACGATATGGGCCAAAAAGGCCACGTACTTCTTTCGTAAGTACTATGACATTAATTTAAACCCTTTGCAAGGCTTTTCACCAAAGACTCTCAATGTTTCTCCCGATGGTAGCGGTATTCGGATGCACTTCTCGAAACAGATGACTTCGGCATGATGATTTGCTAGCCAATCCATGCCTATGATGATATCAAAACTTCCTAGTGGCATTGGAACAAGGTTGATCGGGAATGTATGATCATTAAGTTCTAAAGAGCAATCATAGATAATGGATTCAATTGTAAGAGAGTCACCATTTGCTATTTAGACGGTAAAGGTTTTCTCTAATTGGGATCGTGTCTTTGTATGTAAGGGCTCAAAATTAAGTGACACAAAGCTTTTATCGGCACCGGTATCAAATAAAATGGAAGCATATTGACTATTAACAAGGAACGTACCATCGACCACGTCATTGTTGGCTTGAGCTTCGTTGGCGTTTATGTTGAAAGCACGCCTACGAGCTCCACCTTGTCTAGCATTGGCAAATCTTGCGCATTGGTCACGGAAATGGTTCGGGTCACCACATTCATAACAAGCACGTCCATTTGCAATGGCGGGAATACCTTGATTAGCCACTTGCGGGTTGGTTCGGTTTGGTGGGTTGACTTGGCCCGCAAGAGCTTTGGCCCTACAAACATTGACCGTATGGCCGTATCTCCCACAATGAGTACAAAGGCGACATGGGATGCTTTGGGGATGATGATAGTTGCAGGTGGCACAAAGTGGGTAGATTCCAACATATGGCTTTTTGGCCGGTGCTTGAACCATGGGTGCAACTTGATTAACAGGAATAGTAGGAGTGACCACAGCAAAATTTCTAGCCTTTCTCTTCTTATTGTGCCGGGAGGGTTCATTTGTGGCCTCTTTGTTGTGGGTGGGAGGAGTTATGGTGTCAGAAACTTTCTTGGTGCCCTTTTTAGTAAGAGTCCCCGCCTTTACATGATTATCGGTTAAGGTAGCAGACAAACGGATAGCATCCTCAAGTGTTGCGGGATTCCTTCCTAGGACAGTATCTTGAATTTGCCTAGGTAGTCCCCTAATATACTTTTCAATGCAGCGAGACAAAGGAGTGACCATGTGGAGCACAAGAAGACTCAACTCATGGAACCGAGTCGTATATGCCAAGCTTTCACCACTATCTTGGGCAAGATCCCAAAATTCAGCTTCGAGTTTCTTCACTTCATTTCGAGGACAAAATTCCTCGGTCATTAGCCTTTTAACCTCATCCCAAGGTAAGGCCATTGCTACATCCACCCCTCTATTTCTTTTCTCCCCATTCCACCACGTGAGTGCCCGTTTTTGTAGGACACTTGTGGCATGACGAACACGAAGGTTGTCGGGGCAGTCACTATTGAGAAAGGTATTCTCAATGCTTTCGAACCATTGAAGGAGTCCCGTAGCTCCTTCGGTACCATAGAATTTGAGGGGATTACACGAGTTGAAATGCTTGAAGGTGCATTGAGATGGGTTGTTACCACCATTTCCACCATTACCACCATTACCACTATTACTACCATTCCCACCATGGTTGCCATTGGTGGCACCATTAGCTTGAGTGAGTTGTGTCACGAGTTGTGCAAGAATAGCAGCAATGTCGGTGTTGGTGTTAGCCGCTGGAGCACGACGAGGAGGCATTCTACAGATTTTCACAAGACAAGAAAAGATGTAAGAACTTATGAGAATTGCTTGGATTAAAAGGACAAGATAATGAAATAAAATAATTAATCATAGTTTAGATTGTACTCAAATAGTGATATAATCACTTGAATACTATGACATATTAAGGTTAATTAAACTCATATAATTTTCAAGGAGACATGCTTTAGCCTATAAGTAAACACTCATCTCGGGAATTCCCAGGAAAGCATACGGGTCCCTCGGTTGATTGGGATTTATGCGAAATGCTTTCCTAGACAGAAAACCCAAAATACAGGTGTCACTATTCCAGATTGCACATGTCCTCAAATAATTAACAAAGTTTAAAAACCTTAACGAGGAAATAAAGAAAATTTTATAGATTTAGCTTCATGAAGATTCCACATGCTAAGAGGGATATAGATAGAGAAGGAGATAAGGGTATTATGAGGTTTTAGGATATATGAAGGGATTGTATTTATTTAATTATTATTTAAGGAGATCCTAATAAGTCATGAATTTTTAACAAGTAATGCATCAAAAATGAAATAATAACTAATCATAGTAAGCATGTAGCACATAGCAAGTAGCACATAACATATAATCATAAAGCATGGCATAAGTGGGTGTCCTAAAGTTATAGTCTAGGTCAAGGTATCTAATAACCTAATTCCCTATAACCAAGGCTCTGATAACAATCTGTCACACCCCGACCGATGGCGGAATCATCGGGGCGGGACATGTGGACTGTTCATAAGCACAAGGTTGACTAAATTAAAATATATTAATTGTCAAATTTCATTACAAACATTCAAACAAAACCAATTCCAAGAAAAGAAACATAATTGAAATACATAAGTTCTTTATTTATTTCAACTAGGTCCAAGCCTATATGTAGCACATCTTGATCAATCTCACATATTAGGACCCGAAACATGAATAAAATAACGTCAACTAAAAAGATGGTGAGTATAACACAAGTTTGTATATAGATAGCATATAGTTGAAAAACAAATCCATACATAACATGATAAATAAGGCATTTATGGGGAGCAGCTATTGTGTAACTAAGTACAATCAAACCTTTGTAACTAGCATGCAAAATTGTGTTGTCGGTATCAATCACCCCAATCTGGGTGTTTGTCAGACTCAATAGATCTATCATTGAAAACCGTCGGCTTGAATAGTTAATGATTGCACATAAGTGTTCACAAAAGTTAGCACACATAGCACTCGGGCATAAAGCTCAAATTGTACACATGAATGAAATTAGGATTTGTACTTGTGTTGTTTGTGTAAATGTAAACATGTAATTTGATAGAGTTTATGTTTCACCCCAAAAGTGTAAAAGAGTAAAAGGGGCTATGAAATACTCACTTGGTTTGAAGGCGTAGATAACAAAGATACTAGATAGAATAAGGATCCTTGAAATGCACAAGTTAACCTAGTGTGTAATGCGTATTGTATCAATAGTGTGCACAAAAGTTTAATTTAAAGTTGAATTTGAATTTGTGTATAAGGCCATTGATTTGTACTTCAAAATATTGAATAAAATATAAGGTTTTGAGATAAACATTTTTGAAGCATTTTGTTTAAGGTTTGAGTTTGAATAATTAATTAATTAATTTAAATAATTATCGTTTGTGAAAATATTGTAAGTGTTAAATGTAATTAATTGTAAATAAATAAATGTCTTTGTTTAAATATAAAGTAAATAAATAATTATTATTTTATTTATTTATTTATAAGATGTAACTTAACCATTTAAATACTTTTTAAATGAAATGTTTAGCAATAATTGTAAATTTAATTTATATAAACTTTAAATAAATAATTTTCTATTTATTCCAAGATTAAATATTTGATCTTTCTAAATAGAATTAAATGCATTTTTATAAAAATCAACTATTTTTATTTTGTAATTTAATCAGAAATATTTATTGTTTGAAAAATATATAAAATTATAATTCTGCCAAAAATTTAACTCACACACGACCGTGCCTGGGAAGGGCACGATCGTGCTCGAACCACGGGCGCGACCATGCTAGTCAGGGCGCGACCATGTTGATCGAACATAAGGTTTAACTAACTAAATCATTAGGCACGACCGTGCCTTGGCCAGGCACGATCGTGTCTATGATTCTAAGACACGACTGAGATTAGCCAAAGGGCATGATTGGGTCTGGACAGGAGGACACGACCGCGCTGGTAGTCGACACGACCGTGTCTCAAGAGGTATGACCGCGCTAGATGATTAGTGCGACCGTGTCTGTTCTAAAATAGACACGAATCGACTGATTCTTACATTGTTAGTGTTTGAAATCATAGGGCTTTTACTTATAGCGTTATTACGAGTCTTGTTATATAGATTAATTGTATGTAAATCATGTTTTGAATTGAATTCGATTAAACTATTTTGAATAAAATATAGATTTGGGTTCGGGAAGATTTCTATAATGGAAGCCCAAATTAACATGGGGCTTTTGATCTAGATGCTAAATAGACTGAGGACAGAGTTTCAATTACCCGGAAGAGTAGCGAATTCATAGAGGACGGTAGGAAAGAGTTCCGGCGTCGACGAGGATGGTTTCCGGTGCTCCTTGCTGCGATTCCGGCTGTCTCAAAGCTTTCGGGAGTTTCCGAGAATGTCGATGGAGCGTTTGGTTGGGGGAATTTCACTCCAGGATAGAATAATCGATGTTCAAGGGAGAGGATTTTGATTTCTTGGGACGAATCGGGTTTTCTGATGTTAATGGTTGAAATTGATAATATTATTTTCTTTGTTAATGAAAGTGAAACGTATATCGGTTACGAACTCAATGATCTCACGTTTAAAACTGATTTTACGTTTCAACTGGTACGAGACGCGACCATGCCCAAACGAGGCGCGACCGTGCCAAAGCACCGGGCGCAATCGTTCCAAAGCAAGTCACGTGACCGTGCCAAAGCATTTGGCGCGACCGTGCCAAAACGAGGCGCGACCGTGTCTATTAGGGTTTCTTCTTATTTTTCAACATTAGCCCTTGTAACTTTAGTTTTTGACATATTTGTATAAATAGATACTTATGTAGTGTTTTAATAGGATATAACCGAGTAAAATTTGTGGATTTTGCATTGAAATATGTTATTAAATTGATGGTACGAAAAGAAACAAAACAGTGCACTAGAATTGAGTTTGAAATGCATTACATTGAATTGAAAATACGGATACTAAAAATCAGAAATGTTACATCCTACATAAAAATAAAACAGTTCAGAATCATGGCAAATGCGAATAAAAGTATTGACTAATCTTTACCTGAAGACATCTTGGATTCAGAAAGCTGGCTCTCAAAGCTTGCTTGACTAACAGTAGACTTGACGCGAAAGGATCTCTCCCCCATAGGTATTTCCAATAACGCTTCAATCCTCTTGTCTGTATTGCTTTTTGCAGGTACCAGTTCGCAAAATTTTGGAGCTACACAAAGATCAAATAAGAATTATCAGCAACAGGTAAAATGTAATATAATTTGCAGGAATCCTAGCAATTTCCTACCCTTCTTAACTGATTCAAGCGGCAAATGTCTCCCACCGGGGATAGAATCTCTCCTGACAAAGAAGAATTTCCCGTTCCAGTGAGGCTCATTTTGAGTGGCTTTTGGGATTAAGTGAGTTCGCCCGGTCCTAAACTGAAGGACGAATCGAGAAGAGCCATGGGTTCTTATGTTACAAGTATCAGCTAACTCAGGGACGCCAACGGTCAAGGAGTGCGAACGATTCAGCCTTTCAAGGGTAGCCAAAATCCTCCAAACCATCGGCATGATTTGGGAATAATAGAGACCGGTAATCTTAAAAAACTCGGTGATTACTGGTGGAAAAGGATATGACAGACCCAAAGAAAAAGGATAACTGTGAAAACAAACCCATGTTTCAGAAATCCAATCCACTTTTGTTCGAGAATCGAAAGGTCTAAAAACGGTTTTTTGAGGGAAAAATATTGTTGGATTTCAAAAGTTTGATCTCCGAATCGGTGAAAGAACAGAGGTCAAGATCAGAGTGATCAAGGATCCCTTGATCAGTGAAATCCTCTATCGTTTCAACGATAATGGAGGAAGCCAATCTCGTCATTTTCTTACCAATGATTATGAAAAAGAAGGGAGAAGATCAGAAATCACAGTAAGGATTTTTACCTGTTTCGGCGTGAAGAAGATGAGAATGAAAGAGAAGCAGTAATAATGATTTTATCTTACTAACCCCCAACGGTTAAATCGGCTCGGTATACGCAATCGTCTCATCCTAACCCTATCATCATTTATTATTTGAATTTTAAAATTTTTTTACAGATGTCGATAAGATTGCCAAATGTTAAATTTCGGGACAATTGTTATGGGTCATTTTTCAGCTCAGGATCCTGGATATTCGACGTACTTCGGTGTCCTGACAGGTTCCGGTATCCTCAATATTTAACCATTGTATCTTTTGTCACACCCCCAATTTCAACTAATGGAGTTTTACCGTTTTGGGAAGTGACAAACCAGGATCTCAGACATCAGTTACATTAAACGACTCTACATGGACATAAGTGTAATATAATCAAAGTTCAGAGTTCAAATGCGGAAGCGTAAAGAAAAAATAAATGCACAAAATACACGCGCCCCAAAAAGAAAGTCCAAACAATAATAAAACGAAAACAATCAAAGTAGCAAGACATCAATAAATCAGGAGCATCCCATGCATGATCCTAGTTGTGCACCTGTGTCTTAACATAGCGACCTGAGAAAACATGTAAGTAAAAATGTCAACACGAGGTTGGTGAGTTCACAGGTTTCAATATATAAATAAATGTTACCAGATTTATTGTACAATCAACATATATATACCAATGAGTAGCTAACCCATGTACATGTTTGCTATTATGCTCGCAACCATAAACTGACTGTTTGTATTGCCTCCCACCAGGTCTATCAACCACGGTGCACGTTTAGGTCAATATTGCACCCGTTCGATATCCAATCGAGTTAGCGCGACTAACGCGGGTGAGGTTTGTCAAACCCAGTAGTACTACCCAACACACCTCGCTATATTCATATTTAAACGGTTCGATGTGAGGACTTTCATGATAGAGTTTACGCATAGTCATAACAAATGATATAATATGAAGTACAAAAATAAAAAAAGAGTTTGTATCATGCTTTCTCCCCCAATTTAAAACAGTAAAAGGGGCCGTGAAAACTCACCTGAGCTTGAGTAGAGATTTGAATCACACAAGGGAAAAGTTAGAACCACGAGTGTAAGTCTCAAACGACTTACGTATGCCCTAAAATTATAAACACATAAATTAGAGAAAAGTTGGAATTTGTGATGACGACACGGAAGATTTAACGCCCTAACGCATTCTAGGGATTTAAGAGTAGACGAACGTGTCTACGGAATTATATATATATTTATATCATTAAGGTAAATGCATTACGTGTCGAACGTTAATAACGGATGATAAATAAATAAATAAGTTCGTACGTTCGAGTCGTTTACAAAAGTTAGAAAAATAATATAATCTAATATATTATTTTAGGTTCGTAAGATTAATATCTAATCGTTGACAAAAATAATAAATATGTTATTTTTATTCGAGCAAATAACGTCGGTAAATAATATAACAACTTATATTATTAAATAGTTTAAAACATCACACGAGGTATTTCAACAAAGTGAAATAACATAAATATATATTATTTAGAAATAGGAGTCACGAGTTAAAAATAATATTAATATATTATTTCATACGAAGTCGGGGTTAAAAATAATATAAATATATTATTTTAAAAGTGGAATTATTAATAATTATAAGTTATAAGATCAAACCCGAGCCTACGAGTTGTTTTTCGGGTTAAAACATTTTAATATAATATTATATTATTATAACAATTTATTTGGTAATTAAAATAATAGTGAAAATCGGTTTTAAAAATAAATGTGGGTAGAGAGACTCGAACCCGGGTCTCTCCCCCAATAGCACAAACACTTAACCAGTACCGGCCGCTAGGCTATCACAACAGAATCCTGTTTAAAATGGTTTTAACATACAACCCAAGTGTTCATCCCTCCCCATACACACATACGATTGAATCTAGACTCGAATCCAACGATTTTTGACACTGAAATGAAATCAAAGGTTAGGGGTTTTGTAAATCGGATGTTTGCGAAACTGAGGTGGTGTTTAATTGTAAGAATTCACACGTTTTGAATCGATTAGCTACACGTATTCGACGGAAACCCTAGATTAAGAACCAACAATCAATTTCTTTGAATTCTATAATGATAATCATCGAATTTATGGGGCTTTTACAGAGGAAAGAATTTCGAATTAGCCTATATAGATTAATTCCATTTTGGTTAAGTATAGGACATAAACCCCCAAATCAATTTTGAGCAAACCCTAGGTTACAGATTATGATCAATTCGGTTTCGATTGATGAAATAAACATAGGGCTTTTGATTGATACACGATTTTTAAACTGATGGTATAAATTAATTGGATTGGGGTTAAGCCTAAGTACAAAACCCCCAAATCGTATACGGATGAACCCTAGAGTTTTGGATCGAGTGAAATCCGTTGATATATGATCCAATCTTCATAAGGTTAATGATCTAGATGCTAAAACGAAACAGTAGGTTCGAAAAGTTACCAGAATCGATGGAGAATTGATAGAGTTCGACTAGACCAAATGCCAACGGCTTGCGGGTTAGGTTTCGGCGACTTCGGGCTTGAATCTGGTTGAATTAGTGCGTGCAGAAGCTAGACAGTAACACGTTTGAGGTGATGACATGCGAAATCGTGATAATGGTAATCGAATTGTGAGATTTTGATAAATGTCGACGGGAAGGTCGACGGTTTCGACATAAACACCCATAATTGGGTTTAACTCGCACGATTATTGTTCAGTAATGATCCTATAATGAGCGATCATAGCATTAAAGTGAATTTCCATAACTATTTCAAACGAATTTCGGTTATAGAACTTGAATTTGGATTGTTGGTTGCGAGTTTGACTTTCAGAAAGTCAACAGAGTTAATTCGAGTTCGATTTTGACTTTGGGAGTCAACCATTTATGTCTTGGGATTTGGCAGGACTAGTCCCTGTAGTTTGAGCTTAAAAATTTGACAGAAATAGTCCCTGGGGTTTGAAATGAGTTAAATAGGTTAATATTTAACTGGATTTTATATAACGGGAGTGCGTGAACAGATTAGGATATTTGCGCAAATTTAAGTAAATAAAAAAAATTTTCGTCCCGAAAATTTAAGTAAATAAAAAAATATTTCCGTCCCGAAAATTTAAGTAAATAAAAAAAAATTTCCGGATGTCACATCATCCCCTAGTTGAAAGAATTTTCATCCCGAAAATTAGAATAGTACCTTAAGAATTTGAAGTGGAGTGCTTGAACATATTAGGATATTTGCGCATCATCTGATCCTCGCGTTCCCACGTGAATTCCGGTCCGCGTTTCGAGTTCCAACGGACTCTAACAATAGGGATTTTACTGCGCTTTAACGTTTTGACTTCCCTATCCATAATTTCGACAGGTTCTTCGATGAAACGCAACTGTTCATCAATATGTAGTTCCTCAAGAGGAACTGTGAGCGATTCGTCTGCTAGACATTTCTTTAAGTTTGAGACGTGAAAGACGTTGTGTACACCACTAAGTCTTTCGAGTAGGTCCAGTTGATACGCGACTGGTCCAATTCTCTTCATTATTTTGAATGGTCCAACATAACGAGGATTCAGTTTTCCTCGTTTCCCAAAATGAATGACACCTTTCCAAGGTGAGACTTTGAGTAAGACCATGTCACCTGTTTGAAACTCCAAAGGTTTACGACGCTTGTCGGCATAGCTCTTTTGACGATCACGAGCTGCCGCCATACGGTTTCTAATTTGAACGATCTTTTTGGAAGATTCAAATACAAGTTCAGGACCTGTGAGTTGGCTATCTCCAACCTCGGTCCAACAAATGGGAGAACGGCATTTCCGTCCATAAAGTGCTTCAAATGGATCTGCCTTGATGCTAGTGTGATAGCTGTTGTTGTAGGAGAACTCCACCAACGGTAGGTGAGACTCCCAAGTGTTACCGAAATCGATCACACAAGCTCGTAGCATGTCCTCCATAGTTTGGATAGTACGTTCTGTTTGACCATCGGTTTGAGGATGGTAAGCTGTGCTCATATCTAGACGCGTGCCTAAAGCTTTATGTAACGACTACCAGAAACGAGAGGTGAATCGTGCATCACGATCCGAAATGATAGAGATTGGCACCCCGTGCCGAGATACTACTTCTTTTAAGTAAATACGAGTAAGCTTTTCCATCTTATCGGTTTCCTTGATGGCTAAGAAATGGGCGGATTTTGTTAAACGATCAACGATTACCCTAATGGTATCGCATCCGGTAGGAGTTCGTGGTAATTTGGTGATGAAATCCATGGATATTTGTTCCCATTTCCACATGGGAATTTCTGGTTGCTGCACTAGACCAGAAGGCTTTTGGTATTCAACTTTAACTTTTGCACATGTCAGACATTTACTCACATAAATAGCTATATCAGCCTTCATCTTTGGCCACCAATATAGTATCTTTAAATCATGGTACATCTTATCGGAACCCGGATGAATAGAGTAACGAGATTTATGAGACTCATCCATAACTAGTTCCCTTAGGTTTCCGAATACTGGAACCCATATTCGTTCGGCAAAGTATCGAATGCCGTCATATTTGACTTCAAGTTGTGCTTCCAGACCGCGTGTACCTTCCAGCGCTAGGTTTTCATCTTTTAGGGCTTCGAGTTGAGCACTACGAATTCTGTCAGGTAATCCGGGGTGAATAGTAAGTTGTAATGCTCGAACTCGTTTGGGTTTTGTTTCTTTTCGACTCAGGGCATCAGCTACAACATTAGCTTTACCCGGGTGGTATCGGATCGCACAGTCGTAATCATTTAAAAGTTCAACCCAACGACGTTGTCGCATGTGCAACTCCTTCTGCTCGAAAATATGCTGAAGACTCTTGTGATCGGTGTAGATGGAGCACTTGGTACCGTACAAGTAGTGTCTCCATATCTTAAGTGCGAAAACTACGGCTCCCAATTCTAGGTCATGTGTGGTGTAGTTTTTCTCGTGAATTTTTAGCTGACGTGATGCATATGCGATTACTTTCTCCCGCTGCATCAAAACACAACCTAAACCTTGGATAGACGCATCACAATATACTACGAAGTCGTCTGTTCCTTCCGAAAGGGATAGTATAGGTGCACTGCAAAGTTTCTGTTTAAGGAGTTGAAATGCTGACTCTTGTTTATCACTCCAGATATAGGCTTTACCCTTTTGAGTCAAAGAAGTAAGGGGTTGTGCGATCTTAGAAAATCCTTCGATGAAACGACGGTAGTAACCAGCCAATCCCAGAAATTGTCGCACCTCAGTCGGAGTTGACGGTGCTGCCCAATTCTTGATGGCTTCTATCTTCGATGGATCGACATGTATCCCTTTCTCGTTGACCACATGCCCTAAGAATTGAACTTCCCGAATCCAAAATTCACACTTGGAAAACTTGGCATAAAGCTGTTCATTCTTAAGCAGTTCCAAAATTAGGCGTAGATGTTCCTCATGTTCCTCCTTGTTTTTGGAATAAATGAGGATGTCGTCGATGAAAATGATAACGAACTGGTCAAGGTAAGGCTTACACACACGGTTCATGAGATCCATGAATACCGCGGGTGCGTTGGATAAACCGAAAGGCATGACCATAAATTCGTAATGGCCGTACCTCGTTCTGAATGCAGTCTTAGAGATATCTTCTTCTCGGACTCTCAGCTGATGGTAACCAGATCTAAGATCTATTTTGGAATAGAAACTTGATCCTTGGAGTTGATCAAAAAGGTCATATATGCGAGGTAAAGGGTAGCGGTTCTTGATTGTGACTTTATTCAGCTCCCGGTAGTCAATACACATACGGAAAGTTCTGTCCTTCTTCTTGACAAATAGTACCGGAGCTCCCCACGGTGATGAACTAGGTCGGATGAAACCTTTATATAACAACTCCTGTAACTGAGTAGATAGTTCTTGCAATTCACTAGGTGCTAATCGATAAGGTGCCCTAGCGATCGGCGCTGCTCCGGGTGCTAAATCGATTTGAAATTCCACTTAACGGTGCGGTGGTAAGCCAGGTAAATCTTCAGGAAATACTTCTAGAAATTCCCGTACAATTGGGATATCTTCAATCTTCTTCTCTTCGGATGGCTGCTCGGCAACGAGAGCTAAGATAGCGGTATGTCCTTTCTGAAGGCATTTTTGTGCTTTCATGAAGGATATGATACCCATGACAGTACCAACCCTTTCGCCCTGAACTGAAAGAATTTCTCCACTCGGGAGGGGTATGCGAATGATTTTCTCATGACAAATGATTTCCGCTTGGTTTTTAGACAACCAATACATGCCGACGATTACATCAAAACTACCAAGTGTGACCGACATAAGGTCGATATCAAGAATATGGCTAGCTAGATCAAGCTTACAACCCTTAAGAATGTGGGTTGCTTCAATTATTTGGCCGTCAGCTATCTCTATTACATACTTAGCTTCTAACAGAGTTGGAGTTCCTTTTATCATATCACTAAGTTTCTTAGATATAAAACTCCTATCTGCACCAGTGTCAAAAAGGACAGAAGCAAAGTAATTATTTAAGAGAAACTTAGCGGTGACCACGTTATGATCGTAGCGAGCTTCTCCAGATCCCAGTACAAAAGCTCTTCCTTTCGCCCCATTCCCTCCATTACCACCGTTATTACCGTTATTCCCACCATTGTTGTTCTGATTGGGGTTGTTACCATTGTTGCCCTGGTTATTACCGTTACCACTACCACTGCCATTACCATTTCCACCCCTCTTCAACTGAGGACAATTCCTTTGAATGTGCCCCTCCTTACCGCACTGAAAACATCCTCTCGTGAATCCCTGTGATTGAAATGGTTGTTTGTTCGGGAGTGCAACTCTACAGTCCTTCGCAGCGTGGCCCATCTTACCACACCGCTGGCAATGTTGTCGGTCACAAGTGCCCGTGTGGTGATAGCCACATTGTTGCTCTTAGGGTACCTCCCAGCATATTCTCCCTGATTCGGACCTGATGAGGTCGTTTGATTAAAGTTTCTAGCAGGCTCAAACTTTCGCTGCTATTGGTGCTGAGGTTGGTTGGGTTGGGATCCTTTAGAGTTAGAGTGGGAGTGGGAGTGATGGTCAAACTTGCGCTTATTGTTGTCGGTGGGTTTAGAAACCGAACCTCTTGGAGGTAAAGTTCCTTGCGTCACCGCCTGATTGGTCAACTTCTGAGCAAGTCTGATGTTATGTTGGATGGTGGTAGGGTTGGACGAGGTCACCATGCTTTGAATCTGAGGTACCAAACCTCCAATGTATAGTTCAATCCGTTTGTAATCCGGAGTCACCATGTGTGGGCACATGGTAGCAAGTTCGTGCGAACGAGTGGTGTAGAGTTCAATTTACGAACCCTCCATCTTAAGGTTCCAGAACTCTCCCTCTAACTTTTGAATTTCATCGCGTGGGCAGTATTCCTCCTTCATCATTGCTTTAAATTCCTCCCACGGGAGTCCATTTGCCATTGCCAGACCCAACATTTGAACTTGGACATTCCACCATGTTAGGGCCGGGCCTTCTAAAGTTCCAGCAGCAAACTTCACTTGGCTAGCCACGGGGCAGTTGCACATGGCTATTACTGATTCTACCTTCTCGAACCAGCGAAGCAATCCAACGGCTCCTTCAGCTCCACTAAAGGTGTGGGGCTTGCAATCCATAAATGCCTTGAAAGTACAGGCTGGTTGTGGGTTTTGCTGACATGGATTTAGAAATCCAAATAAAATTTGGAATTATAGAGTTCAGAAAGATGTCTTTAGAAGAAGATTGACACCATTTGTCAATAGCTAAAGCATTTACCTGCAGCATTCTGTGCTGCTAGAGCCTCTGCCACACTATCATTTATCAGTGTTGCTAGCTCTGCTGCCATCATGTTAATGGTACCACGACCACCGGCACGGCCTCCGCGTCCTCTCCCAGACATGATTCTTCACAATCACAAATGACAAACAATGAGAAATATATCGCATATTAAACATTATTCTGGTACGAGTAAGGATATACAACATCTAATATTTTGAAAATTAAATAAATTGTAAGGCTACAAAATAAATAATTCAAATATTAAACTTCTCATGCTTTTATTGGATGGGAACAACCTTACCCATCTAGGTTTGAAAAGAGAAATAACATAAGCAAAAACAAACATGAAAAGAAAGATGGAATAGGAAGATCATCAAACATCCTCGTCATCAGAAGAGACGTATGACTATGCATCATCGATCTCCACTGGCTCTTCCTCAGCTGGCTCCCCCTCTAAGGGCTCCTCCTCGAAGGGTTCCTCTTCAAAGGGCTCCTCCTCAAAGGGTTCCTCTTCAAAGGGCTCCTCTTTATCATCAGATACTGGAATGTATTCCGGGAATAGGGCCGCTTGCAGTTGGGCCTCCAAGTGAGTCACCCTCTCATGGAGTCCTTCATTGGCAGGGTTTGCTACTTAGAGCAGGGCTTCCAGGTTAGCCACTCTCTCTAAAGTTTCTCCTGTGTCCAGTTCTGAGGTGTCCGCCCTCGTCTCTAAATGTGCAACACGATCCACCAAAATGTTATGGACCTAATCAGTTAGTGCTAACTCAGCAGTCAAGAGTTTAATTCTCTCCTTGTTTTCCTCCACTAGTGATTCCCGTTTTAGAATGTTGGGTACCTTATCGGTAGATTCCTTCATCTCTTTTAATTCCTTAGTTATGATAAATACAAAGGATGCAAAAGCTTGCTCCATGGTGCATGGCAAGTTTGGCAAAGTAGCGGATGAGGAAGTAGAACCAAAGTAAGGCGATGGAACATTTCGTAGTTCGATCCACCTTTGGATCATCTTCGGGTATGCATTCCAATTTAGCGAGACGTTTCTTGCCTGAGCATTACTCGGTTCCCCTTGCTCCACCGATTTGTCGCTAGAACTAGTCCGGCACCTTTTAGGCTCCGGGGACGATAAGATAGATCCCTTAGGTAATGGTGGTGGAGTTGACGACATAATCCTGTAATATAGTACATAAGTGCCAACCATACAAACGCTTATGACATGTAACTAAAGTGTGAGGTTATAGTCTAGTATGCAATCCTAGTTATCTATAACCAATGGCTCTGATACCAATCTGTCACACCCCCAATTTCAACTAACGGAGTTTTACCGTTTTGGGAAGTGACAAACCAGGATCTCAGACATCAGTTACATTGAACGACTCTACATGGACATAAGTGTAATATAATCAATGTTCAGAGTTCAAATGCGGAAGCGTAAAGAAAATAAATGCGCAAAATACACGCGCCCCAAAAAGAAAATCCAAACAATAATAAAACGAAAACAATCAAAGTAGCAAGACATCAATAAATCAGGAGCATCCCATGCATGATCCTAGTTGTGCACCTGTGTCTTAACTTAGCGACCTGAGAAAACATGTAAGTAAAAATGTCAACACGAGGTTAGTGAGTTCACATGTTTCAATATATAAATAAACGTTTACCAGATTTATTGTACAATCAACATATATATACCAATGAGTAGCTAACCCATGTTCATGTTTGCTATTACGCTCGCAACCGTAAACTGACTGTTTGTATTGCCTCCCACCAGGTCTATCAACCACGGTGCACGTTTAGGTCAATATTGCACCCGTCCGATATCCAATAGAGTTAGCGCGACTAACGCGGGTGAGGTTTATCAAACCCAGTAGTACTACCCAACATACCTCGCTATATTCATATTTAAACGGTTCGATGTGAGGACTTTCATGATAGAGTTTACGCATAGTCATAACAAATGATATAATATGAAGTACAAAAATAAAAAAAGAGTTTGTATCATGCTTTCTCCCCCAGTTTAAAACAGTAAAAGGGGCCATGAAAACTCACCTGAGCTTGAGTAGTGATTTGAATCACACAAGGGAAAAGTTGGAACCACGAGTGTAAGTCTCAGACGACTTACGTATGCCCTAAAATTATAAACACATAAATTAGGGACAAGTTGGAATTTGTGATGACGACACGGAAGATTTAACGCCCTAACGCATTCTAGGGATTTAAGAGTAGACGAACGTGTCTACGAAATTATATATATATTTATATCATTAAGGTAAATGCATTACGTGTCGAACGTTAATAACGAATGATAAATAAATAAATAAGTTCGTACGTTCGAGTCGTTTACAAAAGTTAGGAAAATAATATAATCCAATATATTATTTTAGGTTCGTAAGATTAATATCTAATCGTTGACAAAAATAATAAATATGTTATTTTTGTTCGAGCAAATAACGTCGGTAAATAATATAACAACTTATATTATTAAATAGTTTAAAACATCACACGAGGTATTTCAACAAAGTGAAATAACATAAATATATATTATTTAGAAATAGGAGTCACGGGTTAAAAATAATATTAATATATTATTTCATACGAAGTCGGGGTTGAAAATAATATAAATATATTATTTTAAAAGTGAAATTATTAATAATTATAAGTTATAAGATCAAACCCGAGCCTACGGGTTGTTTTTCGGGTTAAAACACTTTAATATAATATTATATTATTATAACAATTTATTTGGTAATTAAACTAATAGTGAAAATCGGTTTTAAAAATAAATGTGGGTGGAGAGACTCGAACCCGGTTCTCTCCCCCAATAGCACAAACACTTAACCAGTCCCGACCGCTAGGCTATCGCAACAGAATCCGGTTTCAAATGGTTTTAACATACAACCCAAGTGTTCATCCCTCCCCATACACACATACGATTGAATCTAGACTCGAATCCAACGATTTTTGACACTGAAATGAAATCAAAGGTTAAGGTTTTGTAAATCGGATGTTTGCGAAACTGAGGTGGTGTTTAGTTGTAAGAATTCACACGTTTTGAATCGATTAGCTACACGTATTCGGCCGAAACCCTAGATTAAGAACCAACAATCAATTTCTTTGAATTTTATACTGATAATCATCGAATTTATGGGGCTTTTACAGAGGAAAGAATTTCAAATTAGCCTATATAGATTAATTCCATTTTGGTTAAATCTAGGACATAAACCCCCAAATCAATTTTGAGCAAACCCTAGGTTACAGATTATGATCAATTCGGTTTCGATTGATGAAATAAACATAGGGCTTTTGATTGATACATGATTTCTAAACTGATGGTATAAATTAATTGGATTGGGGTTAAGCCTAAGTTCAAAACCCCCAAATCGTATACGGATGAACCCTAGAGTTTTGGATCGAGTGAAATTCGTTGATATATGATCCAATCTTCATAAGGTTAATGATCTAGATGCTAAAACGAAACACTAGGTTCGAAAAGTTACCAGATTCGATGGAGAATTGATAGAGTTCGACTAGACCAAATGCCAACGGCTTGCGGGTTAGGTTCCAGCGACTTCGGGCTTGAATCCGGTTGAATTAGTGTGTGCAGAAGCTAGACAGTAACTCGTTTGAGGTGATGGAATGCGAAATCGTGATAATGGTAATCGAATTGTGAGATTTTGATAAATGTCGACGAGAAGGTCGACGGTTTCGACATAAACACCCATAATTGGGTTTAACTCGCACGATTATTGTTCAGTAATGATCCTATAATGAGCGATCATAGCATTAAAGTGAATTTTCATTACTATTTCAAACGAATTTCGGTTATAACTTGAATTTGGATTGTTGGTTGCGAGTTTGACTTTTAGAAAGTCAACAGAGTTAATTCGAGTTTGATTTTGACTTTGGGAGTCAACCATTTAAGTCTCGGGATTAGGCAGGACTAGTCCCTGTAGTTTGAGCTGAAATATTTGACAGAAATAGTCCATGGGGTTTGAAATGGGTTAAATAGGTTAGTATTTAACTGGATTTAGTTAAGGGGGTTACGTTTTTCTATAGGGTTTTTAACAGAATTGTTAACGGAGTTAACCGAAAAAGTCGGGTTGTCACATCTTTCGTCTATTTTGACTAATAAGCGGGTTAAACACGTGTGGTCAAAACCATTCCTAAAGAATCGCCCATGAAGTCAAGAAGAACGTGTTGAAGACGCTTGGAAAGACTTGCAACGGTCATATTAGAAGAATTAGTCTATCCCGGGATTCTCGAATAGTTAGTTAGCTTCATCCTTGTATTTATTTCAGCAGCTTGATCGATAATAGGACATTCTCACTACGCACTTAGCTCTCTAGGCTCGTAATCAGCTCTGTAACACTTAGATATAGATCATCTACTACTCGTACTTGTAATCTTTTTTACTATTTATTGAAGAAACGAGGCAGGGGACGATAGTCACCTCCCGAGGTTTTATGCAGGCGATCCCTAAAGATTAAGGGCTTTCCTCGTAAACAACCATGTCATTTTTTATGTTTTTGCATTGTTCTACATTGATTTTACAAGCACACTACCTCACAAACTAAGTTTGGTTACAAAATTAGTCTTGTTAATTTTTACCCAAAACACTATCGTGATAGTTCCGATTAATAGCATGCTTTTCCTTAGAAAAGGATGACTAGCATATAACCTAGTCCTACTTATCAAAATCTAATTCATAACTAATGTTATGGATATGTCGATTCGTAAGTTCCCATAAAGATAACCCTTTGATAGCTTCATTCAGATTAACTCCAAACTTTCTCTCTGGACGCATCGTATCTAGTTATCTATCAAAGACATCAAGAATATTTATGACCACACTTCTGACCCATGAAGAGTTAAGATAAATACTTCATATAAGATACGTCATTCCCATTACCATTTAATTCTCATGTCACTAAAAAGGTAACTTCGTTACATTGGGACATATAAACCTCAGTATGTTTCTCGTGAACGACATCTATGTATTCATATCCTTCGGCACTAGAGCCGATAAATCTTTTGTATTAATCGAATTCTAGTCATTACTTGATATAGATTTTAGTAATTTTAGTGGGAGTTACGCTATCAAACTAGCTAATGGACAATTATTAAAAGCTAGGAGACTTGATCAAGGATGTACCTTTAGTCTAAATGATTATTTGTTCAAACTAGAGCACATTTGGAAACTTCGATGTAGTTATAGCCATGGAATGGTTATCAAAAAACCGAACTAGGATCATGTGCCTCGAAAAGATCGTTCGGACTTCCTCTGCTGAACGATGAGACACTTGACATGCAAGGAGAGAAAACTGGAAAACGTTTAAGGATAATCTCGTGTATGAAGGCACGATGATGTCTGAAGACGTAGAGTTAAGCAATTTGACAAATGTGGTTGAAATGAAACACAAGGAGATACGACTTCATGATATTCCCATCGTTTGGGATTTCCCAGAAGTATTTCCAAAAGAACTACATGGACTACCCCCGGTATGACAAGTACACTTTCAAATTGACTTAATCCCAAGTGCAATGCCAATATCAAATCCTCCTTATCAATTAGCACCATCAAAGATACAAGAACTGCTAAACAAGGAATTCATCAGACCCAGCTTCTCGTAATTAAAAGAGCATGTGTTATTCGTGAAAAAGAAGAATTGATTGTTCAGAATGTACATCAATTACCGAAGTCAAATAGTTTGACAATTAAAGACAGATATCCAATTCTGAAGATTCATGATGGTTTGACCAATTACAAAGTTTGACCTACTTACCCATGACCTACCTAAGG
Organism: Smallanthus sonchifolius; assembly: GCA_023525975.1. Classification (NCBI taxonomy): domain Eukaryota; kingdom Viridiplantae; phylum Streptophyta; class Magnoliopsida; order Asterales; family Asteraceae; genus Smallanthus; species Smallanthus sonchifolius. The sequence goes on along the minus strand of CM042027.1, from coordinate 38,151,589 downwards.
TCAGGGTACCATCAAGTAAGAGTCCAAGATAAGGACATACCAAAGACAACATTTAGGACACGTTATGTACACCCTGAAATTTTAGTGATGTCGTTTGGTTTAACCAGCTCCTCTAGTGTTCATGGATCTATAGTACCGAGTAGGCGAACCATATCTACACAAATTCGTGTAAGTAACTATCGACGACACCTTAAGTTATTCGCGAAATAAGAAAGATCATGAACAACATTTGAAGCTTATCCTAGAGAGAGGTTGTGCACCAAATTCCCTAAACATGAATTATGGTTGCGAGAAGTACACTTTCTGGATCACGTGATGAATAAGAAGAGCATTCACGTGGATAGAAACCGTCAATTAGTGGGAATCCCCGAAGACACCCACATAAATTCGTCATTTCTAGAGATTCAATAAGATTTTCTCAAATATAGCTCAAACCCTAACAATATTGACTCAGAAAGATAAGAAGTACGGATAAGTAACAAAGCAAGAAGAGTCATTTAAAAAATAGAATTTTTTTTCCAAACATCTATTCTAACCCTACTTTGTAACATCCCAAAAATAGTAAATAAGTAATTAATAATACGATAGAGATTTAAACGTCAAGAAACAAAAGAAAAATGGATGGGCCTGGGTTCGGCTCGAACGGGCCAAAGGAAGCCCATGTATATAAAGGACAAGGGTTGCCACAATTCATTTCATTTCACCATCTAGAGAGAGAGAGGAGAGCTCGGTTCTAGAGAGAGAAAGTGACGGATCGACTCGGGAATTCAGAAGAACGTTGCTACTGTGCTCGTGATCATCTTCTCTGAATCATAACTCCAATCCAGGTAAGCGTTCGGTCATAATCTGAGTTTTTATGATTATTTTAGGATTTTCGGTTTTAGCTAAATAGGTGAAGTTTTTATGGATGAAACTTGAAAATGAACAAAGATCTAGCATCTAGAATAAAAACCGAACGTTCTGATCAAGGAAAATTTAGATATTGACATGATCAAACCCGCATGCAAAAAGTTAGGGTTCTTACGCCTGAATCAGATCCTGCGTACTTATCAAGTACGCAGGAAGAAGGGTTCTGCGTACTTATCAAGTACGCATGAGGTAAAGTCTGCGTACTTACCAAGTGCGCATGAAGTAAAGTCTGCGTACTTGTCAAGTGCGAATGACCAAGGCCCTGCGCACTTGCTAAGTGCGCAGGCATCAGAATGGTTAAGTAAAGTCAGTATGTTTAGATTGATTAAACCGTTAGAGTCGAGATTAGGTCTGATGCGTGTTTAACTACTCAATTCAGATCGGAAGTGACGTTGTTGGACTTTGTGTAGGACAACCCAGACTAGCTCATTAGGTGAGTTCTATGTGCCCCTTTCTATGTTATGTGCAAACCTTATTAAATGTTTTGGGGCTGAAATGTATGCACTAAATGAATAAATACTATGAATGTTAATGTGATCATCCATGATATACAATATATATATATATATATATATATATATATATATTATATATATACATATATGAAAATGAACTATGAACAAAGAATGAAACGTGTGTTTACAAAGTATGAATGAAAGAATGACAAAATATGAATGAATGAAATCTTGCTTTATATGATATATACTGCATGTTTTTGAATATACGTGAATGTTATAGACGCTTCGATGCTAACGGCTACTACGATAGACGGACGACCATGTGTCTATCTTGCAACCGAGACAAAAATATTCCTTCATCAGCTAGGAAATAAAAAGGGGCATTAATGGACGGTCGAAGCAAATGCCAAATCATATGTAGAACGGTTGAAAACATGGTAGCACGTGGGAAACGGATACCTTCGGGTAGACGGGCGAAAAGGACGGACTACGACGGTAAGACGGTTTACGACGGATGGCCGAAGGTTGGCCGGACGGTTTTAAGGCGGACGGTTTCTAGGACCGGACGAGTCAAAGGGCTACGACGGTAGCTTCATGGCGTATGTCTTTGTGACATACGTAGTAAAATACGGGTTGATCACCCTTATGTGTACCACCAAATGAATGTTAAGGAAAAACTAAAGGTGAATGCATATCAATGTAGTCACTCAAGAATGATGAAAGAAAAGTAAAAATTAAGAATACGTATTTATGTTCTTTATATATAAACTTATATATACTTATGAAGAAATAATGTTTATATCTAATCTTTTAAACTAGAACTCACCAACGTTAGCTGACTTTTAGTATACATTTCAGGCAACAAAGAAAAGGGTCGTGCGAAGGCTGCCCGGCTAGAGACTGACATTCCGATTTATGTTTTCTTTTATTAAACAATATGTATGTTTTAAATGTTGAGACTTCCGCTGTAATGTACTCAAACGTGAATGTTTTTGTTGTTAATTGAACGTGTTAAATTTAAAGTTCAGTATTAATGACTTTTTTTATGAGTAAACCCAACAAGTGAGGTTACCCGGGATAAGGGGCCTTACAAGTTGGTATCGGAGCAATAGTTTGAGAGATTCAGACATCCCTAAATGTCTGGACTCAGGCTGATTATGGGACCAACGCACGGATGTCAGTCTAGGTAGCCAACGCCAACGCCAGCAAGGTAAGTAAGTACTAAGGCTAATACACTTGGATAAGAATAGATACTCTAACCTAGAACCAATAGATGTCAATGTCACGGCCAATTTGAAGAGTTTGGAACCCGAAAAGCAATGTAAATTTCTAATCACAAACCGGTCACTGTAATTAAAATATTTACCTTGTTTGTACTATTCTACGACTATGATCTGAGAGAATGACATTGATGTATACCCTTTATAACTATCAGGAAATCTAAAGACAATGGCAGGTGGAGGGAGAACAGGACGCCGAGACGGTCGCACGGGCCGAGTCGGTAGGCCTCCACTGAATCCAAGACATCAAGAAGAAGAGAATGTGCACACGGAAAGCACAAAGAGCGTGCACCAAACTAATGTCACCCCAACCGGGGGCGACCATCAAGGGTCTCTACAGTTGGAACCCGAGGTCAGAGATGCTATTTCCCGTGAGGTCGTGCTCACTTTGAAGAATGTATTGCCTGACCTACTAACGGAGGCATTAAAGAAAATCAAGGAAGATAATGAAGTAAACCATGAGGAAAAAGTATATGACAGTGATGGGGACGAAATAAAGATAGGATCAAGCAATAGGGGGTGCACCTATAAAGGTTTCAAGGACGGAGACCCACCCAAGTTTGATGGGAACAAGGATTCAGTGGCTACATTCGAATGGATTGAGAGGATGAACGCTGTAATCAACATAAGCGAGTGTCGACCGGACCAGGCCGTTAAGTATGTTGCACATTCTTTCACCAATGAAGCACTAGGTTGGTGGAGAAACATTCAGAGAACAAAGTCGCCAAACGCTATTGCCAGAATGACATGGGAAGACTTGAAGAAGCTGATAATCCAAAAGTTCTGCCCACAGAACGAGATTGATCGTGTGGAGAACGAGTTCCTGAACTTTAAGGCTGGCAACAAGACTCATCGCCAGTATACTTCGAGATTCAATGAGCTGGCCCAACTGGTACCACACTTAGTGGAGACTGAAGACCGTCTGATTAAGTACTATGTCAATGGTTTGCCGAAAAGGGTCCGTGTCCATGTCAAAACTAACCTACCCTCGACCTTCGAGTCGGTAGTGAACCTGAGCGGAATCGTCTACGACCACTACGCCAATGAGGGCCGGCACCTGAGACACAAAAGAGAAAGTAGGAGAACCCGTCTAGGGGCACCGGGAAAAGGGATGCAGCAGCTGAAGTTAAGAGACCAAGGTCAGATGAATATGAAACTTGCAAGAAGTGTGGAAAGCACCATCTTGGCGAGTGCCGAATCGGCACCATCATGTGTTATAAGTGCGGGAAGCCGGGACACTTCTCCCGAGAGTGTTTAAAGGATGTCAAGTGCCATAGTTGTGGAAAATATGGACACCTGACTCGGGATTGCAAGAAAACCAGACAATCCGATTCGGGAAAGGAAAAGGAAGCTGAAAAGGAACAGCCAAGGGCTAGGACTCGAGCCTATGCCCTGACTGAGGAGGAAGCAAGGGGAAACCCTGATGTTGTATCAGGTACGTTTCTAGTAAATGATGAACATACTGCCATCTTATTTGACTCTGGTGCTAGTAAAAGTTTTATATCAAATGCCTTTAGCCAAAAACTAGATTGCACTGTCAACACCATAGTAAAAGCCTTTAGCGTACAAACTGCCGTTGGTAAAAATTCGCTAGTATTCCAAGTAACTGATGACTGTATCATAGAAATAGAGGGCCATAAGTTCCCCTCTAGATTATTCCTTCTTACCTTAGGAGGATTCGATGTAGTACTGGGTATGGATTGGTTAGCTGCCAACGAAGCTCAAATCATATGTAAACGTAAGAGGATACACCTCAAAGCTCCTAGCGGAAACGGTTTATGGGGATTGGAATTGCACAATGCCAAACGTCATTTCGATGATCAAGGCCGAAAGTTACATGAGGCGCGGATGCGAAGCTTATCTGGCGTATGTTATTGACGATAGAATGAAAACGAAAGCACTCAAGAATGTACCCGTGGTGTGCAACTTTCCGGAAGTATTCCATGAGAATCTACCTGGATTGCCACCCGATCGGGAAATAGAATTTCAGATTGACTTACTGCTAGGAGCTGAGCCCGTTGCCAAAGCCCCCTACCGATTGGCTCAGTCAGAAATGAAAGAATTGATGTCTCAACTACAGGAATTAACAGAAAAGGGATTTATTAGACCGAGCATTTCACCATGGGGCGCTCCGATACTATTCGAAAGAAGAAAGACGGCAGCATGCGCATGTGCATTGACTACCGTGAACTGAACAAGAGGACAGTAAAGAACAAATACCCACTGCCTAGAATAGATGACCTTTTTGATCAACTGCAAGGTGCGAGTTGGTTCTCAAAGATCGATCTTAGGTCGGGTTACCATCAGTTGAAAGTAAGAGAGAAAGACGTACCAAAAACCGCGTTTCGCATGCGTTATGGGCATTATGAGTTTCTCGTGATGTCCTTCGGATTGACCAACGCACCAGCAGCGTTCATGGATTTGATCAATAGAGTATGTCGACCAATGTTGGATCGATCAGTGATAGTTTTTATAGACGACATACTGGTATATTCGAAAATCGAGGGTGATCACCACTGTCACCTAAGAGAGGTTTTGGAGGTGCTAAAGCAGGAAAATTTGTACGCAAAATTCTCCAAATGCGCGTTCTGGCTTAGGGAAGTCCAATTCCTAGGTCATGTAATAAACCCAAACGACATTATGGTGGATCCTGCAAAGATCGAGACAGTAAAGGAATGGAACATTCCAAAGACACCAACAGAGATACGAAGCTTCCTGGGATTGGCAGGCTACTATCGAAGGTTCTTTCAAGATTTTTCAAGAATAGCCTTGCCACTAACTAAGTTGACACGGAAGGAAGTGAAATATGAACGGGGTCCAACCCAAAACAACGCGTTTAAGGAACTTAAGGCACGATTAACCCAAGCTCCACTCTTAGCACTACCTGAGGGAAATGAAGACTTAGTAGTCTACTCTGACGCTTCGGGTCAGGGTTTAGGTTGTGTACTTATGCAACGAGGAAAGGTAATTGCCTACGCCTCGCGACAACTAAAGATTCACGAGGTTAACTACCAAACGCACGATCTAGAGTTAGCGGCAGTAGTTTTCGCATTGAAAATATGGAGGCACTATCTATATGGAGTTAAGTGCACTATTTACTCCGATCACAAAAGCCTGAAGTACTTTTTCGGGCAAAAGGAATTAAACATGAGGCAAAGGAGGTGGTTAGAGCTACTGAAGGACTATGACTGTGAGATATTGTACCATCCAGGGAAAGCAAACGTGGTGGCTGACGCTTTAAGTAGAAAGGAAGAATCGGAACCTATACAGATCAAAGCGTGTCAGCTGATTATAACACCAGATTTGATGAGTGAAATATAAAAGGCACAAGACGAAGCGCTATTTGAAGGAAACATAAAACGAGAAAGAATAGTAGGACAACAAGGGAATTTGGATGCAAATGCATACGGTGTACGAACTAGGTTTGGCCGAATGTGGATACCTAAGATTGGCGAGCTTAGAACCAAAATACTCAATGAGGCCCATAAGTCTCGCTATTCTATCCACCCTGGGACAAACAAAATGTATCAAGACTTGAAGAAGGAGTGCTGGTGGCCTGGCATGAAGAATGATGTGACAGAGTACGTGAGCAAGTGCCTAACGTGTTCTCTAGTTAAGGCCGAGCACCAGAAACCATGCGGTAAAATGCAACCTTTACCAATACCGGAATGGAAGTGGGAGGAGATCACGATGGACTTCATTACCAAGCTACCGCGAACAACTAAAGGCAATGATACCATTTGGGTGATCGTCGACCGTTTGACGAAAAGTGCTCACTTCTTGCCAATACATGAGACTTCTTCGTCAGAAAGTATAGCAGAAGTATTTATCAAGGAAATTGTAAGCAGACATGGTATGCCGCTGTCGATTGTGTCCGACAGGGATACTAGATTTACATCAAGGTTTTAGAAGAAGTTCAATGAAGCGATGGGCACTAGATTGAACATCAGCACCGCTTACCACCCCTAAACCGATGGATAATCGGAAAGGACCATTCAGACCTTGGAGGACATGCTCCGGGCCTGTATCATTGACTTCGGTGGGAGCTGGGACAGCCATCTACCATTGGCAGAATTTTCATATAACAACAGCTATCACTCGACTATTGGCATGCCGCCATTTGAAATGTTGTATGGTAGGAAATGTAGGACCCCGGTTTGTTGGGGGGAAATTGGACAGAAGGATTTTGCAAGCCTCGAAGTGGTCAAGGCTACTTCTGAGAAATTTGATCAAATCAAGGCTCGAATGAAAGCCGCAAAAGACAGGCAGAAATCATATGCAGATAAGAGAAGAAGGGAGTTAGAGTTTCAAGTCGGGGACATGGTACTGTTATAGGTATCACCATGGAAAGGAATCATCTGATTCAGAAAACGTGGCAAACTAAGTCCAAGGTTTGTCGGACCTTTTAAGATCTTAGCGAGAGTGGGTCAAGTTGCTTACAGATTCGACCTACATGATGCGCTTAGCGAAATACACCCTACGTTCCACGTGTCGCACTTACGCAAGTGTCTAGCTGACGACACGGCTCACATACCTTACGATGAGATCGAGGTGGATAACAGTCTGAATTATGTCGAGGAACCAATAGCCATTCTTGACCGATTTGAGAAGAGACTACGCAATAAGTCAATCCCATTGGTCAAAGTTCAATGGAAGCACAGAAGGGGATCAGAAGCTACATGGGAGAAAGAAGACGAGATGCGGGAAATATACCTTCAATTATTTAACGTATAAGCAGTTTCTAGGACGAAACCTCTTTAAGGAGGGTAGACTTGTAACATCCCAAAAATAGTAAATAAGTAATTAATAATACGATAGAGATTTAAACGTCAAGAAATGAAAGAAAAATGGATGGGCTTGGGTTCGGCTCGAACGGGCCAAAGGAAGCCCAGGTATATAAAGGACAAGGGCTGCCACAATTCAGTTCATTTCACCATCTAGAGAGAGGGGAGCTCGGTTCTAGAGAGAGAAAGTGACGGATCGACTCGGGAATTTAGGAGAACGTTGCTACTGTGCTCGTGATCATCTTCTCTGAATCATAACTCCAATCCAGGTAAGCGTTCGGTCATAATCTGAGTTTTTATGATTATTTTAGGATTTTCGGTTTTAGCTAAATAGGTGAAGTTTTTATGGATGAAACTTGAAAATGAACAAAGATCTAGCATCTACAATAAAAACCGAACGTTCTGATCAAGGAAAATTTAGATATTGACATGATCAAACCCGCATGCAAAAAGTTAGGGTTCTTACGCCTGAATCAGATCCTGCGTACTTATCAAGTACGCAGGAAGAAGGGTTTTGCGTACTTATCAAGTATGCATGAAGTAAAGTCTGTGTACTTACCAAGTACGCATGAAGTAAAGTCTACGTACTTGTCAAGTACGCATGACCAAGGCCCTGCGCACTTGCTAAGTGCGCAGGCATCAGAATGGTTAAGTAAAGTCAGTATGTTTAGAATGATTAAACCGTTAGAGTCGAGATTAGGTCTGATGTGTATTTAACTACTCAATTCAGATCAGAAGTGACGTTGTTGGACTTTGTTTAGGACAACCCAGACTAGCTCATCAGGTGAGTTCTATGTGCCCCTTTCTATGTTATGTGCAAACCTTATTAAATGTTTTGGGGCTGAAATGTATACACTAAATGAATAAAATATTATAAATGCCAATGTGATCATACGTGATATACAAATATATATATATTTATATATATACATATATGAAAATGAACTATGAACAAAGAAGGAAACATATGTTTACAAAGTATGAATGAAAGAATGACAAAATATGAATGAATGAAATCTTGCTTTATATGATATATACTGCATGTTATGAATATACGTGAATGTTATGGACGCTTCGATGCTAACGGCTACTACGGTAGACTGACGACCACGTGTCTATCTTGCAACCGGGACAAAAATATTCCTTCATCAGCTAGGAAATAAAAAGGGGCATTAATGGACGGTCGAAGCAAATGCCAAATCATATGTAGAACGGTTGCAAACATGGTAGCACGTGGGAAACGGATACCTTCGGGTAGACGGGCAAAAAGGACGGTTTACGACGGACGACCGAAGGTTGGCCGAACGGTTTTAAGGCGGACGGTTTCTAGGACCGGACGAGTTAAAGGGCTACGACGGTAGCTTCATGGCATATGTCTTTGTGACATACGTAGTAAAAGACGGGTTGATCACCCTTATGTGTACCACCAAATGAATGTTAAGGAAAAACTAAAGGTAAATGCATATCAATGTAGTCACTCAAGAATGATGAAAGAAAAGTAAAAGTTAAGAATACGTATTTATATTCTTTATATATAAACTTATATATACTTATGAAGAAATAATGTTTATATCTAATCTTTTAAACTAGAACTCACCAACGTTAGCTGAGTTTTAGTATACATTTCAGGTAACAAAGAAAAGGGTCGTGCGAAGGCGTGAAGGCTGCCCGGCTAGAGACTGACATTCTGATTTATGTTTTCTTTTATTAAACAATATGTATGTTTTAAATGTTGAGACTTCCGCTGTAATGTACTCAAACGTGAATGTTTTTGTTGTTAATTGAACGTGTTAAATTTAAAGTTTAGTATTAATGACTTTGTTTATGAGTAAACCCAACAAGTGAGGTTACCCGGGATAAGGGGCCTTACATACTTGAGGAGAACTAAGAACTTTGTCGTATACTATGACGCATCACACCAAGGTCTCGATTGTGTGTTAATGCAAAAAGATGAAGTCAATTCTTACGCGCCTCGACAACTTAAAGTTAAGAGAAGAATTACACGACTCTCGACCTAGAACTAGGAATAGTGGCTCGTACTCAAAATTAAGAGACAGTGTCTATAAGATATCAAATGTATCATCTATACAGACCATAAGAGCCTCTAGCACAAAAAGATGTAGACATACGACAACAGAGATGAGTGAAACTACTCAAAGATTAGGACCGTGATATTAGGTATCACCCAAAGCAAACCTTGAAGAGTTGCCTATGTTTTGGGTAGCAACTAAAGGATTAAACCCATCCGACGACGAATGTTAAGGATGACCATCCAAACTAGTCTAAAGACTAAATAGCTAAGTGCATAGAAGGAAAATATGCATAAGGACAACTTCAATGGTGAACTTCTATGTGGAGCACAAAATAAATTGGAGCCCAAGACAAATGAAGCTCTTTATTTCAAAGAAAGAAATTGGAACTCGGATCAATTAAGAGAGCTAATCATAGGCAAGGCTCACAAGTCAAGGTACCCAATACATTCGAGAGCGGATAACATGTACAAGACCTTAAGGAATATTACTAATAGCTAGTATGAAGAAGGAAATTGCTTTATACGCCGAGAAATGTTTGACTTTCTCAAATGTCAAGGTAGAACGGCAAGAACCATTCGGTTGTTACAACAACCGAAGATCCCATAATGGAAATGGGAGCAAATCTCCATAAATTTCAGAACAAAACTTCCAAAGACATTCAACGGTCGCGACTTCATTTGAGTCATTGATGATCGTTTAACAAATCTTCATATTTTAAACTTATTAGAAAGAGATTTCGAGATGGAAAGGTTAGCCAAGCTATTTGAGATTGTAGCCAGGCACAGAGTACCTATCCCTATCCTCCCTGGTTAAAGCAGCCGATTTACTTCTAGATTTTGGCGACCATTGCGTAAGGCCTTGGGAACATGCTTAAGTTTGAGTACCGCAAACCATCCTCTGATCAATGCTAAAAAAATGGCAATACAAACATTAGAGGATATGCTTAGGACATGTGTAATTGAGTTTGGTAGAAACAGTGACGCTCACGTACCAGTAAGTACACAAGTAGTAAGTATGCATCATTTGAGGCATTGTACAGGCAAAAGTGCCAGTCACCCACCTGTTGGACTGAAGCCAATGATAGTTAACCAACGGATCCAACAATAATCCAAGGAATCACCAACATAAAGTCGTAGATTGTTAGAAACATTAAGCTCATAATCGGAGAAAACCTCTGAAGTTTCAGGATCTCGATAAGGTTCTACTACAGGTATCACCGTGAAAGGGCGTAGTTCGTTTCGATAATAAAGATAAACTCGCCCAAAGGTATATAGAACCCTTCAAAATTATGAATAGGATCGGAGCCTACAAGCTCAAGCCACCACAAGAAACTAGTGGTGTTCATAACACGTCTCATGTGTTCAATATAACGAAGCGTTTGATTTATGATTACCTAATCATACCATTCAATGTAGTACGCTTCGATGACAAACTCTATTTCGTCAAGAAACCCATCGAAATCGTGGATAAGAATGTGAAGAACCTCATACAAAATTCCGTACCTAACATAACCATCAATTTTACCAAGTATTGTCTATATGTTATGATCAGTCCATTATGATTCAATGTGCATTATGTGAACCTAGAGAAGTTACTATGAATGATAAATCAAATTTGATGAGAAATCAAAGATTTAACGCTAAAAATCTATGATCATTGGTGATAAGGCAACGTAAATATTATACCGACCAAGTGTCATACAAACGAAATAAGTCCAAAATACAAGATATAATACAAGAATTTTATGTTAAGTCATGACGACGAGAATTATTATTTTAAACATACTATTTTATTAGTTCGGATTAATTCGTCACTATTTTTATAAACCGAACTATCATTCGTAGATACAAGCATGTGCACATATATATTAGAGGCAATACAGACTTCGTAATATTCCACTTTATTAGTTCTAGACCATCTAATGAATTTGCGATGAAATGCATGATTATTTTGTAAAAATAAATGTACTTATATATTTTTACATCTTTGATCACCTAAACCCGTACCAACAACTCATATAACATTTATAAACAAGAATAAACATGAGTATTCCTTATATAAACCTATGCATTTATATAGATTAAGTTGGAGCGTCCATATCTTTTATAAAAGTCAAGATTTTATAAAAATAAATTAGCACATGCATTCTTGCAACTCTTGAAACCATGAACATCTAACTTTTCCTCTTGCACTTTCTCTTCCTCTCCCCTCACACCCTTAAAATCAGCCGAACCCATCACCACCACTTGACCAAATTCAAGTTTTAAACACATGTGCTAATAAGTATCATCATTGGAGGGGTTAGGTACAAGTTCTTGTCACTATAAAAGATACATTTGAGGCATTAAAAAGACTTGCACCAACACTCTTAACTCTATCATATCTCCCTTACTTGATTCAATTCGGATTCACCCACTTCCCCTCTCCAAAAACCGAAAATGGAAGCCAAACCCGTAACTCAGCATTCTGTCAGATTTTCGGTCAACTTCGGAAGGTCATATCTCCTTCGTTCCTTTGCCAAACCAGTCCATTCGTTTTATAGAATGAAGCTCTATGATAAGAGAGAAGAACCCAAGTGGAATCACTCGAATCCATGGAGTATTCGACCTACACCAAAGCGTCACTTTGTGCAGATCAAAGCTAGACATCTCTTCCCATTTTCTTGTTTTGAGGTACATACACAACTCCAAATCTAGTAATTCATTTTCACATCTCCTCTTAAAGTGCACCTAAGAATCTGAGTTTTCAAAAATAAAAAGAAACATAAAGTCTTGATGAGTTTTGTTTAATTCTTCATGAATCATGTTGTAATACATATAGTTATACATATACATGTTCATATATATAATACTAAGTCAAGTCAAGGACACATCAAACAAACATTATATTTATACTATCACATAAAATTACACTTGGATGATGGTGTTCTTTATAACCCGTCATTCCATTCATGTGTTATGTTGAAGGATACATGTTCGTTAAGTTATATGATCATGTGTGACTTACCTGGCAAGACCCGAGGTAGTGTCCAATGATTCAAGAAAACATACAAACGATTATCATCAATATATGAACGTGAAAGGTGTTATTAAAAATATACCTAAATAACAATCATTTTATGTAAGTTCAAGCATTTATAAGAGTCTATTATCATCATAGGTGTATGCAAATACATAAATATATGTGTACTAACACCACAAACACGCATCATCTTGTCTAAATTCCGACAACATTAACTATTATTAAAGCCCGGATATATGTTATTATCACATGAAAATAAGGATATTTATTTAGAACCATGTGTACTAAAATGGTGGTAAACCTAAGTCAATTATCAAAAATCATTAAATCTATAATCTTTTTGGGGAAAACGTAAGTTTCAACGATCAAAACGAGACTTTAAGAGTGACCGGTTTGGCTATTCAGGCGTATATATAAAAGTATAAAAGTAAATACTTTGAGTATACTCTTTGCTCACAAACATTATTATTTTCTTACAAGAAATATTAAATATGTTTTACATATTAATATTGGAACGATTTCAAACAATAAGACTCTTTCAAAAGTATCTTAAACTAGTTACGATGGAAAACGTCGCATTATTTATTTTTCGACGAAAAAGCTTATTTATTAACCATTTGAGTTTTATCATGAAACTAGATTATACATAACTTCTTTATGTATTAGGGATAATATATTTTATGTATAAACGTAGTATTATATATACTTTATACTTGGGACATTTTCGTACGGTCACCAATAAAAAATAAAGTAAATATTTAACAACTTATATAAAGAAACCACGCTCGGTAATATAGCTTATGTAACATTATCCATAAATATAAGTATTTATTTTTGGATACAAAGAGTTATCTAACTAGTACCATTTATGAAAACGTTAGCCGATATAAAACCCGAAAGACAAGTCTTTAACGTTCCTACATCCATCACCAATGTTTCATGCATAGAGTTAAGTCCTATGAACTCAAGTAGTATTTATTTATTTGCAGCAAGCAAGTAGGACGTTCCAGAACGATTCTAGCTTATTATCACACTATTTAGATAACCAATCAACTCAAGCAGAGACCGATGGATTAATATTGATAGTACTATCGGAGTTTGATAAACTCCCATCCATGCGATGTTGAACGCGTAAATCAACAAAGCCTGTTTGGATGCCTATTTCCAACTGCAGATTAAATGTTTTGTGATAAGGCATTTACTAGTAGGGGCAATCTTCCAGGTCGAGTTTGGTTATCACCAATGTAATGTATACGACTTCCAGTAAGATATGCATATTGCTATCTAAATCATAAGTAAAGAGATCAAGTTAAAAACCTACGAACTCACCAACCTTTTGGTTGACACTTTTCAGCATGCTTTTCAGGTACTAATTAAAGAGGATTATGAAAGCATACAAGGATAGGAGTATCTGAGGAGATTACAATATATTGCTTTTAAAGATTAGGACTATATTGTGAGGATCTACAGTGTTGTATTTAGTGAATACATTGTAATAGGGACAAAATGTAAATTAGTTTCTCTTGTAAACAATGTGTTCTCGATATTCAATTTTCATTACATTCCCGTGTTTCCGCTTTAGCGGGGGTGTGACATAAGACTTAGGTCATATTATATGTCATGCATCCCATTTAATTTTCTAGTATTTAAATCCATTTCACACTTAGCAAATCAGTCTGTTTACACGTGTCGGTAATCCAGAAGATTACCCGGTCAAACACGTTTGCTGCAGCACGACCGTTGGTGATAATTTCAAATAAATACCGAGACATATAATTTGTGTGTGTAAATTATATGTAACACTGTGATTTAATTAATCATGTCTACATGATGTTTTCTAGGATTTATAGAAATACTTTTATTTTCAGCACAGTCCGGTCGACACGCGTTGTGCACTAGCTAGATAATTAATTTTAGGCATACACTTAGACATATATTTGGTGTGCACAATTTACATGCAGTACTGTGTCATGTTATTCTAAGACTGAATTTTTCTGGAATTTTCTGAGAAACTTTCTGTTTTCACGTTGTCCGGCCAGTCTGCAGTATGTACCGACATTTTCAAATAAAAATCTGAAAATTTTATATATTAAACTTACCAACATGAGTCATCATATTTTTAAATAAATTCGTTCATACCTATTTGGGATTTCTGTCAAGAAATCAGTGACTATTCATTTTCCACCACCCGGTATCAAAATCCACTATAAATTGTAGGTCCCAGTAGGGCCTACAGATTGATCTCTGATGTAAAACACGCAATACGTACACAAAGTGCGGAATACTAACGTATACGTACTTCTTGAATACTCACACACACACGATACAATCACACGCAAGACGAAATATCATAAAAAGCTTCTTGTATTAACTTTGTAAACAGTACACACGTAGTGGTTCTAGAATTACAGATCACTACAAATGAGAACAACTACTGCACTATTTATAGGCAACACATACTGGTATAGGCGAACTTATCATGTTCGTCAACTTTAGTTCGCCTCAATTAGATCAGGCGAACATGTTAAGTTCGCATGTGCAAACTTAACTAATTACAAGACAAAACATACAAAACATAAACATAAATACTAATCTATTACAAAGGCTAGTTGTCACATAAAATGCTCCAACATACTCCCCCTTGACAACAACTTGGTCTTTATCTTCAAGTCTTGTTCTTCCAATTCTTTGGCAATGAGCTCCCTGCACAAATTATGTGTTTCAAACAGACATATAACACCTTCTTGTACTACAACGCCTGCTCTCTACTCTCATCTGTGTACATGATCTCTCTATGTTTCAGCATCTTCTGATCAGACCTTGAGAAGTTAACAAGATTCATAGCATCAAAGAACCTCACTATAACCTTGCTTCCCATATCTTCTATCACTGCTTCACCCATATAGACATCAACATACCACCATTTCAGATAATTCAGGAAATCATAGGGAATCATCTTCAGTGGAATCTTTGGTACTGATCTAACAAGCTTGAACTTGTATCTCCAAATCACTTTTTGAGTAACTGGATCCACCTCTTTAATTCTCTTGCCTTGTTGAGGTTTCAGCTTCTCATACTTACCCGATCCACCTTCAACTCTGATAAGTTTAGCTATTGAGTCAGCTATTCCATCATTTGATCTGTTAATCAAGGGTTTAGTTGATAACCCATTGGCTTCACATCTTGGTAATGAATCAAAGTACTTCTGCCTTGGCTTCAGATATTGAACTCCATCAGACCTTTTCAAAGCAAACATCTCGAACTCAGCTTCATAGAACCAGCTAATAATCCTTCCAGAGCATCTCTATTTATTCACATATCTCTGTTTCTACACTGGTACAACTGGAGACACTAGAAACTTAGTTCTCTAACTCTTCACCATCTCTGCCCACTGTGCCTTCGTCATTCCAGTGTTCTTATACATCTCTGTATCTTCAGGCACGCTCTCCGTAGTATCAGGGTTTTGTTTATACAGATTAGGATCAGACTCTTCAGATTCTGCAACACCTTTCGACAAATCTTCAGGAATTACATCATCATCAAAGACATCCATGTTAATCAATCTGTCACACCCTTCATATATGATGTGTATTGTGAATTAAGTATAAAAAAATATAAATAAATATTTTTTTAAGATGATTGACTTCACAAGATCAAGTTTTAAATTTATAAATTAAAATGATAATTACGTTAACTTAAAACACACACAATAGGCAAGTGTACCTATCGCAGCGTAATATTGTTTGGTAAGAACCAAGTATCGAACCAATTGACACGGTCGAGTTCCAATACTCAACTTTTGTTATCGTTTAGCCGGATTAATTAGTAAGTGATTTTTGTGTGCTTGTGAAGCCGAAAAATAAATGACGGTAAAGTAAATAACATAAAAGTAAAAATATGCGTGAAGTGTGTAACAGAAATGTAACTAGCAGAATAGTAAATAACAGAAAAGTAAATAAAGCGAAAATGATCAGATTACGAAATGTATTGCTTCGGGATTCGAATCATCTTGGTACGTGATAATGTTAAGTTAACTAATTCAGTGGTATGACTACTACAAACTTGTGACCCAGGTCACCGCTAGAGCCTCGTCCTCACTACGTTTGATTTGCAATTTATATTCTTTAAAAAGTGGTAGTGCCTCCCGTTAGGGACAACATTTACCCTCAACCCATCGAATGGTAATCTCCGGGTTGGTTAAAGACATCGGACTCAAAATGATTTATATTAAGTTAAATAGGTGATTATATTTTGCTCACCGGGAGGCGGTGTAACAATGGGACCAAGTATAAAGACGTACCGTTCCCAAGATGAGTTCACCAATTCTTGGTCGCATAATAATCTCGTATAAAGACGTACGATCTTAGAATTATAGACCAAGTCTTGGCTTATCAATCTCTGCTCGTATAAGGACGTACGAGTTTCAAAATAAGTTTGATTAAAAAGGTTTCTACGATCTTACTCTTTATAATCAAGACACTCACAAATATAAAGTCGGATTTTGACAATAATAAAAGCCCATCAAAAGATGGTTTTTGAGGAAGAATTAGTTAAAGACATAAACAAACCACTTCATTAATAGATTAAACATTAACATGCATCAAACATCATCTTCACCCTAGCAATACAAATAAGTTGTAGCCATGAATGGCCATAACGACTAGCGTAATGATGAGTTTCATAGGCTCCCCAATTTTGAAACAAAGAGGAAGAGCCCCTCTACTCTCTAATCTACGAGAATGCTCTCTTCTTGACTGTTATTTTGCTAGAGATTGGTGTATAGAATGAAGAACCCAAGCCTCCTATTTATAGGCCTCAAAATGTGCAATGCTTGGTCGTGCAATGGGTTTCACGGTCGTGCAAAGGCCCAGGTAATCAAACATGGTAGAGAGGACATTGTACTGGGCCGTGGGGAGCAGGAGAAGGCAATGCATGACTGTACATTGGGATGCACGGTCGTGCATCCCTCAGCTTTTCCCCAGCTTTTTTCTTTTAGCTCCTGTTGACTATTTTTGACCAATTTTGACTTCTTGGGGGTCAATGTTGTTAGGACATGTTTTATAACTGTTGATAAAATTCTGTATAAGTTCGTAGAGAGGCGAACTTAACAAGTTCGCCTAAGCATCTTTAGGAGCGAACTTGTTAAGTTCGCCTAGCCTATTAGAGGCGAACTTAATAAGTTCGCCTAAGCATCTTTGAAGCGAACTTGTTAAGTTCGCCTATAGCAGGTTTCTGTCTATATATAGGAGTTTACAGTTTCAGTGTAGAGTAGTGAGACTGATCGAACAAGAATTATGTAAACTCTGTTATTATTGGAATACAAGTGAATGTTATTTACCTGATTGTTTCTATTGTCTATTTCGTATGCAATCGTTGATTCGGTAGGATTCCGCACTCCGCCTTAACGATACGTCTTATCACGAGAACGATCTGTAGAAGAGCCATGTGGACCTAAAAGTGGTATCAGAGATTATGCTCGTGATTCTTGGTGATTTGAGACAGTTTTGTAGGCAAATTGACAAGAAATTGGTCATCTTTGTCGATTTTTCATGTCTATGGAGTTTTACAAGTTCTTGAATCTTATTTTGCTGCTGATTTGGTGATTTGAAATGGATTTTGAGGAAATTCATCTGATAGAAGTGTTCTAATTGATATAATACATAATCCTACGGTTCAATTTTGTCTAATTCCTTCAAATCAGTGAGATATGAAGATTTTTGGTAAATCTTTGTTCGTGTTTTTGAGTTAAAGTTGTTCTTGATTCTGTTTCTGTTGAAGCAAGCGAACTTGCTGAATCTGTGTGCACGCGAACTTAGCAAGCGAACTTGTCAAGTTTGCTTCTCCCAATTCAGGCGAACTTATTTTTCAGGCGAACTTACTAAATTTTCTGGATTTTTGATTTAAGCGAACTTATTAAGTTCGCTTGATATCAAATTCGCTTGGGTGTATCTGAAGCGAACATATTATCTTCACCTAAGGGTAAGCTTGTTCAACACTTGGAAATTTTTTTTGGAAAAATGGCAAATATGGTGCAGGTGACTAACATGTTCAATTATGATAATGTGATAGGTACATCTCAGAAACCTCCAAAGTTGTTAAGTCTTGCAGATTATTCTAATTGGAAAGATCAGTTTGATCAGTTTGTATCTTTCACTGATACAAGTCTATGGATTCCAATCTTGGAAGGTTACACGCATCCGACATACACTTGGATGGGAAGGGATGATGTTCCAAAACCGGTGTCTGCGTTAACCACAAAAGAAAAGTTATTGTTTGATAGAGAAAAGAAAGCGATGGAAAGTATCTCGATGTCTCTTCCTAAGGAAATTTATCACAGTTTTAAACAATTCAAGTCTTCTCAATAATTGTGGGAAGCATTACAAAAGAGATGTGAAGGGAATTTGGATGTAAAGAAGAGCATAAAGGAATTACTGAAGAAGCAATTCTTACTATTCAAGTACTTTCAAAATGAATCTTTGGATGATCTTGCTACAAGATTATATCATCTGCTAAGTGAATTGTCAAGTGCTTCAGTGGTGTATGAGACAGAAGAGATCAATGATAAGTTCTTGGAGGCATTACCATCTAAGTTTGATATGTATATAGTTTTGATAAAAGAGAATATCAAGTATAAAGCAATGTCTCTGGAAGAGGTTCTTGGAAAGGTTCAATCTCATGATATGAATATGAAGAAGAAGGAGACTAATATGGAACATATACAAGATCCTTCAATGTATTTTGCCAAGACTTCTGGTAAAACTGGTACAGGGGTTGCATTCTTTTCTGGTGATGCTCAAGATACTTCTAATGATCAGTGTTCTGGAGTTCCTATTCAGTCTAGTCATTCTGGTTTCTCTACAACTACAGCGTCTTCATCGTCTTGAACTCACAATATGAATCAAAAGGTTGCTGATGATTATTTGGCTAAGTTTTCCTCATTCATGGCATCGTATGCAAATTTTATTGGAGAAAAAATTCATGATCCAGAGGTTATTGAAGAAGATTTCAGACAGATTGATCCTGTTGATCTGGAAGAAATGAACATTCAATGGAATATGGCTATGCTGATGCGACAAGCAAAATATTTTTTGAAGAAGACTGGAAGAAAATATATTGGCTCTAACAGTCGATCACGCATGGGATTTGATAAAACCAAAGTGCGTTGTTATAACTGTCAAGAGTATGGTCACTTTGCTAAAGAATGTGTGAAGCCAGAAGTTGAGTTTGATTCTCAGAAGAAGCCGAATAACTTTCAGAATAATCGTAATCAGTCACATGGTGCATCAGGTAATTCTAATCATGCATCTGCATCATCGGCTTTGGTTGCTCAGAACGATGAAAACTATGACTGGGTATTCATCTGGAAGATTTGGTGGGTACGGTAAGTCAAGCATTTGTAGCAGAGATTCATTCTGAAAATTCTGAAGAGTCGACTGATGATGATAGTTCAAGTGATGGTGAAAGTGTGCCGAGTGTTGATGAAGAGATTGAACAAGTACAGAATATTGATTCTGATATCGCATCAGGTGTTGCTGAAGATGATATTGTTTTAACTCAAAATGCTTCAGATGGTGTTGGTTCAGAAAATATTCCTATTGCAAAAGTATTCATGGCAGACATGTCTGATCCGTCAAAGGTAAAAGATTCTATCTGTAACATTTATTGTTCTAATTGCATTAGTGTAAAAGATAAAATGCAAAAAGTCATGGATGATAACACAAATTTGATTTGTGATATGAAATCGATGCATTCAGTTAATCAAAAACTGAAAGATAATGATAAACTGTGTGTCGATAGAATTGAATATTTGAAAAGAGATTTAAATTCTTTGGGGTTGAAATATAAAGAACAAGCTTATCATATGGATATGGCTTATGCTGAAATAGAAAAGCGAAATGAAATTGTTGCTCAAAAGAACAAATAAATTTCTGACAAAGAATCTGAAGTGATCAAACTTCATTGAAAGCTGGAAAATTTTGAAAATTCTTCTGTAGTATTGGATTATTTTAATGCTAATGCTGATCCTACTAAGAGAGTTGCTGGGATTGGATTTGTTCCTCCTCCATTCAATGCAAATTATGTGGTTGAACCTGAAATTATTCATGAAGAGGAAATAGATCCAAAGACAGTGTTGAAAGTCAATCCAGTGACTAGGGAGGAGATGATCTATGAGTCTGATTCTGAGGATGAGGTGTTTGATGAGAAGAAGGTTGAAGGTATTCCAAAGGAGGTGAAACTTGATGAACCAATGGTTGTAAAAACAGTTACCCGTGATAGATGCATCATGACAGAACCTGATGAAGTGAAAGTTGTAACACCTAAGCTTTCCAAACTGTTACAATCAAGTGGTTTTGTTGCTGCTGGTCATCAAAAGATGCATTCATCCAAGGTGCCTACTCAAATTTATATTCCTAAACCAGTGACAGCTCTTACTAAAGTAGAAAGGCAGAAGTTTGATCGAGAGATGAAAACGTGTGAAACTTTAAAGATGTCTTTACCAAAAGAAATCATTCATAGTCTCTGGAAGAGTCCAACTTCAAGAGATCTATGGGAAGCATTGAAGAAAAAGGGTGAAGCAACTTCTCAAGCGTTCGTAGTCTTGATCAAAGAAGTATTGGAGAAGCAGGGTGATTCTCAAAGTGATTCTTCTGCAGATTTAACTGATAGTGAGAGTATTCGTTCTAGTGAAAGTACTCAATCTACTGAGACTGATGTGATGACTGAAGAAAGCTTTCAGACAGTTGAAGATGATCTGAGTGAATTAGAAACTGATGCAGCGCCTATCATTGTTGATAAAAAGAGTGAAGCTGATGATGACGTATTCATGGCTCCTAGTGCATCTTCTTCAGAAGTAAAACCTGAGGTAGTTTCTAACTCTGAAATGTTTTGTTCTAACTGTGTTTCAGTGAAGGATAAACTGATGAAGGTTATGGATGACAACGTAAACCTCATTTGCACACAGTAAATCAGAAATTAAAAGATAATGAGAATGTGTGTATTGAGAGAATAGAATCACTGAATAGGGATATAAGTTCTCTGACTTTGAAGATCAAAGAGCAGGCATATCACCTGGATATGTCCTTTGCAGAAATTGACAAAAGAAATAATGATCTTGTTGAGAAAGATATGGAACTAGCTGAATCTAAAGCAGAGGTGATCAAATTGCATAGAAAGTTAGAAAGCTTTGGAAATTCATCATTCTTATTAGGACATTATCATAATTGTCACACCCCGCCAAGGCGGAAACGCAAGGCGTAACATTCATGGTTTTCAAAGCATATGATTACCGCAAACACATACATGTAATTGGATACATATTCAAGTTTAAAATGTTTACATCACAAAATATTAACTTGAGTTTACAAAAGTTTAAGATTTCACAAATATGACTCATGACCATGAGTTAAACAAGAAAAATCCTCCAAAAGCCGTATCCATCATGCATGCATGTAACCTACATTGATAACTTGAAGACCACGTTCAATTTCCTGAAAACATACTTAAAAACGTCAACACTAGGTTGGTGAGTTAACAAATTATTATCAAGAGTTATCATAAATACATTGTTTAAACCTGATCATTTACCGATCAAAACTCTTAGTATGTATTACCAGTGAATCCTAATACTAACCCAATCAATTGACCCTATTTGTAAACTTGCAAGGAATACAAAATAATATGTAATATACGAGACCGTAACCAAACCCCAACTTTCTGTGCCTCCCTTCGCCTTTCTGCGAGTTAAGACAATATGCGGTCATTCAGCCATTTGGACCCCTGATTAGCGCCACTAATCATGACCGAAGGCGTCACCCCCAATAGCACTATCCATAAACTCCCGGGCTAAGTCCATAGCTAATGGTTACTAATTTTTATTCCGAGGACTTTAAGCGCTTTATTTTTCCCTCAATACACACATACGGTCTGATCATTAGTTCATTCATTTACATACAAAAATTTTTTACAAGTATGTCTCCACCGAAAACATTTCAAAAACTCACCTCGACAGAAGTAAATGCTAGCAAATATTTCAAATAATAGCAGCCCCGCCTATCCGTATCCTATTTACACAAGGATACTAAACACGTTAAGACTACTCGTCTTAAACGCAAGTTGTTCACCCGACTTAACTATTCCTGTTAAGTACGACTTTGTTTATTTAAAATAATGTTTTCTTGTAATGTCTCGTTGGTGATTATTATTCAAGTTTAGACACTTTACTTATTTTCTGGAAAAGTATATATATTTCCACATTGGTGACTTATTATATATATTCAAAAATAAGTATTATTTTTGTAATATTTTATAATATTTTACATTAAAGTCACTTATAAACACATAATATTTCTTTCCAATAATTATACAAAATCATGGATATTGATCAAGTATGTTATACGTATGACTACTCCTATGTGCACACAATCCATGTTAACACACCCATATATGATTACTTGTTCCGAACGATATTCATTATCTTGTCATGTACTTATATTTTCACCAATATCTACACACAAGTATGACCATATTTCAACATATATTTAGCTATGTTTCACAATAACATGTGTTCATATATACTTATACCGAAACGTCTTTTAAATTTTCATACACATAATTCCTCTATGACCAATCCATCATAATATATACATATATGATCTTTATAATTTCTACGTGTCTTAGACATAATAATCATATCAATTTTCATGTCAAACAAATACGTATATCTTACAAGTTCTAAATCTCTTGAGTGTTTTGTCTAACACTTTTCATGCTTTATTTTTAAGATGTTAATATGTTTTATTATTTAATATAAACATTTCCATGATTATTAACCTTAACTATGTACATACATGTTTCTCATATATACATACCTATACCTAGCAACTTGTCAAAGTTAACAAAATAAACGTACTCCTGTACATATATTTATCAAGATCTTCACATATATAAACTTTAAACACACTCATATATGCATATATATATTACGATTATATATGTATATATATACAAATATATACTTTACTTAACCAAGTATTAATAATCCTTTTTATAATATAAATCATGCGTTTTATTCAACAACTATAACTTATCATACATAATCAAAACAACAACATATATACCCATGCATACAAATTTCAGTCCTTTATGTGTATATTTAGAGAACTTTTAGTTTAACAACTCATAACTTAGCATCATGAAATCAAAATAACAAATACCTCATAAAATATTTTAAGATAATAATCTATGTATATAAGTCTATTATTTCGAACCACATACATCTTTTTTTATAAAATCTAGTTTTTTTTTAAATATAGTAAAGTTAAACTTATAAAACTCTTTAGCTTTTCAATTCTTTTTTATTATTAGGATGAACAACATGCTTTTTAAGGAAGTAAGAAAGACATTAAAGATGGATGACAGTTTCATACCACTAGACAAGCTAGGTGAAGAATCACAACAAAAAGATGATAAATGGCTTGTCTGGTTAGCAAAATCGACTCCTAGACCTCAAGAACTCCCTTGCAACTTCAAGCTTCTAGCCAAACTCTCTTAGGATTTTTGATCTTGGATTATTTTGAAAGAGTGTGTGTATGTGTGTGTATGTGTGTCGAATATATGTATACAGATGGAGTGAGAGTTGAATGCTTGATTAGATGTCCATTTATTGCCTATTTGATTGATTTCATTTGCATGTCATCATTACTTGGAAGAGAGCATGCATGTGTGCCACTTGGAAGAGGGCATGCATGTGTGCCAAGTATACTAGCATTGAATGTGTTAGTGGAGAGGGGCTAGGCCCTCTTTTCGGCCGAGAGGGTGTGGGTGGGGTGTTGGGTGTTGTCTAATCTACTAATGACTAGATATGTGGGTTGTTTTAGTGGTAAAAATCCTCTAGGTGGTTGTGTGATCTAAAACCCGGTATAAAAACTTTAAATGGTTTAATACTTGTATGATTTTATGTGGTTTATCTGATTTCAATTGATCACTAGATAACCCGACATAGCCACTACTATGCTATATTATACATGTATACACATAAAATAACTTAGAGTCATGTAACAATTATTTATGTGTCAACTTTTTATAAAAGTTTAGTCATTAATATTTACGTTTTTATACTTAACTGTGTCACTAGACTTTTCTGGAATGAAATTCTTTTTAATCACCAACAACTGTATTTTGCGGGTTATAACTGCTTACCTTTTCTTAGTAATTCTCTAATAATTACTAATCATGAAATAAGTTCCTTTGCTAGACTCCTTGACTTTACTTAGTCAAAACAAAATTCATGAAATATATTTTATAAACGTGCATTTATGTAATATGGATATTGACCTGAGACGCTGGGTGTCACATTCTCCCCATGTTAAAGAGAATTTCGTCCCGAAATTCAGTTCTTGTCATCCTGACTTGGAGCGTTCGTGAACAAGGACGGGTACTTGGCTTTCATTTTATCTTCCCGCTCTCACGTATACTCGGGGCCGCGCTTCGAATTCCAACGAACCTTGACCAGCTTAGTATGGCTGCGCCTTGTTCTCTGAACCTTCCAATCTGCGACTTCAATTGGTTCTTCAATGAAGTGCAACTTTTCGTCAATGTAAACTTCATCAGGCGGTATAATTAACGTCTCGTCTGATAAACACTTCTTGAGATTAGACACATGAAATGTATCATGTATATTGCTTAGTTCTTGTGGCAACTTGAGTTTATAAGCTACAGGGCCAACCCTAGCCAGTATTTCAAATGGTCCAATGTACCTAGGGTTAAGCTTGCCACGGTTTCCAAATCTTGCAATTCCCCTCCAAGGTGAGACCTTTAACATGACTTTGTCTCCCACTTGGAATTGTAAAGATCTTCGTCTTTTATCCGCGTAACTCTTTTGTCTGTCATGGGCGGCCTTCAGACGATCCTTGATTTTGAAAATCTTGCTGTGGTCTCTTGAATAACCTCAAGACCAGTTAAGTGTTTGTCGCCAACCTCCGCCCAACATAGCGGTGAGCGACATTTATGACCATACAAGCCTCGAATGGAGCGGCTTTTATGCTGGTATGGTAACTATTATTGTACGAAAACTCAGCCAACGGTAGGTGAGTATCCCAATTTCCTCTGAAATCAATTGCACACGTACGAAGCATATCTTCTAAAGTCTGAATGGTCCTTTCACTTTGACCATCTGTTTGAGGGTGATATGATGTGCTCATGTCAAGACGTGAGCCTAAGGCTTCTTGTAAGGATTGCCAGATTCTAGACACAAATATGCTATCTCTATCAGAGATAATAGAGCTTGGCACTCCATGCCTGGCTACAATTTCCTTAATATATAGCCTTGCGAGCTTCTCGGTTTTTTCCGTCTCTTTGATAGGTAGGAAATGTGCTGACTTTGTCAAACGATCGACGATTACCCATATAGTATCATACCCGCTTGAAGTCTTGGGTAACTTTGTAATGAAATCCATGGAGATTTATTCCCATTTCCATTGAGGAATCTCGGGTTGTTGTAATAATCCTGACAGTTTCTGATGCTCTGCTTTTACCTTTGAACACGTCAGACACTTGCCAACAAAGATAGCAATCTCTCCTTTCATGTTTGGCCACCAATAGTGTTCTTTCAGATCCTTATACATCTTATCCAAACCTGGGTGAATGAAGTACCTGGACTTGTGGGCTTCTTCCATAACCAACTCTCACAAATTACCAAAACGTGGCACCCAAATTCTATTCATGAAGTATAAAGTATCATCTGAATTTGGTTCCAACTGCCTTATCATTCCCCGTAATGCCTCACTTTCAATGTTCTCTTCTTTGATTGCTTCCTGTTGTGCCATATGGATTTGAGTCGTGAGATTCGTATGAATTGTCAATCCTAGGGCACGGACACGAAGAGTTTTAACTCGTTCCTTACGACTCAAGGCGTCTGCTATGACATTCGCCTTCCCAGGGTGGTACTTGATCTCGCAGTCGTAATCATTTAGCAGTTCTTCCCAACGGCGTTGCCTCATGTTGAGTTCTTTCTGATTAAAGATATGCTGGAGACTCTTGTGGTCTGTAAAGATAGTGCATCTTGTACCATAGAGGTAATGTCTCCATATTTTGAGTGCAATCACAACAGCACCCAATTCTAAATCTTGAGTAGTATAATTTTTCTCATGGACCTTTAGTTGTCTGGATGCATATGCTATAACTTTTTCCCTCTGCATCAGTACACATCCCAGACCTTGGTGTGACGCGTCACAGTACACGATGAAATTATCGGTTCCTTCAAGAAGTGAGAGGATTGGTGCACTGCAAAGCTTATGCTTTAATAATTGAAAAGCTGACTCTTGTTTATCGGTCCAATCAAACTTTTTGTCTTTTAGTGTTAACGTCGTCAATGGTAGGGCTATTTTTGAAAAGTTCTCGATGAATCGCCTATAATAACCTGCCAATCCCAGAAATTGACACACCTCAGTTGGGGTTCTTGGTGCTTCCCAATTTTTGATAGCTTCAATCTTGGATGGGTCTACATGAATACCCTTCTTATTGATGACATGCCCGAGAAAGAAGACCTCTCGGATCTAAAATTCGCATTTAGAGAATTTTACATATAATTTCTCATTCCTAAGTTGTTCTAAGATTAGTTTCAAGTGATGTCCATGTTCTTCCTTGGTTCGTGAATATATCAATATGTTATCGAAAAATACAATCACGAATTTATCCAGGTATTGTTTGCACACACGATTCATGAGATCCATGAAAACTGCTGGTGCATTAGTCAAACCAAATGGCATGACTAGGAATTCATAATGTCCATAACGAGTTCTAAAAGCTGTCTTTGGTATATCATCCTCCTAGACTCTTAATTGGTGGTATCCTGATCGTAGATCAATCTTAGGATAGAAACTTGAACCTTGAAGTTGATCGAATAGGTCGTCTATTCGAGGAAGAGGATACCGGTTCTTAATTGTAAGCTTGTTCAATTCTCGGTAATCGATACACATTCTGAAGGTTCCATCTTTTTTTCTTCACAAATAAGACCGGAGCTCCCCAAGGTGAAAAACTCGGTCTTATGAAACCTTTATCAAGTAACTCTTGCAGTTGGTTTGATAATTCTTGCATCTCAGAAGGTGCTAAACGATATGGTGATCGTGCAACTGGTGCAACTCCTGGTGCTGGGTCGATCCGGAACTCAACTTGCCTCGGTGGTAGTAAACCAGGTAAGTCTTCAGGAAATACTTTGGGGTAATCCCTAACAATCGGTATGTCCTCAAGTTGACATTCCTCAGGTTTCTTCTCGACGATATGAGCCAGATACGCACAATAACCCTTGCGTAGATATTTATGAGCTTTCATGCAGTTTATCATCTTCAGCATCGTTCTACACCTTTCGCCTTGAATTGAAAGAATTTCTCCGCTTGGTAATGGGATACGTACAATCTTCTCAAAGCATATGATCTCGGCATGATTCTTTGATAACCAATTCATACCAATAACAATATCGAAACTCCCTAGTTCGACGGGTAGAAGGTCTATATCGAATGTATGGTTTTCTAAACATAAAGTACAACCCTTAATGACCTCTCCGGTTTTAATTAACTTCCTATTTGCTAATTCGATTGTATAACTTTGATCTAGTTTGCTGGCCTTAATACCAAGTAAGGATTTAAAATCATTCGACACAAAGCTCATATCCGCACCCGAATCAAAAAGTATGGAGACATAGTGATTATTTATTGGGAACGTACCAGTGACAATGTTCGGGTCCTGGCGTGCATCCCCTGAACCCATCACAAATGCTCTCCCCTGTGCCTGAGCGTTCATCTGATTCTTCCACTTGGGACAGTCCTTCTTGAAGTGCTTCGGATCGCCACAAACAAAACATCCCGGTTTATTCTTCCACATTCGGTTATTAACTCGACAAGCTTGTGTGGTGTGGCCAAACCTGTCGCATTTTCCACATCTGATACATTCGCCGGTGTGATGATTTCCGCACTTCTTGCACCTCGATAGACCCCTATCATACTCCTTCCTTTCTACAGTGTTGGTTGCAAAAGCCTTTACAGTTCCTTGTTTCTTAAACCCTTGTTTCCCAAATTTGTTACTTGAATTCCCCATCCACTTCCTTTTCTCCCCAGATCTACCTTCCTCGTTCTCCTTCCTTATAAACAATCCATTACGTATTGCATCATCCCTTAGTTTGAATGCTAAAGTTATAGCACTCTTGGCATCTATTGGATTAGATGAAGTTACCATACTGCGAATTTGAGGCGCAAGGCCCCACAGATACCTTTCCACACGCTTATGCTCTGGCGTGACCATATGCGGTACTAGAATTGCCAATTCATTGAAACGGTCGGTGTACCCTGCCACATCATCTTCGATCATTTGTAGGTTCCACATTTCAGTTTCAATCTTTTGTAATTCATTTCGAGGACAATATTCCTCGATCATCATGGTTTTCAAGTCTTCCCAACACAATTGATACGCTGTCTCTCTCCCCAAAGTATTTATTTGAGTATTCCACCAAGTTAAAGCTATGTCAGTGAGCGTGCAAGTAGAATACTTCACCATGCAGTCAGTGGTGCATTCACTAATATCAATCACTGACTACATCTTTTCTATCCACCTCATTAGTCCCACTGCACCCTCTGTGCCATTGAAACTACGGGGGTTGCAGGATAGGAAGGCCTTGTAGATGCACTTTCTGCTTGGAGCATCTGTAGGGTCACAAGTCACTATTTTAATAATGTTATTAATTTAGACCATGACTTATGTGTTTCAGATGAGGTTACTTGATCCATTACCTCCAGAACCTCCAGCTGTACCACTACCTCCTGCATCTCCTCTACCGGTACCACTGCCATTTCCTCCACCACTATTTCGATTGGCTTCATACTACTCCATAGCGGCAGCTACTCGTTGTGCTATGAGTTGATCTACGTTTGGGGAAATTGTGTTGTTGTTGTTCTCACCAGTGGTGTTACGGGGTGTCCTTCGCTTAGGTGCCATGACGTTCTTTCTAACATAACATTTAGAAAGAAGTAACATTATATAATGATAATGATACCATACGACATACATATACAACAACATCAAACGTTCATAACAATCATCACAACATAAACCATTTATTTCATAGATAAGCATGCGAAGTACATAGTTTCAAAAGACAAGGATACAAAATAGATGGGTTCATATGACCACATCAGTACTTAAAGTTTTAAACTACATAACATGCTACTGTACAACTTGCCCTTAATAGATATAAAAATAAGAAAACGTTCCCTTCAGAACGGTAGATGAGATCATCATATCCTCCACACGTGCCTCAGCTAGGGTAGCCCGGAGCTCTACATCAATCGCCCTCTGCTCGGCTGCCTCTGCCTTCTGCTCAGCTTCGACAGTCCTCCTCTCCATCTCTGCTAGTCTTTTCTCTAACTCTATCATGTGACTAGATGCATGCTGAAGGGACTGGTCGATCAATCTCTTATCTTCCATTATCCCATTAACATTTTCCATTAAGGTTGGAAAAATTGTCAAGTCTCTTCGAATGGATTTCACATCCCTTTCCAAATGGTGAATTTCTAACTCTTGCTTACTGCTTCGGGACACTAGCAGGGGAATGGTGCATTCCATGCACTCCTCGGTGAGTGGTACTGGTTTTGATTCACATGTTACTCCGATAGAGTCACAAGACGTAGGGAGATCCTCCTCCACCCTCCACATTTGGACTGCTTGGCGGAGCCAATCCCAGTATGATACGTCCATCCTTGGTCCTCTAGGCATAGTCTCACCAGTGGATTCAGACATTTTTGTAGGTTGCTTCCTAACTAGGGAGTTTAAGTGTAGTTAGTATGTGACATGGTGTGATTACAATATCTATATGACATGATGAATGGTTATGCAATGCTTATGCAATGAAAACGTTTTAGTGAGTCATTTAAATTAAAGACTAGGTTCCGATTTAGACTCCTAGTTCGCTATAATCAATGGCACTGATACCAATCTCTGTCACACCCCGCCAAGGCGGAAACGCAAGGCGTAACATTCATGGTTTTCAAAGCATATGATTACCGCAAACACATTCATGTAATTGGATACATAATCAAGTTTAAAATGTTTACATCACAAAATATTAACATGAGTTTACAAAAGTTTAAGATTTCACAAATATGACTCATGACCATGAGTTATACAAGAAAAATCCTCCAAAAGCCGTATCCATCATGCATGCATGTAACCTACATTGATAACTTGAAGACCACGTTCAATTTCCTGAAAACATACTTAAAAACGTCAACACTAGGTTGGTGAGTTCACAAATTATTATCAAGAGTTATCATAAATACATTGTTTAAACCTGCTCATTTACAGATCAAAACTCTTAGTATGTATTACCAATGAATTTGAATACTAACCCGATCAATTGACCCTATTTGTAAACTTGCAAGGAATACAAAATAATATGTAATGTACGAGACCGTAACCAAACCCCAACTTTTTGTGCCTCCCCTCGCCTTTCTGCGAGTTAAGACAATATGCGGTCATTCGGCCATTTGGACCCCTGATTGGCGCCACTAATCATGACCGGAGGCGTCACCCCCAATAGTACTATCCATAAAATCCCATGGTTAGTAATTTTTATTCCGAGGACTTTAAAAGCTTTGTTTTTCCCTCAATACACACATACGGTCTGATCATTAGTTCATTCATTTACATACAAAAATTCTTTACAAGTATGTCACCACCCCAAAACATTTCAAAAACATAGAAAATAAAAAGGGGTTAGTGAAACTCACCTCGACAGAAGTAAATGCTAGCAAATATTTCAAATAATAGCAGCCCTGCCTATCCGTATCCAATTTACACAATGATACTAAACACGTTAAGACTACCCGTCTTAAACGCAAGTTGTTCACCCGACTTAACTATTCTTGTTAAGTACGACTTTGTTTATTTAAAACAATGTTTTCTTGTAATGACTCGTTGGTGATTATTATTCAAGTTTAGACACTTTACTTATTTTCTGGAAAAGTATATATATTTCCACATTGGTGACTTATTATATATATTCAAAAATAAGTATTATTTTTGCAATATTTTATAATATTTTACATTAAAGTCACTTATAAACACATAATTATTTCTTTCCAATAATTATACAAAATCATAGATATTGATCAAGTATGTTATACGTATGACTACTCCTATGTGCACATAATCCATGTTAACACACCCATATATGATTACTTGTTCTGAACGATATTCATTATCTTGTCATGTACTTATATTTTCACCACTATCTACACACAAGTATGACCATATTTCAACATATATTTAGCTATGTTTCACAATAACATGTGTTCATATATACTTATACCGAAACGTCTTTTAAATTTTCATACACATAATTCCTCGATGACCAATCCATCATAATATATACATATATGATCTTTATAATTTCTACGTGTCTTAGACATATTAATCATATCAATTTTCATGTCAAACAAATACGTATATCTTACAAGTTCTAAATCTCTTGAGTGTTTTGTCTAACACTTTTCATGCTTTATTTTTAAGATGTTAAAATGTTTTATTATTTAATATAAACATTTCCATGATTATTAACCTTAACTATGTACATACATGTTTCTCATATATACATACCTATACCTAGCAACTTGTCAAAGTTAACAAAATAAACGTACTCCCGTACATATATTTATCAAGATCTTTACATATATGAACTTTAAACACACTCATATATGCATATATAAATTACGATTATATATGTATATATATACAAATATATACTTTACTTAACCAAGTATTAACAATCCTTTTTATAATATAAATCATGCTTTTTATTCAACAACTATAACTTATCATACATAATCAAAACAACAACATATATACCCATGCATACAAATTTCAGCCCTTTATGTGTTTATTTAGAGAACTTTTAGTTTAACAACTCATAACTTAGCATCATGAAATCAAAATAACAAATACCTCATAAAATATTTTAAGATAATAATCTATGTATATAAGTATATTATTTCGAACCACATACATTTTTTATATAAAATCTAGTTTTTTTTAAATATAGTAAAGTTAAACTTATAAAACTCTTTAGCTTTTCAAATCTCTTTGATTATTAAGGATGAACAACATGTGTTATTAAGGAAGTAAGGAAGACATAAAAGATGGATGACGGTTTCATACCACTAGACAAGCTAGGTGAAAAATCACAACAAAAAGATGAGAAATGGCTTGTCTTGTTAGCAAAATCGACTCCTAGACCTCAAGAACTCCCTTGCATCTTCAAGCTTCTAGCCAAACTCTCTTAGGATTTTTGATCTTGGATTATTTTGAAAGAGTGTGTGTATGTGTGTGCATGTGTGTCGAATATATGTATACAGATGGAGTGAGAGTTGAATGCTTGATTAGATGTCCATTTATTGCCTATGTGATTGATTTCATTTGCATGTCATCATTACTTGGAAGAGAGCATGCATGTGTGCCACTTGGAAGAGGGCATGCATGTGTGCCAAGTATACTATCATTGAATGTGTTAGTGGAGAGGGGCTAGGCCCTCTTTTCGGCCGAGAGGGTGTGGATGGGGGGTTGGGTGTTGTCTAATCTACTAATGACTAGATATGTGGGTTGTTTTAGTGGTAAAAATCCTCTAGGTGGTTGTGTGATCTAATACCCGGTATAAAAACTTTAAATGCTTTAATACTTGTATGATTTTATGTGGTTTATCTGATTTCAATTGATCACTAGATAACCCGACATAGTCACTACTATGCTATATTATACATGTATACACATAAAATAACTTAGAGTCATGTAACAATTATTTATGTGTCAACTTTTTATAAAAGTTTAGTCATTAATATTTACGTTTTTATACTTAACTGTGTCACTAGACTTTTCTAGAATGAAATTCTTTTTAATCACCAACAACTGTATTTTGCGGGTTATAACTGCTTACCTTTTCTTAGTAATTCTCTAATAATTACTAATCATGAAATAAGTTCCTTTGCTAGACTCCTTGACTTTACTTAGTCAAAATAAAATTCAGGAAATATATTTTATGAACGTGCATTTATGTAATATGGATATTGACCTGAGATGCTGGGTGTCACAATAATAATACTCAAGAGGGGAAGGGAACTAGTGGTATTGGTTATAATCCTCCACTATTCAACGGAAATTATTCTGTTACACTTGAGATTATAAAGAATGAGGATTTAGATCCTAAGACTGTGTTGAAGGTGAATCCAGTCACAGGTGAAGATATGGTGTATTCTGATGAGAGTGATGATGAATATTTTGATGAAGCTAAGGTAGAGGGGATACCGAACGATGTTAAGAAAGAAGACTCAAAGGTTGATTCTAATTCATCTAGAAATTATACATTTGGATGTTCTTCAAACTCAAGGAGAGTTCCATATGTTAGAGATTATAAAGACAGGCGTACATGTTTTCATTGTAATGAGATGGGACACATTGTGGTGAACTGTCCTTACAAAAATAAAGGGAAGAAGCATGTAGTTCCTTAGAAGATGAAGCCTGAATCAAAACCTGTTAAGAAAAAGTTTGTTCCGTATCAAACTCCAAAAGAAGTTCATGTAGGAGAATCTTCTTCAAGTGCATCTCATCGTGTGAAGATTCCTTATATGAGAGAATATAGTGAGAAGAGATCTTGCTTTTATTATGGTCTTGTGGGTCACATTCGTATTGCTTGACCTCACAACGCCAAAGGTAACCGACATGTTACTCCAGAAAAGGTAAGAACTCCCGGTAAGCCTTATGTTAACCCAAATGTGGTTAAACCTCGTGATACACCAAAGAGTAATTCAAAATCTGAGGTTAGGCTTTCTAGACCTCAAAGACGGACGAGAAACAGAAGATTGAGAAAACTATTAGAACAACAAGAGTTTTCACAATCTAAACATTTATCAAATGAACAAGATTGTTCAAACACATCCCATTTTAAGCAAAAAGAACTTAATGAACAGAAGTATGTTTGGAAATCTAAAGTTTATGTTTCTGACTCGTCGGAACAATCTCCGAAAATAGATGAAAGTGTCGATTGTGAATGGAGTGAGGTTTATTATTTTTATACATATGGACGACCCATGACTACCATGGCTTGGGTCCCAATTTCAAATTAATGTTTTTTTGTTAGATATGCAGGATTTACCAAGTGGGACTACTAATACCATTTTGGTTGTTGATAGTGGTGGTTCTAAGCACATGACAGGGAATGACATCTGCAAGAGTAACGAGTTGTTGATAACTGAGAATCTATTTGTTTCAACAACTTGATCCTCAAGGGGGAGAATATGTCACAGACAATGTTATTTTGAAAGAGTTTTACAAAGTACAAATGATAACCTGAAACTTAGGATGACAATGGTGAGCATAAAGTCGTTGATGCAACCATTTGACTAGTTGAGAGGGAGTCTACAGGACAGGGGGAGTACAGAACTGTGTTGACAAAGGCAAAGGCATTCAATTCAATTACAGGATTACATCGGTTTGAGTTTTTAATTGATTGAATTGTTTAATCCTGAGTAACCAAGTAAAATTTTTTTCATAAAATGTTTTCATGGAAGATTTATTTTTGTTTGTTTTCCTTTCTTTGAAAAACATTTTGAAAAAGCCAAACAAATTGAAAAAGATAAAATCGACATTACTTGAAGTTAAAGAAGAGATGATAGTACATCAGTAGATGTTCTTTCACACATGACCTTAGATTGACTGGTTGGTGCTTTATGTTAATATATCTGAATTATATGTTTTGATCTAAACTTCAGATACTACACAAATAGGAATGATAGTGTTGTGTATGCATATAATTTGAATTTTCAGTAGACTAAAAGCGTCACTGAACCATTAGTAGTGTGAAAACATAATTGCATATGTTACAACTGTGATTTGAACCCATTTTATGCCTGGGTGTGTGTGTTAAAATATCACTATCAGATAAAGAATATTAGCTTTTAATAAAGATTGTCCTATGAGATCAGTTTCGGGTTATGTCATTAGCACTATTCATTCGATTTGCTTCAGTGCCCATGTCCCGAAAAGCATGCAATTTGAAGTATAATCAAGATATGTACTTGACAACATCTGTCAAACATATACTAGCCCTTGGATCATACTGATAAATCATCTTTACTGATTCCATTGAATTTATAATCCAGAAAACAATTGGATCCACATACCTGAATCTTATGATTCCACATACATAAGCCAAAACATTGAATCATTTGATTCTGAATCTCATTGATTCCTATACAATCCAATTTGGATTCTGCTATTCATGTGCTAAGTGATGTCTCCTCATTCTGGAAATTCGGATAATCTTTAGTAAAATCTCATATGTCTTGAAGATAGTGCATTTACTTTCTGTGGGCATACTAGTGGGGTACACGTTGTATTTCATACTTAAATGGTACCTTAACTCACAAGAAAGTGGGAATGAGATGCTTTAGTTTCAAATCTTATAATATTGACAATTTGAATTTGTGTGTCATAGCCTGATCCTATTTTCTTTTAATGTTTATCGTTTATCATAACATGCAATATGAAAGTCTTGAAAAGATAGAGTGTGATAATCTTGAAAGATATTGGTTTGATTGGTCAAGGCTTGAAAGAATGACATAGGATACCATTTGATATTATATGGATTTTATATCCAAGATGTGTGATTGATATATCATATATACTGATATGATCTTCTTACTCGTGTTGTTCGACCAAAAAGATGTGAATTTGTATTTTACATTTCAGTTTATATAGAGAAAAACCAAAAAGATTTTGTCTCTTATGTTTGAAAAACCAAAAAGATTTTGTCTTTCTTATGTTTGAAAAACCAAAAAGATTTTATTTTTCCAGCTTCCATGGAAATTTTAATTGTTGGTTATTCTTGGTTGTTCTCCTTTGCAAAAACTGAATATTGCCGACAGAAGTTGACAAGGGTTCCTTCTCCCAAGTTTTCTTCTAGAAATAAAGAGAGAGTGTGCAGATGAACAAGACGAAGACTACAGTGTGTTTGATGATATATGAAGACGGATGACAATCTTCTAAAGCTGTTGTCAAGGGGGAGTCTGTTGGAACATATTCTGGTGACAACGAGCTTGAAGATATTATGTCTTAGTCTTAGAGTCTTTGACTTGTAATTGATAGAATTGTTAGCAACAGTTAAAGGGGAGTCTGTTAGGACATGTTTTGTAACTGTTGATAAAATTCTGTATAAGTTCGTAAAGTTCGCCTAAGCATCTTTAGGAGCGAACTTGTTAAGTTCGTCTAGCCTATTAGAGGCGAACTTAATAAGTTCGCCTAAGCATCTTTGAAGCGAACTTGTTAAGTTCGCCTACAGGAGTTTACAGTTTCAGTGTAGAGTAGCGAGAGCAGTGAGACTGATCGAACAAGAATTCTGTAAACTCTGTTATTGTTGGAATACAAGTGAATGTTATTTACCTGATTGTTTCTATTGTCTATTTCGTATGCAATCGTTGATTCAGTAGGATTCCACACTCCGCGTTAACGATACGTCTTATCACGAGAACGATCTGTAGAAGAGCCATGTGGACCTACAAATGCTCCCGGAATAAACCTTCCAGAAACTTGAATTCTTGGTGTTTTTGATAGGATTTAACTTGATTTGTATTTCTAACACCGAATAACCTGCAATTACAAAATATATGTGTTTTAAGCATAAATTGCAAGGTTATCATTCAATTTAGTACCATAATGTGGGATTATTATGTATGTAAAATATGTATAAATGATGTCATATCATAGCACCCTACACTTAAACTTTGCTTGTCCTCAAGCAAACTCATGCATGATCACACCCATAACTAAATACTTTACAAAGGTAATGGAATTTCAACTAGTGTTGAGACTCTAGGATAACTCTTGAGCTGCTTATTCTATTTTTTTTTCTTGTTTTAAGATGATGGAATCCATGATAAGCCTACTAGAACGTTGATTATTGAAAAACTCCTCACTACTCACAATGTGGCTAATCGAATCGAGTTCGAATCGAATTATGCAATGGTCATAAGCTTGTATGCAAATCCATTCTCCACCAACTAACGAAGTAGTATGCATGAATCAAGAGGACTTTAAAGGGTTTTAATGTGGCTAAAGTAAAACTAAAGGTGAAAATGAAAATCTTTTTGGATTTTTAGGGGTTTTAAAGGGGTTTGAAAGGATGCAGCTATCGCGAAACACTCAGCTACGACCTCATGGCTTAAAATGGAAAGTACTAAAAGGTCCCTCTACAGTACTCATATCATGAGGGTATAACTAATCTGTGTTAGGACAAAAATGTATGACAAAAGCTTGTAATAGTTTAGATCTTATTGTCTTTATGTTTTGTGTTAATGTTTGTCTAAGTTTTTGTATAAGTTCTGCTATAGGCAAACTTAAATAGTTCGCTTAGTCTCATGAGAGGCGAACTTATCAAGTTCGCCTAGTCTCATTAGAGGCGAACTTATTAAGTTCGCCTATAGCAGGTACTGTGTCTATAAATAGATGTTTACAGTTTTAGTTTTGTAACTAAGTCTTTGAATGATTTGTTAACTCTGTGTTTGAGGAATACAACGAGAAGATTATTTACTTGCTGATTGTTATCGTTTCTGTAATTTTGTGTATACATTCATTGATACGGTTGGATTCCGTGAAAATCCCTGTGATGTCTTCTAACGAGCAAGACGATCACGATCACATGCATTACTCGATGATTCGCATTGAGACGGAAGCACGAAGTGAATCAAACATAAACACGAATACAGAACAGAGATGAAACAGAATTGATTCATATATATAATCGATAACGAACTCGTCATCACAGATTACAATACCGAAGAAGTGTACATCTCTACATTTAAGCTCCAATTGCAATCCCTAGGTGAGCTCTACCTAGGGATTGTGACTCACTTCACATAGAGATTATGCTAACTCTAGCATTGCTTGCTAC
Source organism: Smallanthus sonchifolius (assembly GCA_023525975.1). Classification (NCBI taxonomy): domain Eukaryota; kingdom Viridiplantae; phylum Streptophyta; class Magnoliopsida; order Asterales; family Asteraceae; genus Smallanthus; species Smallanthus sonchifolius. The sequence goes on along the minus strand of CM042027.1, from coordinate 38,113,126 downwards.
AAATGAACAACTTAATGTCCTATTTATAGGCAAACCGAGTCTGCAGGCGAACTTAACAAGTTCGCCCATAACTCTATAAGCGAACTTAGTAAGTTCACTTGTTAAGTTCGCCTAAACATTCCCTTAGGCGAACTTAACCTATTCGCTACATACACTTAGAATTTTTGCTACAGATACAAATTTATGCTCTAACAGACTCCCTCTTAGTTGTTGCAAAAAATTCTATACAAAATATTGATAAATCATTAGTCACAAAAACGTGTCTCAACAGACTCCCCCTTGACTGATGATCCTGGGTCTTTACTTTACATGGTAAGACTTGATCTTTGGAATTGCACTTTGATCTTCAACCTGCAATGCTTCAATCTTGAGTTCAATTTGTTTGATAAAACAAGCTGCCTCTAAACTAATGCATCCGGTTTAGAACAATTTTGTTTGGCCTCTTCATGAAAACTGACGAATCCAACACCTTTCATTGTAGTCCATCCTCTCAACGTTAACCACCTCCGTATTGATTCAAGAATCTAACCCACATTGCTTAGACCTCAATAAACCAACCGGCATAAGATAGAGATTCCAAATTTCCAAAAGTCAGCATTAAACTAATCGACTTTCACAAAGACAAGAATCCAAGTTTGAAACAAACTGAAACTCCAAGATAATGTGCAAAAACCAATCTTTTCATTGATCTTCATCTTCACCAGAAGTGTTTGACTTTGTCTCGTACCTTTTCCACTTAACCAATTACCCGAAGTCTTTCATATCCGATCTCCCCTTCATGACACAAGCATCTCCGCATTAAACTAGAAACAGAAGGACGTTTCTTATTTAACCGGCATATAATAAAGGTTCCATCTTCAACTAGTTAACAACAGATAACCAACTTCATTTCAAACATACTTGACTAAGTCTCACACAAACATTCTGTAGTAATCATCGTGAATCCAACAATCTTCAATCTGATTTTCATTCCTGGTTAACACCTCCTACAATAGGTTGTCTATCTGGATTCCGCCCAGATCCCAAATGAGAAATCAAACCATAATCAAATCATGTCGAATCATTTTGACGATCGTGATCACTTGAACCGTTTTTGCAATGAAACAAAACATCTGAAAAGTTTTATCTCCCTCTTTTCTTTGCAAATACCCAAACAATACTTCATTACGAACAATCTGAGATCTTAAGTCAATGATAACCCATATTCAAACAGCTTCAGCATTCATTCCCTAATAAAGAAGTATCCACATACTCGTAGCTCACATTTTCAGGTTTGAATATCTAGACCATAAGATTCTTCAGTCAAAAGTCATCATCCAACTCACAAATCTCACCCTTGTTTCACCAGGCCACACATAAAATTTGAATTCTGATCCCGAAACTAACCAAAATCACTATCTTCTAAAAAAATGGCCGAAACAAGAATACAAACGATCCCTCAAAATTTTGAACAAGAAAAGTTTTCCCGCAAAATGTTTTTTTTTAATATCACTCATCCAACAAGTTCGCTTATAACAGTGCCAGCGAACATAAAAAGTTGGCCTGAACAGTACAGCAAACATACTAACTTCATTTCTGAAAAACCTCTAGCGAACTTAAAAAGTTCACATGAGAATCTTCCAGCGAACATAATAAGTTCGCCTGTAACCGTTGAGTAGACAACAAGTTCGCCTGACGCGCTGTTACAGTAAAAATTGTCGAATCTTCTTGTTTTGGCGGTAAAACCTTCATCTCTTCAACCTCTAACACCTCTGGAATCATCAAACTCATAAAATACTTCAAATTTCATAAAATACTTTGAATTTGACAAATTCCACCGTAAAAACTCATTCTTTTAACGTCTTGATGATGAATATGTGGAATTAAACATCAAATCATGAGTAATTGTGAACCGACAGGCGATTAGTCCCTCGATTCTAAGCCGTAGCTCTGATACCAATTGAAAGTCTATAGGATCGGTAAATACAAGATGGTTCTATTCTAGTTGAGATTGGCAGAAACAATCACAACTAAGCAATGTAAACAAGTAAACACAAGAAGTACTGATAAATGCAATTTGTATTAAGCTTCAATGGTTACAAGATTACAGAGAAAACTCTAAGAAAAGCACTGAGATACAATGACTCTAAGTACTACTTATATAGTAACTTAGAATCAAGACAGACCCTTGATTCTAAGGATCAGATCTAACACAAGTCGTTGATCTTGTATTGAAGCTATTCTACATGAAACGACAATAACAACTATACTAGTTAACTTTACTCAAACGTATTATTAGGCATCATTGCTTGCATGCTTGGAGAAGAGCGTTGTGGTTCTTTATTGTCTGCACCAGTGACATTCTTTCTGCATGGAGTGTGTCAGTGTTGCAGCAGAAAGTTGTCAGTGGTAATGGTTGCTTTATTAAAGCCAGTCAGCTGCAACGTTTGATCTTCAGTGGAAATGGCTACCAGCTGCAAAGTTGGAGATAAGCAGCAAGACACAATTGTCCACATCTGCTGATGATATGCCTATCAGCTGCAAATTTGGTCTTCAGCAAATAAGGCTTATCCGCAGCAGATTTTGTTGGAGCATATTCTGGTGACAACGAGCTTGAAGATTATGTCTTAGTCTTAGAGTCTTTGACTTTTAATTGATAGAATTGTTAGCAACAGTTATAGGGGAGTCTGTTAGGACATGTTTTGTAACTGTTGATAAAATTCTGTATAAGTTCTACTAGAGGCGAACTTATTAAGTTCGCCTCTGATAGACTAGGCGAACTTAATAAGTTCGCCTCTAGCAGAACTTATAGAGAATTTTATCAACAGTTACAAAACATGTCCTAACAGACTCCCCTATAACTGTTGCTAACAATTCTATCAATTACAAGTCAAAGACTCTAAGACTAAGACATAATCTTCAAGCTCGTTGTCACCAGAATATGCTCCAACAGACTCCCCCTTGACAACAGCTTTAGAAGATTGTCATCCTTCTTCATATATCATCAAACACACTGTAGTCTTCGTCTTGTTCATCTGCACATTCTCTTTCTATCTAGAAGAAAACTTGGGAGAAGGACCCCTTGTCAACTTCTGTCTGCAATATTTAGTTTTTGCAAAGGAGAACAACCAAGAATAACCAACAATTAAGATTTCCATGGAAGCTGGAAAAATAAAATCTTTTTGGTTTTTCAAACATAAGAAACACAAAATCTTTTTGGTTTTTCTTTGTATAAACTGAAATGTAAAATACAAAATCACATCTTTTTGTTTGAACATCACGAGTAAGAAGATCATATCAGTATATATGATATATCAATCACACATATTGGATAAATAACCCTAAACATTCTACGGGTATCCTATCCAGATTCATCATTTCTTTATATCAGATAAGATCAAATCTTTTAAGCGTAAACCAAAACAAGTAATGATACGCGAAGAACTTTAAAGAAGATGAGATCAGATCATAACATGCTTATTACATACGAATTTTCAACACATAACATGTCAATCTAAGTTGTCAATATTATAAGAATTGAAACCATCAGTATCTTTGTTCCATGTTCTTGTGAATTAAGGTACCATTTATTTTGTAATACAACGTGTACCCCACAAATATGCCAACAGAAAAATAAATTTGCACTATCTTCAAGACATATAAGATCATTGCAAGATAATATTCAATCTCGAGGATGAATTATACCGATAAACACAGGTAAATATCAAGCAGAGAATCAGAATGATTCAGAATCGAATGATTCAAATGTCTTGGTTTGGATGAAGTATCATGATTCATTGTAACAGAAAGATTGTACCAATAGAATTCTTCAACATAAGATTCATCAAGGAATCGATTGATTCAATGACATAGGGTAGCGTGATCCAACTGTTATCTGGATATATTCAATGGAATCAGGATATTGATCCAAGGGCTAGTATATGTTCCAACAGATGTTGTCAGAAACATATCTTAGTCTAACAACACATTGCATGTTTTTCAGGGCATGGGCAGTGAAGTGAACTGAAAAATTGTGTTTAACGACATAACCGATACTGGTCTCATGAAGTACTTTAGATCTTATATTCTTTATCTGATAATGATCTTTTACACACACACCCGGCATACCATGGGTTTAAATCACAGTTGTCACAAAGATCATTATGTTGTCACACTACTAATAGACCAAAGATACTCATAGCCTATTGACAATTCAGACTACATACTAGTATCCAAATTAAAATATAAGCATCAAGCATCAATTTTTGTTAAGCATAAGCAGTTATGAAGCTATCATTTCTCATACTGTGCAGTCTAAGAAGTTCTGATCAAAACATTTATCACAGATATATTAGATAAGCGTCATAAAGTCCAACTAAGGTCATGTGTGACTGAACATCTACTGATATACTATCATTTCTCCTTTAACTTCAAGTAATGTCGATTTTATCTTTTTCAATTTGTTTGGCTTTTTCAAAATCTTTTTCAAAGAAAGTAAAAACAAACGAAAATAAACCTTCCATGAAAACATCTTAAGAAAAACATTTTACTTGGTTACTCAGGATTAAGCAATTCAATCAATTAAAAACTCAAACCAATGTAATGTAATTGAATGTCATTGCCTCTGTCACCAACACAGTTATGTTCTCCCCCTGTCCTGTAGACTTCCCCTCAACTAGTCAAATGGTTGCATCAACGACTTTATGCTCACCATTGTCATCCTAAGTTTTAGGTTATCATTAGGACTTTGTATAACTCTTTCCAAAACATTGTGTGTGGCATATTCTCCCCCTTGAGCATCAAGTCGTTGAATCAAATAGATTTCTCAGGTATCAACAACTCGTTACTCATGCAGAAGTCATCCCCTGTCATGTGCTAAGAACCACCACTATCAACAACCAAAATGGTATTAATAGTCCCTCTTGGTAAATCCTGCACATCTAACAAGAAACATTAATTTGAAATTGGGACCCAAGCCATGGTAGTCATGGGTCGTCCATCTGTATCAAAATAATAAACCTCACTCCATTCACAATCGAATCTCTCATCGATTTTCGGAGATTGTTCCGACGAATCCGAAACAGAAACTTTAGATTTCCAAACATACTTCTTTTCATTTAGTTCTTTTTGCTTAAAATGTGAAGTGTTTGAAAATTTTCTTTCATTTGAAAATTGATTTGATTGTGAAAACTCTTGTTGTTCTAAAAGTATTCTCAATCTTCTGTTTCTCCTCCGTCTTTGAGGTCTAGAAAGCCTAACCTCAGATTTTGAATTACCCTTTGGTGTATCATGAGGTTTAACCACATTTGGGTTAACATTAGGCTTACCATGAGTTCTTACCTTTTCTGGAGTAACTTGTCGGTTACCTTTGGCTTTGTGAGGACAAGCAATCCAAATATGACCCACAAGACCACAAGAAAAGCAAGATCTCTTCTCACTATATTCTCTCATATAAGGAATCTTCATATGATAAGATGCACTTGAAGAAGATTCTCCTACATGAACTTCTTTTGGCTTTATTTTATCTGGAACTCCAGATTTTGCAGTTTGAGACCGAACAAACTTTTTCTCAACAGGTTTTGATTCAGACTTCATCTTCTCAGGAACTACATGCTTCTTCCCTTTATTTTTGTAACGACAGTTCACCACAATGTGTCCCATCTCATTACAATGAAAACAGGTACGCCTGTCTTTATAATCTCTGACATATGGAACTCTCCTTGAGTTTGAAGAACTTCCAAATGTATTTTTACCAGATGAATTAGAATCAACCTTTGGTTCTTCTTTCTTAACCTCTTTCGGTATCCCCTCTACCTTAGCTTCATCAAAATATTCATCATCACTCTCATCAGAATACACCATATCTTCACCTGTGACTGGATTCACTTTCAACACAGTCTTAGGATCTAAATCCTCATCTTTTATAATCTCAGGTGTAACAGAATAATTTCCATTGAATGGTGGAGGAACATAGCCAATACCACTAGTTCCATTCCCCTCTTTAGTTGTATCATGATAATTTCCTAATAAGAATGATGAATTTCCAAAGCTTTCTAACTTTCTATACAAGCTGATCACCTCAGCTTTTGATTCAGCTAATTCCTTATCTTTCTCAACAAGATCATTATTATATTTCTCAATTTCTGCAAAGGACATATCCAGGTGATATGCCTGCTCCTTGATTTTCAAAGTCAGAGAATTTATATCCCTCTTCAATAATTCTATTCTTTCAATATACACACTCTCATTATCCTTTAGTTTTTTATTTACCGTGTGCATGGATTTCATATCACAAATGAGGTTTACATTGTCATCCATAACCCTCATCATTTTATCCTTAACTGAAACACAGTTAGAACAAAACGTCTCAGAGTTAGAAAATACCTCAGGTTTTACTTGTGAAGAAGATGCACCAGGAGCCATGAATACGTCACCATCAGCTTCACTCTTTTGATCAACAATGACAGGCTCTGCATCAATTTCTATTTCACTCAGATCATCTTCAATTGTCTGAAAACTTTCTTCACTCATCACATCAGTCTCAGTAGATTGAGTACTTTCACCAGAACGAATACTCTCACTATCAGTTAAATCTACAGAAGAATCACTTTGAGAATCACTCGGCTTCTCCAATACTTCTTTGATCAGGACTACAAACGCTTGAGAAGTTGCTTCACCCTTTTTCTTCAATGCTTCCCATAGATCTCTTGAAGTTGGACACTTCCCGAGACTATGAATGATTCCTTTAGGTAAAGACATCTTTAAAGTTTCACAAGTTTTCATCTCTCGATCAAAATTATGCTTTTCTACTTTAGTAAGAGCTGACAGTGGTTTAGGAATATCATGAAATCCCATGAACTCATAAGCAGGATGCACATATCCTTCAAATATAGGTGTCCAAAAGGTTTCATCAGTTTCTGATACGAACTGTTCGAACCGGACTTTCCAGCTACGAAAATCTGATATGCACAAAAGTCTCGGTGGCATAGTTCCAATATCATTATCATCACACGAAATTGACATTTTGAAATTTTGGCGAAAATATTTGGAAAAAATTTTCCCGCCAAAATACTCTTTTTAAAAAATTTCGAAAATTCAAAATTTCAAAAATGATTTAAAACAACCATATAAGCTTTCCGTAAAAAAATTGAATAAGATGAATTTTCCCGCCAAAATACTTTATTTTGTAACTGTTGATAAAATTCTGTATAAGTTCTGCTAGAGGCGAACTTAATTCTATCAGAGGCGAACTTAATAAGTTTGCCTAGGCTATCAGAGGCGAACTTAATAAGTTCGCTTAAGTCTATCAGAGGCGAACTTATTAATTTCGCTTAGCCTATTAGAGGCGAACTTAATAAGTTCGCCTAAGCACAGTGAAGCGAACTTGTTAAGTTCGCATGGTGCAGAACAGTAGCTTATATATAGAGGTAACAGAGTCTGTGAAAAAGTAGAACAGAGGTGAGACGATATCAGAGTAGACGAGAGACTGAATCTTGTAACCTGATATTGGTGGAATACAAAGAGTTTATTTACACCGTTGTTGTTGATTGAGTTACACGAGCACGTTGATCATGGATTCCGCACGTTATCACCGTGTTGTACCGCGAGTCTAGAGATCCGTCACGCACCGAATCAGGGACCTACAAGTGGTATCAGAGCAAAGTGCTCGTGAATTAAGTATGATTCTTGGTGATAATTGACGGTTTTTGTGTACAATTCGACAAGATATACAACTTTTTGAAGTTTCTACAACAATGGAGTTTTTCAAGTTCTTGAAGATTGTTTCTTTACTGAATTCGTGATTTTGGAAGTGTTTTTGATGAAATTTGTCCGATAGAACTGTTCCATTTGTTAAAATTCATAATCCTACGGATCAATTTTCTTAAATTCCATCAATTCGCTGAGAAATCATGAATTTTGAAGGTTTCGGTTCGTGTTTGGACGAAGACTCTGTTGATTCTGTTACAGCAGTTTAAGCGAACTTGCTGAGTTCCTGTTCAAGCGAACTTATTAAGTTCGCTTCTCACATTTCAAGCGAACTTAGCTGTTAAGCGAACTTACCAGATTTTCTCCTTAAGCGAACTTGTCTTGTTCGCCTGATATTAAGTTCGCTTAGTACTCCCTAAAGCGAACTTATTAAGTTCGCCTAAGGGTAAAATCAGTTCAGTACTTAGAAATTTTTTAGAAATTTTTTTTTAACATGGCAAATATGGTTCAAGTCACAAACATGTTCAATTATGACAATGAGATAGGTACATCTCAAAAACCTCCGAAGTTGCTGAATCTAGCTGATTATTCAAATTGGAAAGATCGGTTTGACCAATTCGTGACTTTTACCGATACTAGTTTGTGGATTCCAATTTTGGAAGGATATACACACCCTACTTATTCATGGATGGGAAAAGATGATGTTCCAAAACCAGTGTCTGCTTTATCTACTGAAGAGAAGCTGTTATTTGATCGAGAAAAGAAAGCAATGGCTAGCATTTCGATGTCTCTACCAAAGGAAATTTATCACAGTTTTAAACAATTCAAGTCTTCTCAACAGCTGTGCGAAGCTCTACAGAAAAGGTGTGAAGGGAGTTTAGATGTGAAGAAAAGTAGAAAAGAGTTACTAAAGAAGCAGTTCCTAGTTTTTAAACATTTTCAGATTGAATCTTTGGATGATCTTGCTACAAGATTCTATCATCTTCTTAGTGAACTGGATAGTGCATCTGTGGTATATGAGACTGAGGAAATCAATGATAAATTCTTGGAGGCTTTACCATCAAAGTTTGATGTGTATACGGTTTTGATCGAAGAAAATGTTAAGTACAAAACCATGTCTCTTGAAGAAGTCCTAGGGAAAATTCAGTCACATGACATAAATATGAAAAAGAAATAGACTAATATGGAGCATATCCAGGATCCCTCGATGTATTTTGCCAAATCTGTTGGTAAATCTGGTACTGGAGTAGCATTCTTTTCTGGTGATGCTCAAGAGTCTTCAAATGACCAGTGTTCTGGAGTTCCAATATATTCTGGTCATACAAGCCATTCTGGTTTTTCTGCTACTACTGCTTCAACATCATCTGGATCTCATGTGAATCAGAAAGTTGCTGATGTTTATTTGGCTATGTTTTCTTCATTCATGGCATCATATGAGAATTTCATTGGAGGAAAAATACATGATCCTGAGGTAATAGAAGAAGATTTCAGACATATTGACCCTGTTGATATGGAAGAAATAAATATCCAATGGAATATGGCCATGTTAATGCGCCAAGCTAAAGATTTTTTGAAGAGAACTGGGAGAAAATATATTGTTTCAAATAGTCGATCGCGTATGGGTTTTGATAAGAGCAAAGTTAGATGTTACAACTGTCAAGAGTATGGTCACTTTGCTAAGGAGTGTGTGAAACCAAAGGTAGAATTTGATTCTCAAAAGAAGCAATCTAAATTTTAGCATAATAGGAATCAACCTCATGGTTCATCTGGTAATCAAAATCATGGTCCTTCTGGTAATACAAATCATGCATCTGCTTCATCAGCTCTAGTTGCTCAAAACGATGAAAACTATGATTGGGGCATTCATCTGGAAGATTTGGTGGGTACTGTGAGTCAGACTTTTGTTGCAGAAATTCATTCAGAAAAACCAGAAGAGTCTACTGATGATGAAAGTTCTAGTGATGATTCATGTGATGGTGATAGTGTTCCAAGTGTTGATGATGAGGAAGAAAGAGAGTAAAGTAGTGATTCTGATACTGTGACAGGGGTTGCTGAGGAAGAAATTATTCTTACAGAAAATGAGTCAGTTGGTAAAGATTCAGAAAACATTCCAATTGCCAAAGTATTCATGGCAGACATGTCTGACCCGACTAAGGTAAAAGACTCTGTTTGTCATATATTTTGTTCTAATTGTATCTCTGTTAAAGATAAACTACAAAAAGTCATGGATGATAACACAAATTTGATTTGTGACATGAAATCAATGCATTCAGTTAATCAAAAACTGAAAGATAATGATAAAATGTGCATTGATAGAATTGAATCTTTGAAAAGAGATTTAAATTCTCTTGGGTTAAAATAAAAAGAGCAGGGTTATCATCTAGACATGGCTTATGCTGAAATTGAAAAACGTAATGAAGTAGTTGCTCAAAAGAACAAGGAGATTTCTGAAAAAGAATCTGAGGTGATAAAGTTACATAGAAAGTTGGAACAGTTTGAGAATTCATCTGTAGTGTTGGATTATTTTAATGCTAATGCTGATCCCACAAAAAGAGTTGCTGGTATTGGGTTTGTTTCTCCTCCGTTCAATGGGAATTATGTAGTTGAGCCTGAAATAATTCATGAAGAGGAGGTTGATCCTAAGACAGTATTAAAAGTGAATCCAGTGACGGGTGAAGACATGGTGTATGATTCTGATACAGAGGATGAAGTATTTGATGATTCAAAGGTTGAAGGCATTCTGAGAGAGGTGAAAATTGAGGAACCAAAGATTGTGAAGAATGTTACTCGGGATAGGTGCATCTTGACAGAACCTGAAGAGGTGAAAGTGGTTCAAACTACACTTTCTCCAATATTAAAGTCAAGTGGGTTTGTTGCGGCTGGTTTTCAAAAAGTGAATTCTTCAAAGGTGCCAAAACAGACTTATGTTCCTAAGAAGCCGGTAAATTGTTCTGGGCATTCATCCGAAGCTTCTTCTTCTGATGGTTCTTCAAATTCAAAGAAAACACCTTATTTCAGAACTTATCAAGAAAGAAGAGTGTGCTTTCATTGCAATGAGCCTGGTCATATTTTGATTAATTGTCCATACAAGAACAAGGGCAAACTGAAGGCTGTTCCTTCACAATCGAAAGTGGTGAAGATTCTGAAAAGGAAAGATGAGGGAAAATCGTCTTCTAATTTGGGAAAAGATATGACTGGACGATCTTTTGTTAATTCTCCTGGAATTAAACAACAGAATACATTGCATGCTAAATCTTTTGTATGCAGAGAAAATCTTGAGATTCCAAAAGTTGGGATTTCAAAAGATACTTTTCAGGAGGTTAAATTGTCCAGACCTCAAAGAAGAAGGAGAAACAGAAAATTAAAGAAAATTTTGGAAACATCTGAATCTGACAATAATTTTTCAAATAATGTTTCTAAAAATAATAAAAATGGTTCTTCTTTGAAAAGGTCTGATTGTCAAACTTCTGTTCCAACAGTGAATGATAAAATTGATTGTAAATTACAAGAAGTCGTTTATTTTGATCAATCCGGACGACCCAAGACCACGATGGCTTGGGTTCCACTTTCTAACTGATTCTCGTTGTTTATATAGGGACAACCAAGGAGGACTATCAACAATACATGGTATGTGGATAGTGGTTGCTCTCGACATATGACAGGGAATGTGAAATTGCTTGAGGATGTGATTAAAATTGATGGTGGTTATGTCGCTTTTGCGGGAAATAAAGGCGGGTACATAACAGGACAGGGAACGTTAAAGAACGACAGAGTAAAATTTGAAAAGGTGAATTATGTTGAGCAGCTGGAACACAATCTTTTAAGCGTATCACAAGTCTGTGACAAGAAGTTTTCGTTCCATTTTAATGATCATGAATGTTATATTCTGAAACCGGGTTTTGTGATTCTTGATGAATGGATTCTTATGAAGGCTCCAAGGAGAAATGACACATATGTCCTTGACATGAGTGTCGCTACTACAACGGATTCAATTCCAACTTGTTTACTCTCCAAGGCGTCAGAATCTGATTCAATATTGTGGCACAGAAAGCTAGCTCACATAAACTTCAGGAAGATGAACTACATTGTTAGGAATGATCTTGTGCTTGGAGTTCCGAAAATGAAATTCTCAGTTCCTGATGATTGTATTCCGTGCAAGAAGGGGAAGCAAAGAAAGATTTTCGTGGGTTAAGTTTCTTTCCTCTAAAGCTGAGACTACTGAGTTAGTACAGTACTTAATCCTGGGTTTGGAGAACTTATTCAATCTGAAAGTCAGACGAATCAGGAGTGACAATGGCAGCGAATTTAAGAATAGCAAAATGGGCTTATTCTGTCTACAAAAAGGAATTCATCATGAATTCAGTGCGCCATATGTTCCTCAACAAAACGGTATCGCTGAACGAAAGAACAGGACGTTGGTCGAAACAGCTCGCACGATGCTTGCAGATTCTAAGCTTCCAGTTACCTTTTGGGCTGAAGCTGTGAATACTGCGTGTCATGTTTTGAACAGGGTCTTGACCGTAAAGCGACATAACAAGACTTGCTATGAATTGCTAAACAATCGAAAGCCGAATCTGGACTACTCACTACCTTTTGGTAATCCGTGTACCCTACTGAAATTTCGAGATGTCCCAGCAAAATTCAGTGCAAAGGCTATTGAAGGGATTTTTCTAGGGTATGTGGCAAATTCAACTACCAAGAGGGTTTATAACAAAGAGACACGCCAAGTTGAAGAATGGTACCATATTGACTGTTCAAATCGGTTTTTACCACAAATGGCGATTGGTCCGGATTGGGCATTTGATTATGAAAACTTATTCAAGTCTTTTCACTTATCGTCTGACATTTCTGATGAAGATGCTGCTGTTATCTATGATTCTTGTCAAGATGCTCAGCACAATGGATTTCTACCAAATGCAGTTCCCAATTCATCGATTCCATCTACTTCTGCTCCAGATCCAAATGTTGCTTCTTGTTCCGGTCCGCAAGATTCAGAGAGTGAGGAGGATAATGCTATTTTTCAAGATTCTTCTGCTGATCGCTGTTGAGTGATGATCCATTACCGTCGACACAGGCTCAGGGGGAGATTCCAACAAATTTAGACGCGGAAATTCCAATTCCTCAAGATTATTCTTATCAATCTAACTCTACTCAAGTTGACGTGTTGCCAGTTCCTGAGGTCGCATCCATCAAGGAACACAAAGATCATCCAGTAACAAATATAATTAGAAATTTACAGGATGGAGTGAAAACTCGTTCTCTTGTTGACAATACTTGTTTGTATACTTGCATTAAAGATTCTGGTGTTCTTGATGTTTGCTCACATTCTTGCTTTATTTCACAGGTTGAACCCAAGAATGTTGAGATGGCTTTAAATGATAATAACTGGATAGAAGCTATGCAGGAAGAACTTGCTCAATTTGACAAACTTAAGGTTTGGAATCTGGTTGATCTTCCGAAAGGTGCGTTTCCGATAGGAACAAAATGGGTATTTAAATGTAAAAAGGACGATCGAGGTGTAGTGGTACGCAATAAGGCAAGATTAGTTGTCCAGGGCTTCAATCAACAAGAAGGAATTGATTACACCGAAGTGTATGCGCCGGTTGCAAGGCTTGAAGCTATAAGGCTGTTTCTAGCCTTTGCTTCCTTTAAAGGTTTTAAGGTGTTTCAATTAGATGTCAAGAGTGCATTTTTATATGGAAAGGTCAAGGAGGAAGTCTATGTGTGTCAGCCGCCGGGGTTTGAAGATCCACTGAATCCGAACATGGTTTTCAAGCTAGATAAGGCCCTCTATGGTCTTCATCAGGCTCCTCGTGCGTGGTATGAGACTTTATCTACACATTTTTTGGCGAATGACTTTGTTCGTGGAAAGATAGACTCGACCTTATTCATAAAGAAATCAGGGGGAGATTACCTACTGGTACAGATTTATGTGGATGATATTATATTTGGCTCGACAAATGAAGGACTGTGCAAAGACTTTGAGGGTGTTATGAAGTCGAAATTTGAAATGTCTGCGATGGGAGAGTTATCGTTTTTCTTAGGTTTACAAGTAAATCAAAAGGAAGATGGTTTCTTTATTCATCAGTCCAAGTATGTCAAAGACATCTTGAGACGGTTCAAGATGGAGGACTGTACTTCATACGATACTCCAATTCCGGTCAATCATAAGTTAAATTCTGACCCGGAAGGAAAAGATGTGGACTGTCGACTTTACAGAGCTATGATTGGATCTCTCATGTACTTAACCGCTTCAAGGCCGGATATAATGTTCGCCGTATGTATCTGTTCCAGATTTCAGGCAAAGCCAAAAGAATCTCACTTAATTGCTGTGAAAAGAATCTTTCGGTATTTAAAAGGAAAACAACGTTTAGGGCTATGGTATCCTCATGGTTCTAACTTTGATTTCAATGCTTATACTGATTCTGATTTTGGTGGTTGTTGTCTGGACAGGAAATCTACAACAGGTGGTTGCCAGTTCTTAGGTAATCGACTTGTATCCTGGCAATGCAAAAAGCAAACCACAGTCTCGATTTCAACATGCGAAGCAGAATACATCGCTGCTGCAAGTTGCTGTTCACAGATTCTGTGGATACAACAACAATTGAGAGATTATGGTTTGAATTTCACAGGAACCCCAATGTTTATTGATAACAATGCTACTATGTCAATAACGAATAATCCTGTTAAACATAGTAAAACTAAGCACATTGAAATTCGATATCATTTTATACGTGATTGTGCAGAGAAAAGGTTGATTGAGCTGGTCAAGGTACACACTGAAGATAATCTTGCTGATTTGTTTACTAAGGCATTTGATCGTACCAGGTTTGAATTCTTGATAAAAATGATTGGTATGATTAATCCCGAATAAAAAATTTTCAAAATCAGAATTTCATGGAAAATTTTTCGTTTAGGTTCTTTTATTGCTTTATTACATTTCTGCAGTTACATTTTCAGTCAAAAAGTCTAAATTATAAAAAGTCAAAACAAATTGAAAAATATAAAATTTGACATCATTTGAGGTTAAAGAAGAAATGATAGTACATCAGTGATTAGTTCATTTCACACGACCTTAGTAGACCTTGATATATGAATGATTAAAATAAGTTGATCTGATCTAAATTTCAAAGTCTGCATAAATAAGAAATGATAGTGTTATGAATGTTCTATTCTTAATAATTTGTTTTAAAATTTGTGTATAAAATTTGAAACTTGAATTGTCAATAGGCTAAAAAGCGTTTTGAGACTAATAGTAGTGTGAAAATTAATTATAATATGATTACATCTGTGATTTAAACCCATTTTATGCCTGGGTGTGTGTGTTAAAAGATCACTATCAGATAAAGAATATTAGCTTTTAATAAGGATTTTCCTATGAGATCAGTTTCGGTTTATGTCCTTAGCACTATTCATTCGATTTGCTTCAGTGCCCATGTCCCGAAAAGCATGCAATTTGAAGTATAATCAAGATATGTACTTGACAACATCTGTCAAACATATACTAACCCTTGGATCATATCGATACATCATCCTTACTGATTCCATTGAATTCATAATCCAGATAACAGTTGAATTCACATACCTGAATCTTATGATTCCACAAATATAAGCCAAAACATTGAATCATTCGATTCTGAATCTCATTGATTCCTATAAAATCCAATTTGGATTCTGCTATTCATGTGCTAAGTGATGTCTCCTCATTCTGAATATTCGGATAATCTTTAGTAAAATCTTATATATGTCTTGAAGATAGTGCATTTATTTTTATTTGGCATATATGTGGGGTACACGATGTTTATCATCTAAATGGTACTAAATCACATGAATTTGGAGAATAAACGCTTATAGTTTCAAATAATATAATATTGACAATTTTAAGAATTCAAGCTTTATATTTCAAATTCGGTATAAATAAAAGAACATTTTATATCCTGATCTTATTTACTTTGAAATTTATAGCGCATCATTTCAAATATTATTCAAATTGAATGTGTTTCAAAATGAAAAAGATGCAATATGCACAAAATTGAGTTGAATGGTCTCTTACTACAGGTTACTCTTTGAAATTGAAAATATGTGTGCTGAATTAATTGAATACTGATATGATTTTCTTGCTCATGATGTTCAAACCAAAAATATGTCATTTCAGTTTATTAAAAGAAAAACCAAAAATATGTGATTCTGTTTGTACAGAGAAAAACCAAAAATATGTGATTTTGTTTGTAAAGAGAAAAACCAAAAATATGTGTTTCCGTCTGTATAGATAAAATTCAAAAAGATTTTATTTTTACTTTCCCTGAAAATTCTAAATTTTTATTAAAATTGTTCGGGATTGGATCAAATATGACGGAAGTTCAAGATTTGAATGGTTGAAGTTGGTAAAATTTGTGTTCAAGGCAAAAAGGTTGAAAAAGTAATTAAGTTCGCCTGTGAACAGTGAAGCGAACTTAATATGTTCGCTTAAATAGGTGAAGCGAACTTAATTTTCAGTCTCGGGTGAAGCGAACTTAAGGGTGAAGCGAACTTATCTTGTTCGCCGAAGGCTTGTTAAGCGAACTTAACCTGAATAAGTGTTGAATCAGGCGAACTTATCTCATCATCGTCTTCCTCATAACAAGCGAACTTACCAGCGAACTTGCCCAAATTTCTCAAACATTTTAATTTGTGTTGTGAGTGTTAATTTCTGGTTGTTTCTTGATCGAAATCACATTGCGAATCTAACAAAGGTATTTTCGTTGGATTTCATCCGCTATATTGAGTGTATTCGATGGTTTTTCATCTCAGGTTTCGTCGGACTGTTTCAAGACGATTTTGACCTAAGTTTTGACCGAGATATCAAATTGTTCATCGTTTTTGGTCATATTGTGATATTCTATTGTTTGGATAGGCTTATTTCATGATTTGATCTTGGATTGCCGGATTTTGAAAATTTCAGTGTTTGAATTTGAAACGTCTCAAGTTCAGGCGAACTTGTTCCAAGCGAACTTGTTCGAAGCGAACTTGTTCGAAGCGAACTTGTCAGGCGAACTTAATAAGTTCGCCTCTTGCACTTCTAAGCGAACTTATTAAGTTCGCCTAGGGGTCAGAAGTGAAAAAGAGTTGTGATTTTTTTTGTGTTTGAAATTTTTTTTATTTTTTATTTTAAATTTTTGTTTGAAATTTTTTCTTTTTCATTTTTGTTGTTGTTTTGTTTGTGTGTTTTATTAAATGTGTATCCTATATGTGTATGTGTTCTAATGTTTGTTAAGTTGTCCAATATTTTCACAGATGGCTCGTCGTGTCAAATACAAGCATAATCAAGTGGCGTTGTTAGATCCAAATTTGCCTGAAGCAGTTCACTATCAAGGCATTATCAATTTTCTGAATAGATCAAGACTACATGTTGCATTATCTGCGGATCCTTTTATTAGCTTGGTGTACATCCAACAATTCTGGGATACTGTACATCAAGATATTGATGTGGAACCACATGTCCTTCGTGCAACAGTTAATAATATCGAGATTTCAATTTCAGAAGAGACAATTCGGGCTGCTCTAGTTTTGGGAGGCAATGCTGACGATCCAATCTCTTATCCCAATACTCTTATTATGGGCTGTTTTCAAAGGATGGGATATCGTGGAAGACAAAATGATACACAAGCTAGGAAAGGTGGATTAGTTGGAGAATGGAGGTACTTTATGCAGGTGATTATTCAGTGCATCTCTCCGCGAAAAGCTGGTACCGATGGCTTGAAGATGGCTCTTTAAACAACCATGGTGGCCTTAACTTTGAATAAAAGATTCAATTTTCCGCTTTATTTTTATCGGGAGATGGTAATGCAGATAAATCCGGCTGAAGGTCAAGGTTTCTTGATGTATCCACGATTCATTCAAATGATACTCAATCATCTTATTCCGGATCTTCCACAACATGCCATACGATTGACATTGACTCCGATGTCAAAACGTATCTTTACAGATTGTTCAAAAGTGAAACAGCAAAATGCTGCGTTGATTCCAGTTAATACTCCACTGTTTGGGCACTTAATCAATCCTGATTATGTTACACCACCTAATGACAATTGGTTTCATCCCAATGAACTTGCTCAAGTTCAAGGAGTTCATGTTCAACAACAACCACAACAACCTGCTCAACAACCACAAATACAAGTTCCTTTACAACCTCAAATTCCTATTCCTGAACAAGTTCCTATTCCCCAAGCTGCAGTCAATATTCCTATTCAGGAACCAGTTCTAGAAGAGGTCGTTCATGATCCTAATCAAGATATGGGTATGAACATGGATGATTTTGTTGATGAAGCTGTGAACTCGCCCATTCATGAACAAGAAGGGAATGTGGTGACAGACGCTGAGTCTAGTTCCAGTTCAAGTGATTCAACTTCATCTGATGAAGACAGCACTGCTTCTGATGAGTCTAGGGATTTTTCTCCAGGTCATTACGAGTGGTTGGCTACTATTCCACTGGCTAATGCTGGAAAACGCAATAAATCTCAAGCCAGACGACCACGACGCAAGTCTGTTCGGGATCCTCCTTCCGGATCAGTGCTTGGTAAAAGATCGTTGGTAGATGAAAGTTCTGACACTGACAGTGACTTTAATCCTGATCCTTCACGACAAAAGTTAATGTCTGCTTCAATTGCGGCTGCACAATCTTCTCAAGGAGTTGAGGATGCAAATTTTGTTGCTTCTCTGATAGTTACTCCTCCAAGATCTAAGGATTCTTCTCCAGTTCCATCTCCGGTTCCACCAGAGATTGCTACTACTTCAGGTCCTTCTATTCTACAATCAACATCTGGTCCATCTAAGCCTTCTGATTCTGACAGGATAACTTTCCTTGAATCTCAAGTGCTATCTCTACAAACACAAGTTAATTCTCTTGTGTCTATTGATTCTCAACGACAGCTGGTGATTCAGACTCAAGCTCAACAGATTGCTAATATGCAAGCGTTAGTGTCCAAACTCGTTCAGCGTCTTGACGTTCAGGGGGAGTTGAGGATACCTGATACTTGTCACACAGAGTCAATTCAGAGACGTGATGATGAAGACAATGATCCTGCTGGAAATATTGAGGGTGATCATCAATACACTGATGCTAATCCTATATCTAGAGTTCAGGGGGAGTCGACATCACAATCTCTTGAAGGAAACAAAGACAAAGATCCTTCTGGTACTAAAGAAGAAGAAATTCTGTTATTAGAATTCTTTCAAGATTCAGAAGAAGACGAAGCTGAAAAGATTGAATGTCTTGATGACATTGATGACTTATTCAATGACATAGAAGATGATATGTCAGACACTGAGATAGAAGAAGGAGAAATAGTGGAGATTGAAATAGAAAAAGATAAAGACAGTGTTACATATGAAGGCTGTGACGGTCTTAAGGTGCCTTATAACTTCATCCAAGAGGATGTTGTTCCTGAATTTTCTTATGATGGAATAACTGACTCTATGAACTCTATTGAAGATGTCACATTGCTTGATGATACAGCTGACTCAAAGATGGATACTGATGATGAGAATCTTAAATTCAATAAGGGTGCTGAAACTGAAACTACTCACACTGAGTCTCCGAAGATTAATGAAGAACCTGTAATGTTCAGAGATACAGGAATGGCACGAGAACAGTGGAGAGAAGTTGTAAACAGTTGGATGAAGGTGCTACCCAAGTCTCCAGCACAACCTGCTCAGAAAGAGAAATATGTGAATAAAGAGCAGTGTGTAGGTAGGATCATTAGTTGGTTTTATGATGGTGAATCAAAATTGTTTGTAATCAAACGATCTGATGGCGTTCAATACTTAAAGCCAAGGATCAAATATTTCAATACCTTGCCGAGGTGTGAAATAAATGGTCTAGCTTCAAAGCCACTCATAAATAGATCAAAGAATGGTTTGGCTGATGTGATAGCAAACCTGATAAAGAAAGAAGGTAGTTCGGGTAAGTATGAACGGCTGAAACCACAGAAAGGAAAGAGAGTGAAGATTACAGATCCTAAGACTGGGAAAGTAACCTGGAGATACAAGTACAGACCAGTGCGTGCTATACACAAGATACCATTAAAGAATATTCCTCAAGACTTTCTTGGGAATATGAAATGGTGGTATGTTGATGTTAATACTGGTGAAGCAAAGGTTGAAGATAAAGATAATAAGGTCATTGAGTGTTTCTATGACGCAATGAATCTTATTAATTTTTCAAAGAAAGATCAGAGGACACTGCGAAAGAATGAGATCATGTATACTGATGAATAGAGAGAACAAGGTCTAAAGTATAAAAGAGTTTTGGAGATATGCAGAAGATACGGTGTGCATGCTGGCAGCAGATTACCAGACAACTGGAAGAGTTCAAGATAAAGACTGAAGACAGAAGATCAAGCTATTGTCAAGGGGGAGTCTGTTAGGACATAGATTTGTAATGACAAAAGCTTGTAATAGTTAGATTTTATGTCTTTATGTTTTGTTATGAAATTGTAAAGTTACTAAGTGTTTTTACTAGTAAGCCTAGAAGTTCGCCTGCTCTAACAGAGGCGAACTTAATAAGTTCGCTTAGGCATAACTGAGGCGAACTTGTTAAGTTCGCTTAGACTGTTTCAGGCGAACTTAACTAAGTTCGCTTACAGCAGGTTTGGTTCTATATATATGTGTTACAGAGTCATTAGACAGTAGTGAATAGAGATCAATCTGAGAGAGAAACAATTGTCTGATTGAGTCTGTAACCATTTTTATTTGGAATATAATCGAGAAGTTTATTTACGCGTGTTGTCAATTAGTATAGAACTGTTAACACGAAGGATTCCGCACTTCGTGTTATAGCAACGTCTTTTCACGAGTTTGATCAGTAGTTGAGTTACCTGGACCTACATTAACAGTTCTGACCCCTAGGCGAACTTAATAAGTTCGCTTAGAAGTGCAAGAGGCGAACTTATTAAGTTCGCCTGACAAGTTCGCTTCGAACAAGTTCGCTTGGAACAAGTTCGCCTGAACTTGAGACGTTTCAAATTCAAACACTGAAATTTTCAAAATCCGGCAATCCAAGATCAAATCATGAAATAAGCCTATCCAAACAATAGAATATCACAATATGACCAAAAACGATGAACAATTTGATATCTCGGTCAAAACTTAGGTCAAAATCGTCTTGAAACAGTCCGACGAAACCCGAGATGAAAAAACATCGAACACACTCAATATAGCGGATGAAATCCAACGAAAATACCTTTGTTAGATTCGCAATGTGATTTCGATCATGAAACAACCAGAAATTAACACTCACAACACAAATTAAAATGTTTGAGAAATTTGGGCAAGTTCGCTGGTAAGTTCGCTTGTTATGAGGAAGACGATGATGAGATAAGTTCGCCTGATTCAACACTTATTCAGGTTAAGTTCGCTTGATTAAGCGAACTTGTTAAGTTCGCTTAACAAGCCTTCGGCGAACAAGATAAGTTCGCTTCACCCTTAAGTTCGCTTCACCCGAGACTGAAAATTAAGTTCGCTTCACCTATTTAAGCGAACATATTAAGTTCGCTTCACTGTTCACAGGCGAACTTAATTACTTTTTCAACCTTTTTGCCTTGAACACAAATTTTACCAACTTCAACTTTTCAAATCTTGAACTTTCCGTCATATTTGATCCAATCCCGAACAATTTTAATAAAAATTTAGAATTTTCATGGAAAGTAAAAATAAAATCTTTTTGAATTTTATCTATACAGACGGAAACACATATTTTTGGTTTTTCTCTTTACAAACAAAATCACATATTTTTGGTTTTTCTCTGTACAAACAGAATCACATATTTTTGGTTTTTCTTTTAATAAACTGAAATGACATATTTTTGGTTTGAACATCATGAGCAAGAAAATCATATCAGTATTCAATTAATTCATCACACATATTTTCAATTTCAAAGAGTAACCTGTAGTAAGAGACCATTCAACTCAATTTTGTGCATATTGCATCTTTTTTATTTTGAAACTCATTCAATTTGAATAATATTTGAAATGATGCGCGATAAATTTCAAAGTAAATAAGATCAGGTTATAAAATGTTCTTTTATTTATACCGAATTTGAAATATAAAGCCTGAATTCTTAAAATTGTCAATATTATATTATTTGAAACTATAAGCGTTTATTCTCCAAATTCATGTGATTTAGTACCATTTAGATGATAAACATCGTGTACCCCACATATATGCCAAATAAAAATAAATGCACTATCTTCAAGACATATATAAGATTTTACTAAAGATTATCCGAAAATTCAGAATGAGGAGACATCACTTAGCACATGAATAGCAGAATCCAAATTGGATTGTATAGGAATCAATGAGATTCAGAATCGAATGATTCAATGTTTTGGCTTATATTTATGGAATCATAAGATTCAGGTATGTGAATCCAACTGTTATCTGGATTATGAATTCAATGGAATCAGTAAGGATGATGTATCGATATGATCCAAGGGTTAGTATATGTTTGACAGATGTTGTCAAGTACATATCTTGATTATACTTCAAATTGCATGCTTTTCGGGACATGGGCACTGAAGCAAATCGAATGAATAGTGCTAAGGACATAACCCGAAACTGATCTCATAGGAAAATCCTTATTAAAAGCTAATATTCTTTATCTGATAGTCATCTTTTAACACACACACCCAGGCATAAAATGGGTTTAAATCACAGATGTAATCATATTATAATTAATTTTCACACTACTATTAGTCTCAAAACGCTTTTTAGCCTATTGACAATTCAAGTTTCAAATTTTATACACAAATTTTAAAACAAATTATTAAGAATAGAACATTCATAACACTATCATTTCTTATTTATGCAGACTTTGAAATTTAGATCAGATCAACTTATTTTAATCATTCATATATCAAGGTCTACTAAGGTCGTGTGAAATGAACTAATCACTGATGTACTATCATTTCTTCTTTAACCTCAAATGATGTCAAATTTTATATTTTTCAATTTGTTTTGACTTTTTATAATTTAGACTTTTTGACTGAAAATGTAACTGCAGAAATGTAATAAAACAATAAAAGAACCTAAACGAAAAATTTTCCATGAAATTCTGATTTTGAAAAATTTTTATTCGGGATTAATCATACCAATCATTTTTATCAAGAATTCAAACCTGGTACGATCAAATGCCTTAGTAAACAAATCAGCAAGATTATCTTCAGTGTGTACCTTGACCAGCTCAATCAACCTTTTCTCTGCACAATCACGTATAAAATAATATCGAATTTCGATGTGCTTAGTTTTACTATGTTTAACAGGATTATTCGTTATTGATATAGTAGCATTGTTATCAATAAACATTGGGGTTCCTGTGAAATTCAAACCATAATCTCTCAATTGTTGTTGTATCCACAGAATCTGTGAACAGCAACTTGCAGCAGCGATGTATTCTGCTTCGCATGTTGAAATCGAGACTGTGGTTTGTTTTTTGCATTGCCAGGATACAAGTCGATTACCTAAGAACTGGCAACCACCTGTTGTAGATTTCCTGTCCAGACAACAACCACCAAAATCAGAATCAGTATAAGCATTGAAATCAAAGTTAGAACCATGAGGATACCATAGCCCTAAACGTTGTTTTCCTTTTAAATACCGAAAGATTCTTTTCACAGCAATTAAGTGAGATTCTTTTGGCTTTGCCTGAAATCTAGAACAGATACATACGGCGAACATTATATCCGGCCTTGAAGCGGTTAAGTACATGAGAGATCCAATCATAGCTCTGTAAAGTCGACAGTCCACATCTTTTCCTTCCGGGTCAGAATTTAACTTATGATTGACCGGAATTGGAGTATCGTATGAAGTACAGTCCTCCATCTTGAACCGGCTCAAGATGTCTTTGACATACTTGGACTGATGAATAAAGAAACCATCTTCCTTTTGATTTACTTGTAAACCTAAGAAAAACGATAACTCTCCCATCGCAGACATTTCAAATTTCGACTTCATAACACCCTCAAAGTCTTTGCACAGCCCTTCATTTGTCGAGCCAAATATAATATCATCCACATAAATCTGTACAAGTAGGTAATCTCCCCCTGATTTCTTTATGAATAAGGTCGAGTCTATCTTTCCACGAACAAAGTCATTCGCCAAAAGATGTGTAGATAAAGTCTCATACCACGCACGAGGAGCCTGATGAAGACCATAGAGGGCCTTATCTAGCTTGAAAACCATGTTCGGATTCAGTGGATCTTCAAACCCCGGCGGCTGACACACATAGACTTCCTCCTTGACCTTTCCATATAAAAATGCACTCTTGACATCTAATTGAAACACCTTAAAACCTTTAAAGGAAGCAAAGGCTAGAAACAGCCTTATAGCTTCAAGCCTTGCAACCGGCGCATAAACTTCGGTGTAATCAATTCCTTCTTGTTGATTGAAGCCCTGGACAACTAATCTTGCCTTATTGCGTACCACTACACCTCGATCGTCCTTTTTACATTTAAATACCCATTTTGTTCCTATCGGATACGCACCTTTCGGAAGATCAACCAGATTCCAAACCTTAAGTTTGTCAAATTGAGCAAGTTCTTCCTGCATAGCTTCTATCCAGTTATTATCATTTAAAGCCATCTCAACATTCTTGGGTTCAACCTGTGAAATAAAGCAAGAATGTGAGCAAACATCAAGAACACCAGAATCTTTAATGCAAGTATACAAACAAGTATTGTCAACAAGAGAACGAGTTTTCACTCCATCCTGTAAATTTCCAATTATATTTGTTACTGGATGATCTTTGTGTTCCTTGATGGATGCGACCTCGGGAACTGGCAACACGTCAACTTGAGTAGAGTCAGATTGATAAGAATAATCTTGAGGAATTGGAATTTCCGCGTCTAAATTTGTTGGAATCTCCCCCTGAGCTTGTGTCGACGGTAATGGATCATCACTCAACAGCGATCAGCAGAAGAATCTTGAAAAATAGCATTATCCTCCTCACTCTCTGAATCTTGCGGACCGGAACAAGAAGCAACATTTGGATCTGGAGCAGAAGTAGATGGAATCGATGAATTGGGAACTGCATTTGGTAGAAATCCATTGTGCTGAGCATCTTGACAAGAATCATAGATAACAGCAGCATCTTCATCAGAAATGTCAGACGGTAAGTGAAAAGACTTGAATAAGTTTTCATAATCAAATGCCCAATCCGGACCAATCGCCATTTGTGGTAAAGACCGATTTGAACAGTCAATATGGTACCATTCTTCAACTTGGCGTGTCTCTTTGTTATAAACCCTCTTGGTAGTTGAATTTGCCACATACCCCAGAAAAATCCCTTCAATAGCCTTTGCACTGAATTTTGTTGGGATATCTCGAAATTTCAGTAGGGTACACGGATTACCAAAAGGTAGTAAGTAGTCCAGATTCGGCTTTCGATTGTTTAGCAATTCATAGCAAGTCTTGTTATGTCGCTTTACGGTCAAGACCCTGTTCAAAACATGACACGCAGTATTCACAGCTTCAGCCCAAAAGGTGACTGGAAGCTTAGAATCTGCAAGCATCGTGCGAGCTGTTTCGACCAACGTCCTGTTCTTTCGTTTAGCGACACCGTTTTGTTGAGGAACATATGGCGCACTGAATTCATGATGAATTTCTTTTTGTAGACAGAATAAGCCCATTTTGCTATTCTTAAATTCGCTGCCATGGTCACTCCTGATTCGTCTGACTTTCAGATTGAATAAGTTCTCCAAACCCAGGATTAAGTACTGTACTAACTCAGTAGTCTCAGCTTTAGAGGAAAGAAACTTAACCCACGAAAATCTGGAGTAATCATCAGTTACGACCAAACAATACGATTTCCCACCAATGCTCCTAATACTTATAGGACCGAACAAATCCATATGCAGCAATTCCAAAGGAGTTACGATAGAATTTGTCGACTTCGATTTGTGAGATTTCTTTCTTTGCTTCCCCTTCTTGCACGGAATACAATCATCAGGAACTGAGAATTTCATTTTCGGAACTCCAAGCACAAGATCATTCCTAACAATGTAGTTCATCTTCCTGAAGTTTATGTGAGCTAGCTTTCTGTGCCACAATATTGAATCAGATTCCGACGCCTTGGAGAGTAAACAAGTTGGAATTGAATCCGTTGTAGTAGCGACACTCATGTCAAGGACATATGTGTCATTTCTCCTTGGAGCCTTCATAAGAATCCATTCATCAGGAATCACAAAACCCGGTTTCAGAATATAACATTCATGATCATTAAAATGGAACGAAAACTTCTTGTCACAGACTTGTGATACGCTTAAAAGATTGTGTTCCAGCTGCTCAACATAATTCACCTTTTCAAATTTTACTTTGTCTTTCTTTAACGTTCCCTGTCCTGTTATGTACCCGCCTTTATTACCCGCAAAAGCGACATAACCATCATCAATTTTAATCACATCCTCAAGCAATTTCACATTCCCTGTCATATGTCGAGAGCAACCACTATCCACATACCATGTATTGTTGATAGTCCTCCTTGGTTGTCCCTACATAAACAACGAGAATCAGTTAGAAAGTGGAACCCATGCCATCATGGTCTTGGGTCGTCCGGATTGATCAAAATAAACGACTTCTTGTAATTTACAATCAATTTTATCATTCACTGTTGGAACAGAAGTTAGACAATCAGACCTTTTCAAAGAAGAACCATTTTTTTTATTTTTAGAAACATTATTTGAAAAATTATTGTCAGATTCAGATGTTTCCAAAATTTTCTTTAATTTTCTGTTTCTCCTTCTTCTTTGAGGTCTGGACAATTTAACCTCCTGAAAAGTATCTTTTGAAATCCCAACTTTTGGAATCTCAAGATTTTCTCTGCATACAAAAGATTTAGCATGCAATGTATTCTGTTGTTTAATTCTAGGAGAATTAACAAAAGATCGTCCAGTCATATCTTTTCCGAAACTAGAAGACGATTTTCCCTCATCTTTCCTTTTCAGAATCTTCACCACTTTCGATTGTGAAGGAACAGTCTTCAGTTTGCCCTTGTTCTTGTATGGACAATTAATCAAAATATGACCAGGCTCATTGCAATGAAAGCACACTCTTCTTTCTTGATAAGTTCTGAAATAAGGTGTTTTCTTTGAATTTGAAGAACCATCAGAAGAAGAAGCTTCGGATGAATGCCCAGAACAATTTACCGGCTTCTTAGGAACATAAGTCTGTTTTGGCACCTTTGAAGAATTCACTTTTTGAAAACCAGCCGCAACAAACCCACTTGACTTTAATATTGGAGAAAGTGTAGTTTGAACCACTTTCACCTCTTCAGGTTCTGTCAAGATGCACCTATCCCAAGTAACATTCTTCACAATCTTTGGTTCCTCAATTTTCACCTCTCTCGGAATGCCTTCAACCTTTGAATCATCAAATACTTCATCCTCTGTATCAGAATCATACACCATGTCTTCACCCGTCACTGGATTCACTTTTAATACTGTCTTGGGATCAACCTCCTCTTCATGAATTATTTCAGGCTCAACTACATAATTCCCATTGAACGGAGGAGGAACAAACCCAATACCAGCAACTCTTTTTGTGGGATCAGCATTAGCATTAAAATAATCCAACACTACAGATGAATTCTCAAACTGTTCCAACTTTCTATGTAACTTTATCACCTCAGATTCTTTTTCAGAAATCTCCTTGTTCTTTTGAGCAACTACTTCATTACGTTTTTCAATTTCAGCATAAGCCATGTCTAGATGATAACCCTGCTCTTTGTATTTTAACCCAAGAGAATTTAAATCTCTTTTCAAAGATTCAATTCTATCAATGCACAGTTTATCATTATCTTTCAGTTTTTGATTAACTGAATGCATTGATTTCATGTCACAAATCAAATTTGTGTTATCATCCATGACTTTTTGTAGTTTATCTTTAACAGAGATACAATTAGAACAAAATATATGACAAACAGAGTCTTTTACCTTAGTCGGGTCAGACATGTCTGCCATGAATACTTTGGCAATTGGAATGTTTTCTAAATCTTTACCAACTGACGCATTTTCTGTAAGAATAATTTCTTCCTCAGCAACCCCTGTCACAGCATCAGAATCACTACTTTGCTCTCTTTCTTCCTCATCATCAACACTTGGAACACTATCACCATCACATGAATCATCACTAGAACTTTCATCATCAGTAGACTCTTCTGGTTTTTCTGAATGAATTTCTGCAACAAAAGCCTGACTCACAGCACCCACCAAATCTTCCAGATGAATGCCCCAATCATAGTTTTCATCGTTTTGAGCAACTAGAGCTGATGAAGCAGATGCATGATTTGTATTACTAGAAGGACCATGATTTTGATTACCAGATGAACCATGAGGCTGATTCCTATTATGCTGAAAGTTAGATTGCTTTTTTGAGAATCAAATTCTACCTTTGGTTTCACACACTCCTTAGCAAAGTGACCATACTCTTGACAATTGCAACATCTAACTTTGCTCTTATCAAAACCCATACACGTTCGACTATTTGAACCAATATATTTTCTCCCAGTTCTCTTCAAAAAATCTTTAGCTTGGCGCATTAACATGGCCATATTCCATTGGATATTCATTTCTTCCAGATCAACAGGGTCAATATGTCTGAAATCTTCTTCTATTACCTCAGGATCATGTATTTTTCCTCCAATGAAATTCTCATATGATGCCATGAATGAAGAAAACATAGCCAAATAATCATCAGCAACTTTCTGATTCACATGAGATCCAGATGATGTTGAAGCAGTAGTAGCAGAAAAACCATAATGGCTTGTATGACCAGAATAGATTGGAACTCCAGAACACTGGTCATTTGAAGACTCTTGAGCATCACCAGAAAAGAATGCTACTCCAGTACCAGATTTACCAACAGATTTGGCAAAATACATCGAGGGATCCTGGATATGCTCCATATTAGTCTCTTTCTTTTTCATATTCATGTCATGTGACTGAATTTTCCCTATGACTTCTTCAAGAGACATGGTTTTGTACTTAACATTTTCTTTGATCAAAACCGTATACACATCAAACTTTGATGGTAAAGCCTCCAAGAATTTATCATTGATTTTCTCAGTCTCATATACCACAGATGCACTATCCAGTTCACTAAGAAGATGATAGAATCTTGTAGCAAGATCATCCAAAGATTCATTCTGAAAATGTTTAAAAACTAGGAACTGCTTCTTTAGTAACTCTTTTCTACTTTTCTTCACATCTAAACTCCCTTCACACCTTTTCTGTAGAGCTTCCCACAGCTGTTGAGAAGACTTGAACTGTTTAAAACTGTGATAAATTTCCTTTGGTAGAGACATCGAAATGCTAGCCATTGCTTTCTTTTCTCGATCAAATAACAGCTTCTCTTCAGTAGATAAAGCAGACACTGGTTTTGGAACATCATCTTTTCCCATCAATGAATAAGTAGGGTGTGTATATCCTTCCAAAATTGGAATCCACAAACTAGTATCGGTAAAAGTCACGAATTGGTCAAACCGATCTTTCCAATTTGAATAATCAGCTAGATTCAGCAACTTCGGAGGTTTTTGAGATGTACCTATCTCATTGTCATAATTGAACATGTTTGTGACTTGAACCATATTTGCCATGTTAAAAAAAATTTTATGAAAAATTTCTAAGTACTGAACTGATTTTACCCTCAGGCGAACTTAATAAGTTCGCTTTAGGGAGTACTAAGCGAACTTAATATCAGGCGAACAAGACAAGTTCGCTTTAGGAGAAAATCTGGTAAGACTGTGTTGAAAGTGAATCCAGTCACAGGTGAAGATATGGTGTATTCTGATGAGAGTGATGATGAATATTTTGATGAAGCTAAGGTAGAGGGGATACCGAAAGAGGTTAAGAAAGAAGAACCAAAGGTTGATTCTAATTCATCTGGTAAAAATACATTTGGAAGTTCTTCAAACTCAAGGAGAGTTCCATATGTCAGAGATTATAAAGACAGTCGTACCTGTTTTCATTGTAATGAGATGGGACACATTGTGGTGAACTGTCCTTACAAAAATAAAGGGAAGAAGCATGTAGTTCCTGAGAAGATGAAGTCTGAATCAAAACCTGTTGAGAAAAAGTTTGTTCGGTCTCAAACTGCAAAATCTGGAGTTCCAGATAAAATAAAGCCAAAAGAAGTTCATGTAGGAGAATCTTCTTCAAGTGCATCTTATCATATGAAGATTCCTTATATGAGAGAATATAGTGAGAAGAGATCTTGCTTTTCTTGTGGTCTTGTGGGTCATATTTGGATTGCTTGTCCTCATAAAGCCAAAGGTAACCGACAAGTTACTCCAGAAAAGGTAAGAACTCATCGTAAGCCTAATGTTAACCCAAATGTGGTTAAACCTCATGATACACCAAAGGGTAATTCAAAATCTGAGGTTAGGCTTTCTAGACCTCAAAGACGGAGGAGGAACAGAAGATTGAGAAAACTTTTAGAACAACAAGAGTTTTCACAATCTACACATTTTTCAAATGAAAGAAATTTTTCAGACACTTCACATTTTAAGCAAAAAGAACTAAATGAAAAGAAGTATGTTTGGAAATCTAAAGTTTCTGTTTCGGATTCGTCGGAACAATCTCCGAAAATCGATGAGAGATTCGATTGTGAATGGAGTGAGGTTTATTATTTTGATACAGATGGACGACCCATGACTACCATGGCTTGGGTCCCAATTTCAAATTAATGTTTCTTGATAGATGTGCAGGATTTACCAAGAGGGACTATTAATACCATTTTGGTTGTTGATAGTGGTGGTTCTTAGCACATGACAGGGGATGACTTCTGCATGAGTAACGAGTTGTTAATACCTGAGAAATCTATTTGATTCAACGACTTGATGCTCAAGGGGGAGAATATGCCACACACAATGTTTTGGAAAGAGTTATACAAAGTCCTAATGATAACCTAAAACTTAGGATGACAATGGTGAGCATAAAGTCGTTGATGCAACCATTTGACTAGTTGAGGGGAAGTCTACAGGACAAGGGGAGAACAGAACTGTGTTGGTGACAGAGGCAATGACATTCAATTACATTACATTGGTTTGAGTTTTTAATTGATTGAATTGCTTAATCCTGAGTAACCAAGTAAAATGTTTTTCTTAAGATGTTTTCATGGAAGGTTTATTTTCGTTTGTTTTTACTTTCTTTGAAAAAGATTTTGAAAAAGCCAAACAAATTGAAAAAGATAAAATCGACATTACTTGAAGTTAAAGGAGAAATGATAGTATATCAGTAGATGTTCAGTCACACATGACCTTAGTTGGACTTTATGATGCTTATCTAATATATCTGTGATAAATGTTTTGATCAGAACTTCTTAGACTGCACAGTATGAGAAATGATAGCTTCATAACTGCTTATGCTTAACAAAAATTGATGCTTGATGCTTATATTTTAATTTGGATACTAGTATGTAGTCTAGGCTATCAGAGGCGAACTTAATAAGTTCGCTTAAGTCTATCAGAGGCGAACTTATTAATTTCGCTTAGCCTATTAGAGGCGAACTTAATAAGTTCGCCTAAGCACAGTGAAGCGAACTTGTTAAGTTCGCCTGGTGCAGAACAGTAGCTTATATATAGAGGTAACAGAGTCTGTGAAAAAGTAGAACAGAGGTGAGACGATATCAGAGTAGACGAGAGACTGAATCTTGTAACCTGATATTGGTGGAATACAAAGAGTTTATTTACACCGTTGTTGTTGATTGAGTTACACGAGCACGTTAATCATGGATTCCGCACGTTATCACCGTGTCGTACCGCGAGTCTAGAGATCCGTCACGCACCGAATCAGGGACCTACAGATTTATTCTTCAGCAGAAGAACAAGTATCCGCTGCAGATAAGCTTATCCGCAGCAGCTTGTTGGTCAACAGCGAACTCTAAGGTAAGCAGCATTTGTCCATCGGTCTTTATTTCTACAAAGTCCCTGTGATGTCTTCTAACGAGCAAGACGATCACGATCACACGCATTACTCGATGATTCGCATTGAGACGGAAGCACGAAGTGAATCAAACATAAACAAGAATACAGAACAGAGATGAAACATAATTGATTCGTATATATAATCTGTAACATTTCTGAAATTTTTATCCGTATTTCAATTCAATGTAGTGCATTTCAAACTCAATTCTAGTACACTGTTTTTGTTCTATTCGTACCATCAATTAAATACTATATTTCAATGTTAATCCACAAATTTTACACGGTTATAACCTACTAAAACACTACATAAGTATCTATTTATACAAATATGTCAAAGACCAAAGTTACAAGGTCTGATGTTGAAAATTTACAAGAAACCCTAATAGGCACGGTCGCGCCTCGTTCTGCCACGGTCGCACCTCGTTCTGGCACGGTCGCGCGCCTTGCTTTGGAACGGTCGCGGTGCCTTGGCACGGTCGCGCCTCATATGGGCACGGTCGCGCCTCTTGACAGTTGAAACGTAAAAACAATCTTTAATTCTAAAACTCGCTCAATTCCGTAACGGTTATACACGTTTATCTGTTAATAATCATTATTAGACGATTAAGTATCGACATTACACCTGAATTAAAACCAATTATAGATTCCTAAGCTAAACCGTCGACCCTTCATTCTTGTTCACCAAATCCACTATTCTGGACTCAATTCTCCCAAACAAACGCATTACCATCCTCTCTAAAAACTTCTGAACGCACAGAAATAGCCGGAGTTGCAGCAGAAGACGCCGGAGATCAAACCGTCGTCGCCGGAACAAGTCTCTACCGTACTCCATCGATTCATTATTCTTCCGGGTAATTGAA
This sequence comes from Smallanthus sonchifolius, assembly GCA_023525975.1. Taxonomy (NCBI): domain Eukaryota; kingdom Viridiplantae; phylum Streptophyta; class Magnoliopsida; order Asterales; family Asteraceae; genus Smallanthus; species Smallanthus sonchifolius. The sequence continues at coordinate 38,080,630 of CM042027.1, read as the reverse complement.
ACCTTCGACACTTTCGTTTCAGTTCATAGATCAAAAGCCCCATTTTAATTTGGGCTTTCATTATGGAAATCACCACGAACCCGAATCCACATTTTCGTTAAAAATGATTTAATCGAATCAAACCTTAGACACGTTTTAAATACAATTAATTTATACAAAAAGACTCGTGATGATCTAATGGGTAAAAGCCCCATGAATTCCAACATTAACAATATAAGAATTAGCCAAATCGTTTCTGTTTTGGGACAGACACGGTCGCGGTAGTATTCTAGCGCGGTCGTGCTTCATGAGACACGGTCGCGCCAAATACCAGCGCGGTCGTGCCTCACACACTCAGACCCAGTCATGCCTTTGGCTAGACTTGGTCATGCCTCAAAAACCTAGACACGGTCGTGCCTAGTCCAGAACACGATCGTGCCTAGAGAACAATCTAATTGTGCATTCTGTTTGATCAACACGGTCGCGCACTGACTAGCATGGTCGCGCCCGTGGTTCGAGCACGATCGTGCCCTTCCCAGGCACAGTCGTGTGTGAGTTAAATTCTTGGCAGAATTATAATTTTATATATTTTTCAAACAATAAATATTCTGATTAAATTACAAAATAAAAATAGTTGATTTTTATAAAATTGCATTTAATCCTATTTAGAAAGAACAAATATTTAATAAATAGAAAATTATTTATTTAAAGTTTATAAAATTTAATTTACATTTATTGTTAAACCTTAAAAAGTATTTTAATGGTTACGTTACATATATTATAAATAAATAAATAAAGAAATGATTATTTATTTTAATTTATATTTAAACAAAAACAATTAATTATTTATACTAAAGTATAACTAATACTTACAATGTTTTCATAAACAATAATTATTTACATTACTTATTTAATTATTCAAACTCAAACCTTAACCAAAATACTCTAAAAATATTCTTTCAAACTTTATATTTTATTCAATACTTTCAATTACAAATCAATGACTTTTTACACAAGTCCAAATGCAACTTTAGACTTAAACTTTTGTGCACACTATTAATACCATATACATTACACTTTAGGTTAACTCGTGCATTTCAATGATCTTTATTCTATCTAGTATCTTTGTTAGCTACGTCTTCAAACCAAGTGAGTATACATAGCCCCTTTTACTCTTTTACATTTTTGTGGTGAAACATGAACACTATTCAAATTACATGTTTACATTTACACAAATAACACAAGTACAAATCCTATTTACATTCATGTGTGCAAATTTGAGCTTTATGCCCGAGTGCTATGTGTGCTAACATTTGTGAACACTTATGTGCAATCATTAACTATTCAAGCCGGCGGTTTTCAATGATAGATCTATTGAGTCTGACAAACCCACCCAGATTGGGGTGATTGATACCGACAACACAATTTGCATGCTAGTTACAAAGGTTTGATTGTACTTGGTTACACAATAGCTGCTCCCCATAAATGCCTTATTTATCATGTTATGTAAGGATTTGTTTTACTACTATATGCTATGTATATACAAACCTGTGTTTTACTCACCAACTTTTTAGTTGACTTTATTTTATTCATGTTTCAGGTCCTAATATGTGAGATTGATCAAGATGTGCTACATATAGGCTTGGACTTAGTTAAAATAAATAAAGAACTTATGTATTTCAATTATGTTTTCTTTTCTTGGAATTGCTTTTGATTGAATGTTTGTAATGGAATTTGACAATTAATATATTTCAATTTAGTCAACCTTGTGCTTATGAACAGTCTACATGTCCCGCCCCGATGATTCCTCCATCGGTCGGGGTGTGACAGATTGGTATCAAAGCCTTGGTTATTGGGAATTAGGTTATTAGACACCTTGACCTAGACTATAACTTTAGGACACCTACTATGCTATGTTTCATGATTACATGTTATATGCTACATGCTATATGTTGTATGTTATGTGTTACATGCTATGTGCTACATGCTTACTATGATTAGTTATTATTTTATTTGATGACTTAATTGCTAAGAATCCATGACTTATTAGTATATACTAAAATGATAAATTAAATAAACAATATCCTTTCCTATATCCTAAAACCTCATAATATTCGTATCTTCTTCTCTATCTTTATCTTTCTAAGCATGTGGAAACTTCATGAAGCTAAATTCATAAAAAAAATTTCTTTATTTCCTCGTTAAGGTTTTTAAGCTTTGTTAATTATTTGAGGACACGTGCAATCTGGAAGAGTGACACCTGTATTTTGGGTTTTCTGTCTAGGAAAGCATTTCGCATAAATCCCAATCAACCGAGGGACCCATATGCTTTCTTGGGAATTCCCGAGATGAGTGTTTACTTATAGGCTAAAGCATGTCTCCTTGAAAATTATATAAGTTTAATTAACCTTAATGTGTCATAGTATTCGAGTGATTATATCACTACTTGAGTACAATCCAAACTATGATTATCTATTTATTTTGTTATCTTATTCTATTAAATCCAAACAATTCTCATAAGTTCTTACATCTTTTCTTGTCTTGTGAAAATCTGTAGAATGCCTCCTCGTCGTGCTCCCGCGGCCAACACCAATACCGACATTACTGCTATTCTTGCACAACTCGTGACACAACTCACTCAAGCTAATAGTGCCACCAATGGCAACAATGGTGGAAATGGTAGTAATAGTGGTAATGGTGGTAATGGTGGTAACAACCCATCTCAATGCACTTTCAAACATTTCAACTCGTGTAATCCTCCCAAATTCTATGGTACCGAAGGAGCTACTGGACTCCTTCAATGGTTCGAAAGCATTGAGAATACTTTTCTCAATAGTGACTGCCCCGACAACCTTCGTGTTCGTCATGCCACAAGTGTCCTACAAAAACGGGCACTCACATGGTGGAATGGGGAGAAGAGAAATAGAGGTGTGGATGTGGCAATGGCCTTACCTTGGGATGAGGTTAAAAGGCTAATGACCGAGGAATTTTGTCCTCGAAATGAAGTAAAGAAACTTGAAGCCGAATTTTGGGATCTTGCCCAAGATAGTGGTGAAAACTTGGCGTATACAACTTGGTTCCATGAGTTAAGTCTTCTCGTGCCCCACATGGTCACTCCTTTGTCCCGCTGCATTGAAAAGTATATTAGGGGACTACCTAGGCAAATTCAAGATACTGTCATAGGAAGGAATCCCGCAACACTTGAGGATGCTATCTGCTTATCCGCCACCTTAACTGATAACCATGTGAAGGCGGAGACTCTTACTAAAAAGGGCGCAAAGAAAGTCTCCGACACTGCAACTCCTTCCACCCACAACAAAGAAGCCATAACTAAGCCCTCCCGGCACAATAAGAAGAGAAAGGCTAGAAATTTTTCTGTGGTCACTCCTGCTATACCTGTTAACCAAGCTGCACCTATGGTTCAAGCACCGGCCAAAAAGCCATATGTTGGAATCTACCCACTTTGTGCCACCTGCAACTAACATCATCCCCAAAGCATCCCATGTCACCTTTGTACTCATTGTGGGAGATATGGCCATACGGTCAATGTTTGTAGGGCCAAAGCTCTTGCGGGCCAAGTCAACCCACCAAACCAAACCAACACCCAAGTGACTAATCAAGGTGCTCCCGCTATTGCAAATGGGCGTGCATGTTATGAATGTGGCAACCCGAACCATTTCTGTGATCAATGCCCAAGATTTGCCAATGCTAGACAAGGTGGATCTCGTGGGCGTGCATTCAACATAAACGCCAACGAAGCTCAAGCCAACAATGACGTGGTCAATGGTACGTTCCTTATAAATAGTCAATATGCCTCCATTTTATTTGATACTGGTGCCGATAAAAGTTTTGTGTCACTTTTGAACCTTTACTTGCCAAGACATGGTCTCAATTAGAGAAAACCTTCACTGTCAAAATAGCAAATGGTGATTCACTTACAATCGAGTCTATTATCTATGACTGTTCTCTAGAACTTAATGAACATACATTCCCAATCAATCTTGTACCAATGCCATTAGGAAGTTTTGATATCATCATCGGCATGGATTGGCTATCAAATCATCTTGCCGAAGTCATCTGTTTCGAGAAGTGTATTCGAATACCTCTACCATCGGGAGAAACACTAAGAGTCTTTGGTGAAAAGCCTTGCAAAGGGCTTAAATTAATGTCATGCACTACTGCTCAAAAGTACTTACGAAAGAAGTACGTGGCCTTTTTGGCCCATATCGTTCAAAAAGATGTCGAAAAGAAGAGTATTCAAGACATCCCCATTATCCGAGATTTTCCCGAAGTGTTCCCCAAAGATTTATCCGGTCTTCCACCCGTTCGACAAGTAGAATTTCGCATTGATCTTGTGCCCGGAGCTAACCCCGTGGCTAGAGCTCCTTACCGTCTTGCACCTTCTGAAATGCAAGAACTTGCAAGTCAACTTCAAGAGCTCTCCGACAAGGGATTCATTCGTCCAAGTCATTCACCGTGGGGTGCACCCGTCTTATTCTTCAAAAAGAAAGATGGATCATTCCGCATGTGTATTGACTACCGCGAACTCAACAAACTTACCATCAAGAACCGTTACCCTTTACCCAGAATTGATGACCTCTTTGATCAACTTCAAGGTTCTACTTGCTTCTCGAAGATTGATCTTCGATCCGGTTATCACCAACTCCATGTGCAAGAAGACGATATTCCAAAGACTGCCTTCCGAACAAGGTATGGTCATTACGAGTTCATGGTTATGCCTTTTGGACTAACCAATGCACCCGCGGTTTTCATGGACCTCATGAATCGTGTGTGCAAACCGTACCTTGATAAGTTCATGATCGTTTTCATCGATGACAACTTAATCTATTCCAAGACCAAAGCCAATCATGAGCAACATCTTAGATTGGTTTTGGATCTCTTGAAGAAAGAACAACTATATGCCAAATTCTCCAAATGTGAATTTTGGTTAAAAGAAGTTCAATTTCTTGGTCATATCGTCAACGACAAGGGTATTCATGTTGACCCTGCTAAGATCGAAACGGTTAAGAATTGGAATACCCCGAAGACTCCCACTGAAGTTCGTTCATTTCTTGGTCTTGCGGGATATTACCGTCGTTTCATCTCAAACTTCTCTAAGATTGCTGTCCCCCTTACCACTTTGACTCACAAAGGTAAGACTTATGAATGGGGACCAAAACAAGAAGAAGCTTTCCAAACCCTCAAACAAAAATTATGCAATGCTCCCATTTTGACTCTCCCTGATGGGAATGATGATCTAGTTGTCTATTGTGATGCTTCCAACCAAGGTCTTCGTTGTGTCCTCATGCAACGGGGCAAAGTAATCGCTTATGCGTCAAGGCAACTTAAGATTCATGAGAAGAATTATACGACGCATGATCTCGAGTTGGGTGCGGTCGTATTCGCATTGAAGATTTGGAGACATTATCTCTATGGCACAAAATGTGTGGTGTTCACCGACCACAAAAGTCTTCAACATATCTTTAACCAAAAAGAACTCAATATGAGGCAACGACGTTGGGTTGAACTCCTTAACGACTATGACTGCGAGATTCGTTACCATCCCGGCAAAGCTAATGTTGTAGTCGATGCTTTGAGTCGAAAGGACCATGTTATGCTTCATTGTGCCCGAATTCAAACCGATATTCAAATCCGCATCTTAGAAGCTCAACACGTCTCAGTCACCGAGGGTAACATGTACGAGGAAATGTCGTGTGGTGTTGAACTTCTGCTTGAATCAAAACCCAATGGCTTACTTTATTACTTACCGTATTTGGGTTCTCGATCGCGATGATCTCCGTACCTTTCTCATGAACGAGGCTCATAAGACTCGTTATTCTATTCATCCTGGTGCGGATAAAATGTACCAAGATCTTCGCCAACAATATTGGTGGCCCGGTATGAAAAAGGACATTGCTCACTATGTTGCCAAATGTCTAACGTGTTCCAAAGTCAAAGCCGAACACCAGCGTCCTTCCGGATTACTTATTACTTGAACAACCGGAAATTCCCGTGTGGAAATGGGAGAACTTAGCCATGGATTTTATCACCAAAATCCCTCGCACCTCAAGTGGTTATGATAGCATTTGGGTGATCATTGATCGTCTCACCAAATCTGCTCATTTCTTGCCCATCCGCGAAGACTATCGGGTTGGGAAACTAGCCCGAATTTACAACGACGAAATTGTGAGCCGTCATGGTGTTCCCTTGAACATAATATCCGATAGAGATGCGCGGTTCACTTCTCGATTTTGGCAATCTCTCCAAACTGCTCTTGGCACACGATTGGATTTGAGCACGGCTTACCATCCTCAAACTGATGGTCAAACCGAACGAACAATCCAAACTCTTGAAGACATGCTTAGAGCTTGTGTAATCGATTTTGGTGGCAATTGGGATTCACATTTATCCCTCATTGAGTTCTCCTACATTAATAGCTACCACACGAGTATCAACATGGCTCCATTTGAAGCTCTCTATGGTCGCAAGTGTCGTTCTCCTATCTGTTGGAATGAGATTGGTGAAGCACAAATCACCGGTCCCGAGCTAATTCAAGAAACATCCGACAAGATTATCCAAATCCGTGACAACATTCGAGTAGCGAGAAGTCGGCAAAAGAGTTATGCCGACAAACGTCAAAAACCCTTGGAATTCCAAGTCGGTGACCTTGTTCTTCTTAAGGTGTCCCCGTGGAAGGGTGTGATCCACTTTGGAAAGAAAGGCAAATTAGCCCCTCGCTATGTTGGTCCATTCAAAATCCTTGAAAGGATTGGGAAAGTGGCTTACAAACTCGAGTTACCTCCATCTCTTGGCAATGTGCATCCTACGTTTCATGTATCTAATCTAAAGAAATGTCTCGCTGATGAGAATCTCCATACACCGCTTGATGACGTTCACATTGATGAAACGATGCACTTCGTTGAGAAACCGGTAGAAATTATGGATCGTGAAATCCAGCAACTCAAGCGAAGTCGTATTCCTATTGTCAAAGTTCGTTGGGAGTCTAAGCGTCGTCCTGAATTCACTTGGGAACGAGAGGACCAAATGAAGCTCAAGTACCCCCACCTTTTTACTGATGCCGTAGCCTCCTCTAACTAAATTTCGGGACGAAATTCCCTCAACATAGGGAGACTGTAACATTTCTGAAATTTTTATCCGTATTTCAATTCAATGTAGTGCATTTCAAACTCAATTCTAGTACACTGTTTTGTTCTATTCATACCATCAATTAAATACTATATTTCAATATTAATCGGCAAATTTTACACGGTTATAACCTACTAAAACACTACATAAGTATCTATTTATACAAATATGTCAAAGACCAAAGTTACAAGGTCTGATGTTGAAAATTTACAACAAACCCTAATAGGCACGGTCGCGCCTCGTTCTGGCACGGTCACGCCAAATATGTCAAAGACCAAAGTTACAAGGTCTGATCTTTAATTCTAAAACTCGCTCAATTCCGTAACGGTTATACACGTTTATCTGTTAATAATCATCATTAGACGATTAAGCATCGACATTACACCTGAATTAAAACCAATTATAGATTCCTAAGCTAAACCGTCGACCCTTCATTCTTGTTCACCAAATCCATTATTCTGGTCTCAATTCTCCCCAAACAAACGCATTACCATCCTCGCTAAAAACTTCTGAACGCACAGAAACAGCCGGAGTTGCAGCAGAAGACGCCGGAGATCAAACCGTCGTCGCCGGAACAAGTCCCTACCGTACTCCATCGATTCATTATTCTTCCGGGTAATTGAAACCTTCCACACTTTCGTTTCAGTTCATAGATCAAAAGCCCATGTTAATTTGGGCTTTCATTATGGAAATCACCACGAACCCAAATCCACATTTTCGTTAAAAATGATTTAATCGAATCAAACCTTAGACACGTTTTAAATACAATTAACTTATGCAAAAAGACTCGTGATGATCTAATGGGTGAAAGCCCCATGAATTCCAACATTAACAATATAAGAATTAGCCAAATCGTTTCTGTTTTGGGACAGACACGGTCACGCTAGTATTCTAGCGCGGTCGTGCTTCATGAGACACGGTCGCGCCAAATACTAGCGCGGTCGTTCCTCACACACTCAGACCCAGTCATGCCTTTGGCTAGACTTGGTCATGCCTCAAAACCCTAGACACGGACGTGCCTAGTCCAGAACCCGATCGTGCCTAGAGAACAATCCAATTGTGCATTCTGTTTGATCAACACGGTCGCACCCTGACTAGCATGGTCGCGCCCGTGGTTCGAGCACGATCATGCCCTTCCCAGGCACGGTCGTGTGTTAGTTAAATTCTTGGCAGAATTATAATTTTATATATTTTTTAAACAATAAATATTCTGATTAAATTACAAAATAAAAATAGTTGATTTTTATAATATTGCATTTAATCCTATTTAGAAAGAACAAATATTTAATAAATTGAAAATTATTTATTTAAAGTTTATAAAATTTAATTTACATTTATTGTTAAACCTTAAAAAGTATTTTAATGGTTACGTTACATATATTATAAATAAATAAATGATTATTTATTTTAATTTATATTTAAACAAAAACAATTAATTATTTATACTAAAGTATAACTAATACTTACAATGTTTTCATAAACAATAATTATTTACATTACTTATTTAATTATTCAAACTCAAACCTTAACCAAAATACTCTAAAAATGTTCGTTCAAACTTTATATTTTATTCAATACTTTCAATTACAAATCAATGACTTTTTACACAAGTTCAAATGCAACTTTAGACTTAAACTTTTGTGCACACTATTAATACCATATACATTACACTTTAGGTTAACTCGTTCATTTCAATGATCTTTATTCTATCTAGTATCTTTGTTAGCTACGCTTTCAAACCAAGTGAGTATACATAGCCCCTTTTACTCTTTTACATTTTTGGGGTGAAACATGAACACTATTCAAATTACATGTTTACATTTACACAAACAACACAAGTACAAATCCTATTTACATTCATGTGTGTAAATTTGAGCTTTATGCCCGAGTGCTATGTGTGCTAACGTTTGTGAACACTTATGTGCAATCATTAACTATTCAAGCCGACGGTTTTCAATGATAGATCTATTGAGTCTGACAAACCCACCCAGATTGGGGTGATTGATACCGACAACACAATTTGCATGCTAGTTATAAAGGTTTGATTGTACTTGGTTACACAATAGATGCTCCTCATAAATGCCTTATTTATCATGTTATGTAAGGATTTGTTTTACTACTATAAGCTATCTATATACAAACCTGTGTTATACTCACCAACTTTTTAGTTGACTTTATTTTATTCATGTTTCAGGTCCTAATATGTGAGATTGATCAAGATGTGCTACATATAGGCTTGGACTTAGTTAAATAAAATAAAGAACTTATCTATTTCAATTATGTTTTCTTTTCTTGGAATTGCTTTTGATTGAATGTTTGTAATGGAATTTGACAATTAATATATTTCAATTTAGTCAACCTTGTGCTTATGAACAGTCTACATCTGCCGCCCCGATGATTCCACCATCAGTCGGGGTATGACATAATCGATAACGAACTCGTCATCACAGATTACAATACCGAAGAAGTGTACATCTCTACGTTTAAGCTCTAATTGCAATCCCTAGGTGAGCTCTACCTAGGGATTGTGACTCACTTCACAAAGAGAATCACTCCCTCTCTGTGTATGTTAACTCTAGCATTGCTTGCTAGAAATGAACAACTTAATGTCCTCTTTATAGGCAAACTGAGTCTGCAGGCGAACTTAACAAGTTCGCCCATAACTCTATAGGCGAACTTAGTAAGTTCGCTTGTTAAGTTCTCCTAAACATTCCCTTAGGCGAACTTAACCTGTTCGCTACATATACACTTAGAATTTTTGCTACATATACAAATTTATGCTTTAACATTAATATAAGATGCACGCGGTATGAAAACGTCTTTAACCCAGAAACCCAAATTTTAAAAGTTATAGTCAAGATTTTTAAGAAAAATATTTTCTAGTTCGCTATAACCATGGGCTCTGATACCAATTTCTAACCCAAAGTGCAATAAATGTAGTTATTTTCACACTGGCCAGTGCAACGTCTGCGGCCGTTGCGGAAAATTTGGACACCAATCCTGTCACACCCCAACCGTGCATCTTAACCACGGGTGCGACTTAATTGACAAAAGAACATAATGGAATAAAGACATTTACTATTAAAGTTTCATAATATTAAAAATTCCAATTACATAAGTTTCGAATTAAACCAAACAGATAACATGTTCAAAAGACAAGCAACTTAAAATAAGATTCTTCAATTGATATCTATGCAAATCCTATGTGATATTGACTTGACCTATCACGAGCTTAATCACCTGAAACATGTACGAAAAACAAGTGTCAACTAAAAATAGTTGGTGAGAAATCACAGGTTTAATAAAAGTATAAGTTTGGCAAAGGTGACAATTCATATTCCAAGATCATCATATAGCACGTAATAAAACAAACACATGATTAGCAAATCCAACCTAAAATGATGTGTAACGAATAAGTGGTACAACTCGCAAGTTGCACTAATAACGAATAAGATGTCCAACCAAAAGTTATCCATAAAGTATATGCGGTTTCCATCCTATGGCCCATATCTGTACTACCGTTGGCTTGAAAGTTTCAAGTTAAGGATTTGCAAGTTTAACGTTTATCATGTTGTGTTCATTTACTCACATACATATATGATTCGCTTGTTTAAGAATTGTTTGAAAACGTGTTTTAATGCGTGCCAACGCGTACATGTTTCCCCCAAACCGATTTGAATAAAGTGGGGCTATGAAGTCTCACCTTGAAAGCTAGACGAGATAAGAAACTTGAACGAATAGACGAGATGAATCACGGACCAGACCCTAAACAAATAAATAAACCAGTTTTAGGGTAGGTTCTATGGTTACGAGTGTTAGATAGGCGGTTCGGGTCGATTAAGAATTAGTTGCAAAAATAGAGTTTTAGTTGATTTTCAGATTTAGACAGCAAAGTAGCTGAACAGAAACGGGATTGCTAAAAATACCAAACGACATCTAAAAATTATGAAATTTTACAGAGAATTAGTTTAAGTCGTTTCGAAGAAGTTTCGTTTAGAAATTTTTCCATTTGAGACTCGGATCATAGCCAAAATAGTCCAACAAGACAGAAGGTACTGAAAAAGGTTTCTGTCCCGTTTTGGCTACTACGGAGTCATACTTTTGAATTAGAAAACAATCCAATTATGGTTGGCAAGGAAATTCGACGAACTACGTCGTGGAAATTGAGTTTGCTCAGTTTAGATTAATTATGGTCAAGTTACGCTCAGTTAAATTCAGCACAGTTTCTGTCCAAAATCAATGGTTGCACTTAAGTGGTCCGTTTAGGGTTTTAAGATTACCGAACGCGCAAATAAAAATTAGATGAATGTTATTATGTTAATATAATACATAATATAATCATATTAGGTTACCCAAAACGTCCCATGTCACCGGTCTAGCCATGATATTCACAGAAGCGTTTTGGAGAATCACAGAATGCAATCGGCATAGCCGACACGAGCAAGCGGATTCTATATTTAATTAGTGTGTGAGTTCATATAAGTGATAATATAGAATAAATAATATGTTTTAAGTTAGCAAGAACATACTAAAGCATCGGCAGAGCCACTTTTGCAATAGTTGTCTTGAGGATTCGCAGAATGCGACGGCATAGCCGCCATTGCAAACGGGATCCTTTGTTTGTTAGTTGGTGATGTTAGCTTGATTTATTAGTTTGATTAAGATTATTAGAGGGTTTTTAGGGCTGAGGTTTCACATGATCAAGTGATCATGGATAGAAAATAGAAAAAGATTGAGGGGATGAAGAAAGAATAAAATAAAAAGACGGTATTCAACTTCGGAGGGTTGCTTACTTGTTTGATCTTCAAACTCTTGGAATCCTCTAAGGGATTTTCGAAATCTTCAAGGTTGGGAAGGGATTTCACAACTTAGGAGGGGTTGGGAGTGTTTGAGGGAGAATTAGCAAAGAAAACAAGATCCTAAGCCTCCTATTTATACTAATGGTTGAAGGGGTGTAAATATGGAATGTCTTGGAAAGCAATTTAGGGTTTTAGGGCCCTCAAATCTGCGAAATTTTCCTCAATGAGGCTGGGTTTTTTTGTGATTTCTTGCTTGGGCTAGGTCCAAGAGTAGGTGGGTTGGGTCCTAGCTTGATCCGGTTGAGTGCGCACATTCAAAAATTGCGATTTTAAGCATTTCTAAGCGAAATTGGCAAATGTTTTCAACATTAAAGTTGATTGTCATAACAAAAAGAGTATGTTTAGCTAAAAACATTTAAGTTAAAGTTACGTTATTCGCGTATAGTAGTTGGCGATCGGTGGGCGAGAAAACGGACTTTTTGATCGTTTTTCGAATTTCAGGATTTATTTAAGGAAAGTTTTGCAAACAAAATTTGTTTTAATTAAAGAAATGAATATTTTAAACATTTAAAATATAAATTAATGTCATGTTAAACGATTTGTCGGTCGTGGACGGTACGTAGTTAACGACGGTTTAAAAGGCGAACGATCGCACGAAAGTACTAACTAGTACTTTTAAGCATCAATTCACATTGAATGGGTTGTAAGAACATGTTTGAGATGTATGGGGGTGGTTCATGTGTATTTAATGTGTCATAAAGATCAATTAAGTCTACGTACGATCCATGAATCAATCACAGATAAGTATAAGTCTTTGAAATCAACCATAAACGTAATGTTTCACATGTGAACTAGTATTGTAACAACGTCTGAATAGGATTTCAAGTAAAATGAAATGTCATGCGGATTTTCATTGATAAGTCTAGAATGAGTACAAGTAGTGAAAATCAGAAGTGTCACAGTCTCCCCTAGTTAAAAGAATTTCGTCCCCGAAATTCAACTAGTATAGGCTGTAGGGTCTAGAAAGAGATGAGGGTACTTATGTTTCATTTGGTCTTCACGTTCCCAGGTGAACTCAGGACCATGCTTGGCTTCCCAACGAACTTTCACGATAGGGATGCGGTTACGCTTGAGTTGCTTGACTTCACGGTCCATGATTTCAACGGGCTTTTCGACGAAATGCATAGAGTTGTCGATACGAACATCATCCAGAGGAACTTGAAGTGTGTCATCAGCAAGGCACCTTTTAAGGTTTGATACATGAAAAACATCATGAATGTTACAAAGTTCGGTTGGTAGCTTGAGTCTATAGGCTACTGAGCCAATACTTTCAAGAATTTCGAATGGCCCAACGAACCCAGGGGCTAGCTTTCCCTTCTTCCCAAATCGGACAACACCTTTCTAGGGGGAAACCTTGAGTAAGACTCTATCACCGACTTGAAATTCAAGGGGCTTTCTACGGTTGTCAGCATAACTCTTTTGACGATCGCGAGAGGCCTTGAGTCTTTCTTGAATTTGAAGTATCTTGTCGGTGGTTTCTTGAATGAGTTCGGGACCGGTGATTTGAGCGTCTCCGTTCTCGGTCCAACACACCGAAGATCGACACTTCCTACCATATAAAGCCTCGAAAGGGGCGCACTTGATGCTCGTATGGTAACTATTGTTGTAAGAGAATTCGATGAGTGGCAAGTGTTGATCCCAACTTCCTCCAAAGTCAATCACACAAGAACGGAGCATGTATTCCAAGGCCTGTATGGTCCTTTCACTTTGACCATCAGTCTGGGGATGGTAAGCCGTGCTAAGGATCAAACGAGTTCCCAAAGCTTTCTGTAAAGATTGCCAGAATCGGGAGGTAAAACGGCTATCACGGTCGGAGATAATGGATAGAGGGACACCGTGACGTGTCACGACCTTATTGATATAGAGTCTGGAAAGCTTCTCCATTTTGTAGTCCTCACGGATTGGGAGAAAATGAGCGGATTTGGTTAAGCGGTCAACAATGACCCAGATGGAGTCATGACCACTAGAGGTTCGCGGAAGCTTAGTGATGAAGTCCATGGAAATTTGCTCCCATTTCCATTGTGGGATTTTGGGTTGTTGGAGAAGACCAGATGGTTTCTGGTGCTCAGCTTTAACTTTAGAGCAAGTAAGACACTTCCCTACATACACACCAATAAAACTCTTTCAAGTCGTGATACATCTTATCAGCACCGGGATGAACAGAATAACGGGATTTATATGCTTCATCAAGGATAAGGGTTCGGAGCTCACTTGAGTCGGGGATCCAAATTCGACCCATGAAGTAAAGGAGATCATCGGGTTTGGGTTCCAAGTGCTTTTCGACACCACAATCCAAATCCTTCTTCAACTCATCATTTGCAACAACTTGTTTTTAAGCTAGGAGGATCTTATCTTTGAGACTGTTTTGGACAAACATTCCCATGGCTCGCACACGGGTGGGTTTGATTCGGTCCTTACGGCTAAGGGCGTCAGCCACCACATTAGCTTTCCCGGGTGGTAACGAATTTCGCAATCATAGTCACTAAGTAATTCAACCCAACGTCGCTGCCTCATGTTGAGTTCTTTCTGGTTCAGAATATGTTGAAGGCTCTTGTGATCAGTAAAAACCACACATTTAGTGCCGTAGAGATAATGTCTCCAGATTTTCAAAGCAAAGACCACCGCACCCAACTCAAGGTCATGAGTGGTGTAGTTCTTTTCGTGAACCTTGAGTTGTCTGGATGCATAGGCTATGACCTTGTCTCGTTGCATCAACACGCAACCAAGACCTTGGTTTAAGGCATCACAGTATACAACGAAATCATCATTGCCATCGGGAAGACTTAGAATAGGGGAGTTACACAATTTCTGCTTAAGAGTTTGGAACGCATCTTCTTGCTTTTGTTCCCAGACGAAAGGCTTATTTTTCTGAGTTAATGTAGTGAGAGGCAGGGCAATCTTCGAAAAGTTCGGGATGAATCTTCGATAATAACCCGCCAAACCCAGAAACGAATGGATCTCAGAGGGTGTGGATGGTGTACTCCAATTCTTGATAGCGGTGACTTTGGCTGGATCGACGTGTATACCCTGGTTGTTGATCACGTGACCCAAGAAATGAATTTCTCTAAGCCAGAATTCACACTTGGAGAATTTAGCATAAAGTTGTTCCTTCTTCAAGAGTTCCAAAATCAGCTTAAGGTGGGTTGTATGATCCTTTTTGGTTCGGGAGTAGATCAAGATGTCATCGATGAAGACAATGACAAATTGATCTAGGTAGGGTTTGCAGACACGGTTCATGAGGTCCATGAACACCGCGGGCGCATTGGTTAACCCAAATGGCATAACCATGAACTCGTAGTGTCCATAACGAGTTCTAAAAGCAGTTTTGGGAATGTCCTCTTCATGGACTCAGAGTTGATGATACCCAGATCGGAGGTCAATCTTCGAGAAACAAGTTGCTCTTTGCAGTTGATCGAAAAGGTCATCGATCCTAGGTATCGGGTAACGATTCTTGATGGTAAGCTTGTTTAGTTCACGGTAGTCGATGCACATGCGGAAGGACCCATCCTTCTTCTTGACAAAGAGAACCGGAGCTCCCCAAGGTGAGAAGCTCGGTCTAATGAATCCCTTGTCCAGCAGCTCTTGCAGTTGGCTAGATAGTTCTTGCATCTCAGAAGGGGCTAGGCGGTACGGAGATTTGGCAATGGGGTTAGCTCCCGGTAAAAGATCAATCCGAAATTCAACTTGTCGAGTTGGAGGGAGTCCATGCAAGTCATCAGGGAATACTTCCGGAAAATCTCGGATGATCGGTATATCTTGTAATTTCTTTTCTTCAGATTTCTCGACCACATGTGCCAAGAAAGCATAGTATCGCTTCCTTAAATATCTACGTGCCTTCATGCAGGAGATGAATTTCAAACCTTTTCAAGGTTTCTCTCCAAAGATTTTCAAGGTCTCACCGGATGGTAGAGGGATACGAATGAGTTTCTCTGAACAGTTGATTTCCGCATGATTGTGGGATAGCCAATCCATTCCCACGATGATATCAAAAATCCCAAGAGTGATGGGAATCAGGTTGATAGAGAATGTGTGATCGTTGAGAGTTAGAGCACAACCTCGGATAACGGAATGCACAACAGTTAGTTTGCCATCAGCTATTTCTATAGTATAAGAAGGTTCAAGAGCGGTACGACAAGTTTTAAGTAAAGGTTCAAATTCTAAGGAGACAAAGCTTTTATCCGCTCCGGTATCAAATAAGATAGAGGCATAACGATTATTGATGAGAAACGTACCAGTAACCACGGCATTGTCATTTCTGGCCTCGGTTGCTCCTATGGCAAAAGTGCGAGCACGTGCACCTCGGTTATTGTTGTTGAGCTTCGGGCATTGGTTTTTGTAGTGATCAGGAGCACCACATTCATAACAGGCCCTACCATTGATGATGGTAGGAGTGGCAGTTTGGGTAGTAGCAGCCTTTTCAGCTACGCGACAAGCGTTAGCAAAAATGACCAAGCCTTCCACATTTAGTGCACGAACGACATTGAACAGTAGTAGGGTGATGGTATTGACACCTTGCACACAGCGGGTGAGGTCCACTATATGGCTTCCTGCCAGGTGCAGGTCTAGGTGCTACTCGGGCAACAGGAACAGCTGGGGTAACCATCGCAAAGCTTTTAGAGGTCTTTTGCTTCTTGTGGCGATACTCAGGCTTTTTCGCCACTTCCTCCTTAACTCTCTTGTCACCTTTTCTGAATAGAACTCCAGACTTAACTAGATCGTCCGTTAAGGACGCAGATAAACGAATAGCAGCTTCAAGTGTTGTTGGGCTACTACCCATGACAGTACCCCGAATTTGAGGCGGAAGGCCTCCAATATAACGATCAATCATTCGGGTCAAGGGTGTAACCAGATGAGGGACTAGGATGCAGAGTTCATGAAAGCGTGTGGTGTACGCCTCACTCTCCCCACTATCCTGGGTAAGGTCCCACAGCTCAATCTCCAACTTCTTCATCTCATTGCTAGGACAGAACTCCTCGATCATAATTTCCTTGAGCTTATCCCAAGTCATAGCAAGAGCTCCTTCCCTACCCCGAATTTTCTTTTCAGCATTCCACCAAGTCAGTGCCCTCCTTTGGAAGGCACTTGAAGCATATTTTACCTTAAGTTCATCGGGGCAGTCACTCATCTCAAATGTGTTCTCCATGCCTTCGAACCATTGCAATAGCCCTGTCGCACCTTCACATCCAAGGTACTTGTGTGGGTTACAAGAGTTGAAGTGCTTGAAAGTACAAACACTCCCACTAGATCCTCCGGTGGAGTTGTTGATTTGAGTGACAATAGTGGGTAAGACCGCAGTAAGTTGTTGAGTGAGCAGGGTGGCTATGGCGGTGGTTTCGGCGGAGGCTTCACTGGTGTTAGCCACGGTGTTATCAGGATCACGACGAGGAGGCAGTCTACGAAAAAGAAATCATAAGTCGGTAGTTAGGATAGACATTGAAGAATTAAAAGTGACAATATTTATAAATAAAATCACTCATTCATTAATATTAATGTCTTACAAGATAAATAAAACATATATTTAAAATATATATGTTGAATTACAAATGAAATATAAAGACAAAACTGACTAGTCAAAATTCAAGATTCGGATGAATGATACTAGTGAGACGTGTTTTAGCCAATAAGTGAGCACTCACTCCGAGGGTCCCCAGGTAAGTGCGACTCGTAACGAACGTGCCTCACTTTCCTTTGACAAGACCCCCAGTGTACAGCCTCTCACCCTTCCAGATTACACGTGTCTCTAGTATCACTATCCAAGCCTTTGATTTTGATGAGAACATTATGGATTGGGCCTTGCCCAAGAAGTGGTTCCAACATGGCTCTCTTGGTCTTCGGATTCCGAATCACTTGATATGTTGATTACTTCAGGCTTTGGTGCAGGCCGGCTTGTCGCATCGGAGATTAACTCGGGCTTGACATTATGTTTCGAGGGTAGCAGGCTTCCAGAGAAAGATGATCATGGTGAGATTAGCCTACTCCAACTAATTGGGCTTTGGGACCCATCATCGGAAATAAGGCTTGAATTGCTAGAGATGTCAGCAGAGTACGACGACATACTAAAGATAAGAGAGTTAGTGGGTTAGAATCACATAAGCATATAAGTTTCAAAGGGGAGCTTAGGTTATAGTCTAGGTCAAATGGTTGTCTAATTCTCTATAACCACGGCTCTGATACCAATCTGTCACACCCCAACCGTTCATCTTAACCACGGGTGTGACTTAATTGACAAAAGAACACAATGGAATAAAGACATTTACTATTAAAGTTTCATAATATTAAAAATTCCAATTACATAAGTTTCGAATTAAACCAAACAGATAACATGTTCAAAAGACAAGCAACTTAAAATAAGATTCTTCAATTGATATCTAGGAAAATCCTATGTGATATTGACTTGACCTATCACGAGCTTAATCACCTGAAACATGTACGAAAAACAAGTGTCAACTAAAAAGAGTTGGTGAGAAATCACAGGTTTAATAAAAGTATAAGTTTGGCAAAGGTGACAATTCATATTCCAAGATCATCATATAGCACGTAATAAAACAAACACATGATTAGCAAATCCAACCTAAAATGATGAGTAACGAATAAGTCGTACAACTCGCAAGTTGCACTAATAACGAATAAGATGTCCAACCCAAAAGTTGTCCATAAAGTATATGCGGTTTCCATCCTATGGCCCATATCTGTACTACCGTTGGCTTAAAAGTTTCAAGTTAAGGATTTGCAAGTTTAACGTTTATCATGTTGTGTTCATTTACTCACATACATATATGATTCGCTTGTTTTAGAATTGTTTGAAAACATGTTTTAATGCGTGCCAACGCGTACATGTTTCCCCCAAACCGATTTGAATAAAGTGGGGCTATGAAGTCTCACCTTGAAAGCTAGACGAGATAAGAAACTTGAACGAATAGACGAGATGAATCACGGACCAGACCCTAAACAAATAAATAAACCAGTTTTAGGGTAGGTTCGATGGTTACGAGTGTTAGATAGGTGGTTCGGGTCGATTAAGAATTAGTTGCAAAAATAGAGTTTTAGTTGATTTTCTGATTTGGACAGCAAAGTAGCTGAACAGAAATGGGATTGTTAAAAATATCAAACGACTTCTAAAAATTATGAAATTTTACAGGGACTTATTTTAAGTCGTTCCGAAGAAGTTTCGTTTAGAAATTTTTTCCATTTGAGACTCGGATCATAGCCAAAATAGTCCAACAAGACAGAAGGTACTGAAAAAGGTTTCTGTCCCGTTTTGGCTACTACGGAGTCATACTTTTGAATTAGAAAACGATCCAATTATGGTTGGAAAGGAAATTCGACGAACTACGTCGTGGAAATTGATTTTGCTCAGTTTAGATTAATTATGGTCAAGTTACGCTCAGTTAAATTCAGCACAGTTTCTGTCCAAAATCAATGGTTGCACTTAAGTGGTCCGTTTAGGGTTTTAAGATTACCGAACGCGCAAATAAAAATTAGATGAATTTTATTATGTTATTATAATACATAATATAATCAGATTAGGTTAGCCAAAACGTCCCGTGTCACCGGTCTAGCCATGATATTCACAGAAGCGTTTTGGAGAATCACATAATGCAATCGGCATAGCCGACACGAGCAAGCGAATTCTATATTTAATTAGCGTGTGAGTTCATATAAGTGATAATATAGAATAAATAACATGTTTTAAGTTAGCAAGAACATACTAAAGCATCGGCAGAGCCACTTTTTCAATAGTTGTCTTGAGGATTCGCAGAATGCGACGGCATAGCCGCCATTGCAAACGGGATCCTTTGTTTGTTAGTTGGTGATGTTAGCTTGATTTATTAGTTTGATTAAGATTATTAGAGGGCTTTTAGGGCTGAGGTTTCACATGATCAAGTGATCATGGATAGAAAATAGAAAAATATTGAGGGGATGAAGAAAGAATAAAATAAAAAGACGGTATTCAACTTCGGAGGGTTGCTTACTTGTTTGATCTTCAAACTCTTGGAATCCTCTAAGGGATTTTCGAAATCTTCAAGGTTGGGAAGGGATTTCACAACTTAGGAGGGGTTGGGAGTGTTTGAGGGAGAATTAGCAAAGAAAACAAGATCCTAAGCCTCCTATTTATACTAATGGTTGAAGGGGTGTAAATATGGAATGTCTTGGAAAGCAATTTAGGGTTTTAGGGCCCTCAAATCTGCGAAATTTTCCTCAATGAGGCTGGGTTTTTTTGTGATTTCTTGCTTGGGCTAGTCCGAGAGTAGGAGTAGGTGGGTTGGGTCCTAGCTTGATCCGGTTGAGTGCGCGCATTCGAAAATTACAATTTTAAGCATTTCTAAGCGAAATTGGCAAATGTTTTCAACATTAAAGTTGATTGTCATAACAAAAAGAGTATGTTTAGCTAAAAACATTTAAGTTAAAGTTACGTTATTCGCGTATAGTAGTTGGCGATCGGTGGGCGAGAAAACGGACTTTTTGATCGTTTTTCGAATTTCAGGATTTATTTAAGGAAAGTTTTGCAAAAAACTTTGTTTTAATTAAAGAAATGAATATTTTAAACATTTAAAACATAAATTAATGTCATGTTAAATGATTTGTCGGTCATGGACGGTACGTAGTTAACGATGGTTTAAAAGGCGAACGATCGCACGAAAGTACTAACTAGTACTTTTGAGCATCAATTCACATTGAATGGGTTGTAAGAACATGTTTGAGATGTATGGGGGTAGTTCATGTGTATTTAATGTGTCATAAAGATCAATTAAGTCTACGTGCGATCCATGAATCAATCACAGATAAGTATAAGTCTTTGAAATCAAGCATAAACGTAATGTTTCACATGTGAACTAGTATTGTAACAACGTCTGAATAGGATTTCAAGTAAAATGAAATGTCATGCGGATTTTCATTGATACGTCTAGAATGAGTACAAGTAGTGAAAATTAGAAGTGTCACAAATCCCAAACCTGTCGTGTGAAATTTGGGGTGAAGAAAGAAGAATCGAACCCTAGATGTTTTGAAGGTGGGATTGTAGGGCATTTCAGGAAGGATTTCCCAAAACTGACGAACTAGGGAAACCGTGGCAGAGCATTCGTGATGGAAGCCAAGAAAGCGCGAAAGGATCAATCGGCTGTTACCGGTACGTTTCTCGTTAATGATCGTTATGCTTACGTTTTATTTGATACCGGAGCCGATAAAAGCTTCGTTTCCAAAAACTTTGAACCTTTTCTTAGCTCAAAGTCAAGTAAATTAGATGTTAAGTATTCTATAGAGTTGGCTAACGGAAACTTAATAGAAATCGATGAAGTTTTTCATAAGTGTACCATGTGTTTGGGAGATCGTACGTATATTATTGACCTTTTATTAGTAGAACTTGGAAGTTTTGATGTCGTTATTGTCATGGATTGGTTATCAAAGAATCATGCAGAGACTATGTGCGATAAGAAGATAGTCCGTCTTCTACCCCCGACTAGTGAACCATTGGAAATTCAAGGTGATGAGTGTGCCCCTTTGAGAATTGTTAATATGTTGAAAGCTCAGAAGTTTTTTTGCGAAAAGGATACCCAACATACCTAGCCCATGTGGTTGACACTAGGGTTGAGGAGAAGAAGCTTGAAGAGATCCCTGTAGTTCGTGATTATCCGGAGGTATTTCCTGAAGAGTTACTTGGATTACCGCCGCAAAGGCAAGCCGAGTTCAGGATTAACCTAGTGTCTAGAGCAGCGCTGATAGCTTGATCTCCTTATCGTTTAGCACCATCTGAAATTCAAGAACTATCCATGCAATTGCAAGAATTGTTGGATAAAGGTTTTATAAGACCGAGTTTCTCACCCTAAGGAGCGTCGGTTCTATTCGTGAAAAAGAAAGATGGTTCCATGATGTGTATCGATTATCGAGAATTGAACAAGCTCACCATCAAGAATCGGTATCCATTGCCGAGAATTGATGACTTGTTTGATCAGCTGCAAGGATCGAGTTATTATTCGAAGATCGACTTACGTTCAGGCTACCATCAATTGAGAATTGTTGAAGAAGAAATTCTAAAGACTGCGTTCCAAACCCGGTATGGTCATTATGAGTTTTTGGTCATGCCTTTTGGTTTAACAAACGCTCCTGCGGTATTCATGGATCTCGTGAATAGAGTGTGCAGACCTACATGGAAAAGTTCATGATAGTGTTTATCGATGATATACTCATCTTTTCACGGACCAAGGAAGAGCACAAGCATCATCTAAAGCTGATTTTGGAGATACTGAGGAACGAGAAGCTATATGCTAAACTTTCCAAATGCGAGTTCTGGATCCGAGGAGTCCAACCGAGGTACGATAATTCCTAGGTTTGGCGGGTTATTATCGAAGGTTTATTGAGAATTTTTCCAAGATAGTGCAATCCCTAACGCTATTGACCCAGAAAGACAAGGAGTATATATGGGGAGAAAGGCAGGAGGCAGCGTTTCAGTTGTTGAAAAAGAAGTTGTACAGTGCCCCTATCTTATCTCTTCCCGAAAGGACATACGTATTCTTGGTGTACTGTGATGCCTCTCGCCAAGGTCTTGGTTGTGTCTTAATGCAGAACGGAAAGGTCATAACTTATGCATCTCGTTAACTCAAGGTGCATGAACAGAACTATGCGACACATGATTTGGAACTGGGTGTGGTAGTTTTTGCACACAAAATTTGGAGGCACTACCTTTACGGTACCAAGTGCACAATTTTTACAGATCATAAGAGTCTCCAACACATTTTTACCAGAAGGAGTTGAATATGAGGCAGAGACGTTGGATGGAATTGCTCAATGAATACGATTGTGATATTCGTTATCACCCAGGCAAAGCTAATGTCATGGCCGATGCCTTGTGTAGGAAAGAGCGAGTCAAGCCCTTACGCGTGCGTGCGCTAGGATTGACCGTACACACAAACCTCACAACTCAGATTCATTATGCACAACAAGAAGCTCTAAAGGAAGAGAAATTAAAGGATGAGAATCTTCGTGGTATGGTTAGAGAACTTATAACCAAGTCTGATGATACCTTATACTTCATGGATAGAATATGGGTGCCTCTGGCAGGCAATTTACGAGAAATGGTTTTGGATGAGGCCCATAAATCAAGATATTCGATTCACCTAGGATCGACAAAAATGTATAAGGATATCAAGGAGCACTATTGGTGGCCGAACATAAAGGGTGATATTGCTCCATACGTTGGTAAATGTTTGACTTGCGCAAAAGTCGAGACCGAGTACCAAAAACCATCTGGACTTTTACAGCAACCGGAGATTCCGCAGTGAAAATGGGACTGTATTGCCATGGATTTCATCACCAAGTTACCCCGAACATCTAGTGGCTACAATTCCATCTGGGTAATTATGGATCGTTTGACGAAATCGGCACATTTCCTGCCTGTGAAGGAATCTTACGAATGAAGAAATTGGCTAGCATATACCTCAAGGAAGTAGTGTCTCGGCATGGGGTGCCGACTTTAATCATCTCTGATAGGGATAGTCGTTTCACATAGAAGTTTTGGCAATCACTACAAAAAGCCTTGGGTACTCGTTTGGATTTAAGCAAGGCGTATCATCCGCAGAGTGATGGTCAAAGTGAAAGGACCATCCAGATTTTGGAGGATATGCTCCGTGCCTACGTAATCGACTTTAGTGGATGTTGGGATACTCACCTACCGTTGGCTGAGTTCTCTTATAATAACAGTTACCAAACTGGATTGAAAGCCGCTCCGTTTGAAGCCCTGTATGGAAGAAAATGTCGCTTACCGCTTTGTTGGGCAGAAGTTGGTGAAAAGCATATAACTGGACTAGAGCTTGTCCAGGAAACTAACTACGGATAAGGTATTCAAGATCCGTGATCGTTTAAAGATTGCCCAGGATTGTCAGAAGAAATACACTGATAGAAGAAGGAAACCATTAGCATTCCAAGTGGGAGACAGAGTTATGCTGAGAGTCTCTCCTTGGAAGGGGGTAGCTAGGTTTGGCAAGCGTGATAAGCTTAGCCCACGCTACATTGGAACTTACAAGATTAGTGCCCGTGTAGGGCCAGTTGCTTATCGACTATAGTTACCGCGAGAACTGAGTGGAATTCATAACGTACTCCATGTGTCTAATCTGTAAAAGTGTCTGTCTGATGAGACACTTGTCATACCCCCAAGTGAAGTATGTGTTGATGACAAGCTTCATTTTCGTGAAAAGCCCGTGGAGGTTTTGGATTGGAATTACTACTTAATTAAGTCACTTAAAAATTCTAGCAAGCCCGTTTAATGCATAGGATTGCATTTAGTTCATTTTAGATTTAACGTGTCGCGTTGCGTTAAAATTTTCAGCACGAGCGTTGGTGGCGACCCGGTTAATTTTAAAGTCCAAAAATTTACTGATATACTTGGTTTAGCATAAACTAATATATTATAAGTGAAAATAATATTAATTCAATTAAAAACCAAAGTTTGTGGTTTTTGCCGGAAGGCATCCGGGACTTTCATTCGTTTTAGACGTTATGTCGTCCTAAGACACAGGACACTGTCTAACACCCAATAATAATATTATCACTTAAAAAGTCTAGCAAGCCCGTTTAATGCATCTATCATCTCCATTTTCTTCCATCTTCAAGAAATAAAGCTTCATTCAACCCCTTTGATGAAGGTCTAAGTGATTTCAAGCTCGGATTTGAAGATTTTGCCATGTTTTACCCAAGAAAAACTCATCTTCAATTCTTTGAGTGTTCATCTAGGGTATGAACACTATTCTTTTACTCTTGCATGTGTAATCTAATCTTAATTTCACAAGTTGTTCACCAAACAAAAAGGGATTGATTTCTGTTTTTAATCAAACTAATCTTTTAAAAAGAAAAATGAAATATATAAATGGGTTTTATGTTCATGAGTGTGTGTGTGTGTCATATGATTTTATGTGTATGCATACACTACTAGAAAAAACACCTTAGATGACACGCATTGCGTGTCATAAAAGGGGGTAGATGACACGCGGAAGCGTGTCAAGGATAGCCCTGTCAAGAATTAAGATGACACGCATTTTGTGTGTCATCTTTTTATGACACGCTTTTACGACACACATTTATGACACGCCTTCATGACACGCAATGCGTGTCAAGGAAGGCCTTGTCAAGAATGAAAATGACACGCGTTTTGTGTGTCATCTATTTATGACTCACATTTTTTGTCATAAATGTGTGTCATGGTTAAAGCTGTTTAAAAAAAATATTTTTTTATAGAATTATTAATTTCCAATTTCATAATATAAAATAAAATAAAATAGTAATAAACATTTCATAATACAAAATAAAATACACATGACAAAACAATCCATTTCATAAAATATAAACATTTGAAAGTAACAAAAGTGGGTTACAAATTCAACCAAATGTCAATACAAAGTTTTACCGAAAAATAAAGTTTGATACAAAATTCGACCACTCTTCACGAACTCCATCAATATCAACATCGGTGTATTCATCTTTTCTTCCTTCAACCTAAGAAAAAATTTGTAAACAAATAATTATCAAAGATACATACATATACATATACATATACATATACATATACATATACATATACATATAATACTATCAAAGAATTATAATCATTTATAATTATAATCATTTATGATTATAATCCCAACCTAAGAAATATTCAATCACAATAATCTTGAAATGAATTTACTAATCATTTACTGATATTATAAACTGAATGAAAAAACAATCTCTTAAATGAAACGAATTGAATGAAACTGAATGAGAGAATCAGTGATACTAAGCCAGTAAATCCCAACCTAAGTTGGAATGATGCTAAGGTATTTTTATGCAACTGAATGAGATCTTACTAGTCAACCAAAATTCTTTTTGTTGAAGTTGATACTGATGTTAGAAACTTTAAAGGCATGCTACTTCTCGGTCATTATGTTTACTAGACGAATTTGATACTGATGTTACTAACTAGGTTTACAACTTAAGTAACTAATAGATGTGGCATCTCAAAGTGGTTCAGTTGATCTAATAAACCTAGCCTGATTTGTAGTGTAGTTTTAGTAATAGAACATGATAAGTCAAGTGCACAAAACATATATACTTACATTGTTATTAGCCAGTATCTCAACTTCTTCATCAACTATCTCTCTCGTGAACTTTAACATATAGTAGCCACATCCAGTACTTCCTTGCTCACGTGGACACTACACAAAAAAAATTGAGGTCAAATTGAGGTCATATGGATTAAAATTGCATTTCTATATATGATGCATTGTTGTTAATCATTTGGTTATTCGACTTGCCTAATGAGGATATGATCTACGTGGCACGGTTAAATCACGTAACCCGACTCGTTTAACAAGGTTTATAGAACCATTATAAGTGGGCATATATAATCACAAAGCACCCCTAGAACGGGAACCTCGGCCTAACCCTAGACCTAGACCTAATGGAACCGAGGAGTCCGCTTTAGGTTTACTGCGGGTCCCATGGCTGCAACCAGAAGAATGACCTTGACCCTGACCCTGACCCTGACCATGGCCATTTCCATTTGTTTGATGAGAATGACCAGCACTAACACCATATTACTACAAACGAGTTTTAGGATCTATAAGGAAAACATATAAATACAAAGGAAATGCTGAATATTGTAAAGTAAAGTATTAAAACATCATATAATGACTAATTCAAAAGACATAAACAGGAGAACTGGGCTTTACAACAACAGAAAAGGAACCTAAGTTGTACAAGTAACTATTATATTACTGAATATTCATTTAAATATATATATATATATATATATATCACAAGTAGCTAACTTTTGGTTTTAACCGCATGCTAATTGAGAGTGTGGTTGGCAAGAATAATGGAAAATCATCTGGTGTACATGATGAGATGTGTAGTATCTGTGAGATGGCAGTTGTTTGGATGCAAAACCAGATCAAGCGAAATGAGACTGAAGATCAAATAATTAACTATGTTGTTCAGGTAGATGTGAAAGTCTAACAGGTCTAATAGGTACTTTAGATGATAATACAAGTAACTAACATGGTTATATACAAGTAACTATTAAACAGGCCGGTCTTTAGATAATAATACAAGTAACTAACCTGGTTATATACTTATGTATGTTAACAGGAACTTGTTTGAGCCTAAATCTATATGCAAGTGAAGCTTTATAACTACACTCATGTGATCACCCTAGCGTTGACATTGTTAAGTAATTAATTGCTCACCCTAGCGTTGACCCAGTTAACTTTAACCCTCTTATTGGATCCACTTTGTGCAGCGTACAAGACGATTGCCCTACAAAAAAATTAAGAAATATATCAAAGAATATAATATAATGTTTCGATAATTTGTAATACTTACGCATCTATAGTTTGCCTCAATTGCGAATTGACAGTGCTAGCCCTAAAGGAATCAAGATAATAGACCAAATTAAGTCAAACAACATATAAGATATTCAACTAACCTAAGCTCATATATAAAATTTTCATAAGTCATGGGGTAAAATTTTCAGTTAAATGACATTAATTGTACCAGTTTCTTGACATAGATTAAACAAGCAACCGAGAGATTAATAAATGTATAATAAAGACACAAATCCTTATATACATAATATGTTCCTCGATACAGATTTTATATTCGTCACTAATTTAAGTTCCCATTTAACCACTTGTGTACTTATTTGTAACAGAAAAAAGTCACTAGAACCCCTCACATATATGGTGGTGCTTTAACATTTTCAAAATTGTTAAACCTTTCAAAAAGACATCAAATAATTCAAATTAGGTCTTGGTATTACTTTTTGTGGCTCGATGCATCACTGTTGCTTTCAACCAGATAAACCTTTCAACCAGTTCCCAAATTGTTGTTGCTCTTTATAATGAACAACCAAACCACCAAAACTTAGCTATCCTTTTGGGGTGGGGTGGTGTTGAGTAAGCAACCTGTGGTTTGAAATTTGTTTCATCAAAATTTCTTTGATTGTGTTTTAGGATTAAAAGTTAATGGACCATGATCTAAAATTTTAAACCTTTCAACCAGAAGATGGAGACAAAGTTTAAACCTTTCAACCAGAGGATGGAGACAAAGTTAATGGACCATGATCTAAATATTTTCTTTGTGACATTTCATCAAACACCTGGTGACTGCTATTTGTTTCATCAAATGAGACAACACATCAAGTCATTGAGCCTCAAAATCAATAAATCGCAAAAGCCCTAACACCAGAAATAAACCCTAAATCAAAGTAAACAAAACAGAATACCTGAATGCTCGGAAACCGCCTCCTTTTGCTCGGAAATCGCCTCTTTTGCTCGGAATTTGCCTAGGGTTTTCAGAGGAAATCGCTACCTTTGATTGTGTTTTAGGATTAAAAGAACACGAGATGAATGTGGGTGGACTGAGATAACTTGTGTTATGGTTCTATGACTTCGGTTGTAGGAGATGGAGGTGAGAACATCGTGCGATTGTAGGAGATGGAGGTGTGAGCGGGATATGCGATTGTAGGAGATGGAGGTGTGAGCGGGAGTTGAGGTGTTTTAGGGTTTTCAGAAAGAAAGAAGAGTGGGCATTGAAAAAGTGTATGAGCGGGATATCTTAAATTAAAAGATGACAGTTTTCGGATGACACACATATTGAAAAAAGTGTAGTCAGTGTTTTTTTTTAATATGACATTAAAAGATGACACACGTTTTTGCGTGTCATAGACCGCGTGTCATTAAAACCCAGTTTTACTAGGATGACACTAAAACGATGACACATGTTGTTGCACGTCATAGTTCGCGTGTCATTAAAGGTATATTTTGTAGTAGTGATATGTTCATGAAGTTCAAAAGTGCTTGATTTTGTTATATCTTTACATGCATGAATAAATCTTTAAATAGATGAACATGAAATGTAAAAATATTCAAAAGATATTTAAAAACTCATGAATATATATATGTGTGTGTGTGAACCATATATATGTATGAATATATGTAGTAAACATTTGATTTTGCTAAACTTTTGATTTTACTAAACATTCATGTGGATGTTCAAATCATTAAATGAATGATCATAAAATATAAGAATATATTTAAAACATTTAAAACTCATATGTAAATATGAATATATGTGTATATCGAATATATGTATGCATGCATGTGTGAGTTCATTTGAATGTGCATATGTGCATTTATTATGTGCATAAAGTAGTAATGATTAAAATAAATGTTCTAACTTGATTAAATACAAAATAAAACTTTATGGTCTGCACTAAAAAGGTTCAATGATGACTAAATAAAGTCATAATATTTATTATATAAAAATGACAAACTCTAGTTATATTAAAATGTCGGTTTTGCTTGAAAACGTTGATTTCGGGTAAATAAAAACGTGATTAATTAAGTTATGTTAAGAGCTGGACAAAAATAGTTTTTATAACTATATTTTACTGTAAACATAGTCATTTTTATATGAAATGATAAACTTGACCATTGGACAAATTTATAAACGAGTTTTACGTGCAAAATGGAGTCCGAAACAACGTATTTTCGCTTTAAAATTTGAGTTTCGCTTAAATCCGATTTGGATCAGTTTTGAACAGTAAGTTTTGAAGGCAAACTTATATTTTAAGTATAAAAATTAATTAACAAATAAATGGTTCAATCGTGGTTGCATTTTGGACCCGAAAAGCCGACAAATCGATGAATTTCGGCTTATAAAGGACTCTACTTTAAAAATTAAATTTGGGCAGAATATTTAGTCATATTTTTAACATAAAATACTTATGTTAAAGTTTATAAAATAATCATGAAGATGTTCGTGTATTTATATATCAATTCTTGACGCATAGGACGCCCAAAAATACAAGAACTCGTTATATTTAAGTAATTTATGACATAAATTGCATGAACATGTTTATATGATTAAAACACGTTCTAACTTGGTTAAATAAAAGTATTTTATTGACACCCGACTTTTCTAGGTCATAATCCGTACTACAATCACACTTAATTTTATTATTTTAATGTGTCACATATTTACATGTTTAATATGGAAAATATTATATGCATGGGTTATTTTACTAACTTACATGTTAATGACATTAAATATGATGTTTATGTGTATATGTGATACTTATGTATTACTTATAATAATTTTGTATGCATGTTGGATTAAGTATTTAAGATAACATTTATGCTTATAAAATATAAATTAACCGAAGTCACAGTTACCAACGGGTCATCAAAATTAACAATTCTCAAGTTAATAAAATATTTTCTTAAGTCTAGTAGGTTGGGTGAACAACTTGTATGTAGACTTACTAGTTCGACCATTAAAAATGTCCCTTTATGTTTAGGGAATCTTTATGTCGGTGTACATTTGGGATTTACTTTGTTAGCTTCTTTAACACACTCTAAGATGAGTTTTCACGACCCCTTTTTAATATTTTCTATTTTTGGGGAAGAAACTTGTCATGCATTTTCATTTGATGTGACTAAAGAGATTTAACTTATCGTGACCCTATGATTGCCTTGAGTTTTCGATTTCATACGATGGCCCTCATATTGTAATCATTAACCTAGGAACTAGGTCGGAGAGTATATTAGTAGATCTACCGGGTTTAACAACCCACCCCCGTGACCGGTCGCTCTGGTTTACATGGATGGGGGTAATATATTTTAAAAGGAATGATGGAATTTTCCGTTTTGGCTTGATTACAAGCTCTTGGTTGCATCATGTCGATAGAGCTAGCTATTCTATGATGTCCTCAGGTTATATCTTAGTTATTCATATCGGCTAAATGCAGGAATTATGGTTTGCATTCGCTTTTCAGTTAAAAGAAAATTTTGAATTAAAATTTGCTTTTCAGTTAAACCTGTGAACTCACCAACTTTATGTTGACACAAGTTTTTGACATGTTTCTCATGTACTTAGTTATGCACGGGAATGAAACGGTTTGTGGCAGACATGAATAAAACCTTCGATGCTATAGTTGGGACCGAACAATGTTGTTTTCAAAACTATCTTTAAGTGATTAATAATGTGTATCTTGTTAAGACTTGGTGATTTTCAAACAACTTTATGTAATATGGTTAACTCGTTTAACCTTATGGTATCCAAATGTTTGGTTTGTATGTTTGCTTAACACGTTAAGGATAACCAACTTCCGTTATCACCACACGCTTAATCTCCGCTGCATATTTCGGGGTGTGACAGAAGTTGGTATCAGAGCCAATGGTTATAGCGAACTAGAAAAATATTTTTGAAAAATCTAGACTATAACTCCAAAAGTTTTCCACATTCAAATTTTATTTTAAAACAAACGTGTTTCATTCCCGAAGTACGTGCCATGCATACACTAACCCGTTCCTTATTATGCGAACTTATGTGCTTATGTGTTAATATTATTGATATATTAAGAAGTGTATAAATTGCTAATTTAAGTACGAATTATATCATATGTCATAGATGTCTGATCACATTCCTGTCATTGAGATCCTTGATACCAATACCGAAAACGAAGTCCTGTCGTACAACACATTTGCCACATCATTCGAACCTGTTCAAGACATTATGGATATGGAAATGGATGGATATGGGAGACAGTGGTAGAGGCCCAAGCTACTGATGAGCCAGGTCATGAGGCTCCAGCGGCAGTGGAGCCACTCAGGCTGACTCGGTAGCATCTGATCATTCTGCCAGACCTACCATAGAGATCCGTGTAATCTACACAAGGAGGAAGAGGAAGTCAGAGACCGAACCTAGTGATGAGCCTGAGCCTAAAAAGGCGAGGGAGGATGTCCCGTCTACTTTTGAAGTTGGTGAGTTCTCAAGGACGCACCATGATTTGGCTACAAGTGGCGAGTCGGTAGATCGCTCAGTCGCCACTCTAGCCACATGTTGCATGAGGCATGATCATCGGATTGCTTCCCTGCAAGGGAATGTGACCGCCATGCGTGAGTCGTGGAATTTATGATGGGCAGTTGGCATCTTTAATAGAAGACAAAGCCATCGAGTATGACATCCGATAACAGCTACACTTTTGGATTTCTGATCTAGAGTTGGAGCAAGCTGAAATGAGGAAGAAGTTAGATGCTGAGAGCCTAAAAGTGGAGGCTGCTGAGGCTGGATTGTAGCAGCCCAACAGCAGATGGTGACTATGGGCGACAGCGTGGAGGCTGTAGTAGCGCTTGCTACCGCTTGGTTGATGATGTTTGCTGCTATGTTTTGTATGGGTGGAATTGCACGATTCCCTCATTAGACTTATCTAGGGCATTTATGCCATCTGTATTTTACATATTTGGGAAAAGAAAACTTGTATAGGCGGTGACTTATGATCACGCCTACTTTTGTGTCTTCTTTTGAATTTTGGACAAGTACTATTATTTTACCCTATATACAATGCACTTTTTGATTTTGACTTAATTATTTATTAGTTATATAATGTTGTGATTATGTACATCCTCACCCATCAAACGTTATTATATAATATTTGACTAATTTATTTTCCTTGTATTAGAAACGAAACCATGCCAACAAGAAGGAACCCCAACACTAATCGTACCGAATTTCCTACCACTAATGAAGAGCTGGCACAGATGATATCCGAACACGTCAACGTCACTCTTGAAAGACAGAATGCCAATCTCGGTGCCGGACGAGGAATAGGTCTTGGTAATCTAGGAGGTGGTACCAATGATAGAACTCATATTGGAAGTGTAGGTCCCTCGTGTGTGGCGGATCGTCACATGCAAGTGGGTCTACTAGTCGGACCGAGTGCGAAATGCCCGTGACTAGGTGGAAAGTCAAACTAAACAAAGTAAACCGACAAGAGAAGACACTTTAAACTTTCTTTGTATTATAAACACTTGAAGGTTACAGAGAAAAGCACTGAGATTACAATCTACGTATTTGCGTCTATGTCTGCGTACTTTACTTCTGTCAACCTATCCTATTTATACAAGACCTGATGCATGCGCATTTAGCAAGTGCACAGGGCAAAATGATCTTGCGTACTTAGCAAGTACGCAAAGTTACTCTTGCGTACTTGCCAAGTACGCAGGAGCTTTCTCCTGCGCACTTACAAGTGCGCAAAACACTTAGAGAATTTAGCAACATTCAATATGTAAAAGTAAATACAACTCGATAAACTAATACATAAAGACTCTTACATACAAAGACAATTACAAACAAGACAAAACAACCTAAGACTAAGACTCTATATATCCAGAGTGTTTATCACAGGAAAGTGCTTCAACAAACTCCCCCTTGACAACAGCTCTGGATAATCTTCAGTCTTCGGTCTTCACATCTTCAGTCTTCACAGCGCTTGATCTTTAGCTTCCATATTCTTCTTGAAATCAAGGCAGAACTTAATCACCTTGTCATATTTGGAAGCAAGGAGCTTTGTCCACTCATCCGTGTAGACGCAATAGCGTTCTGCTAGTACCTCCAGATCTTTCACAGAAAAGTTGATGAAGCAGACTTCATCAAAAATTCTGATCAGTTCCTTTGGCACCATGTTCCCGCTCTCTGAACGTCCTTTACCCATGATCACAGCCTCGCCCGTCTTTGGATCTACGTACCAGTACCACATGTCGCCAAGAATATCCTGAGATAACTTGCTCAAGGGAATCTTAGTTTCACATCGCACTGGCTTGTATACCAATTTCTTTAAGTGCTTCTTGGTCACAGGATGTACAGCGTGCTTATCCTTGACTCTCTTGGGCACTTGAGGCTTGAACATCTCGAACTTCCCTGATCTTGCTTATCGCTGCCGAACCACCCACAAACCCATCGCCACTGCGTGATTGGAATGACCCAGCATCTCTCGGTTTGCTAGGTTCACAATGTCATATTTGGGCAAGGAGCTGAACGCTTCACTGGTGGGTTTCAAGTATTGAACCCCCCAGATCTTTTGATAGCGAACAGCTGCTTGTCCTCCTCGAACCTTTCAGCCAAGATCATCCCTGTTGCTCTGTGTTTGTCTATTATAGACGTCTTTTGCCACAGAGGAGCTGGACCCTTTGTTGAAGTAGAAGGCATGCCTATATCTTTCGGTACCTCTGGGTCCACAGGTGCAGGGTCAACTGGTGAAGCTTCAGTCGAGGCATCTACATTACTAGCCTGCTCGACTGAACTTGTGTCGAGCGGAGCGTCGAAGGATGGAAATTCAAAGATTTCTCCATCTTCTAGCTCGTACCCTCCTTCCCCGTCACCCTTGGGAATTTCGATCACAACATCTTCGTCATCATCATCCCAATCGTCACCAGAGTCGATCTCTCCTTCTTCTAGATTGAAGAGAGCTTCGATCTGTGATTCTTTGGAATCAGGCTCTAGATATAGGATCTCATCATCAGATAAGTCCTTAAGTACTTCAGCCACTGACTTTCCTTTATCACCACCACCACCAGAGGTATCACCACCCTCTTGATGAGTCGACTCCCCCTAAGCCATTGGAACAGCAGAGATGGGCACGATTGCTAAAGCTTGGTGCTCACCTCCACTAGGACCGGATTCGGGATCCTTGTCCTTGTCATCATCCTCAGTCAAGTCGACCGGATGACACGCCTCATCACCAGTAGTCCTCTTCTCCTTCTCTTTCTCTTTGTCCTTCTCACCCTGAGCATCAAGCTTCTTAGTCAGATCAGCAATCAGCTTGACCATCAGCTCATGCTGTCACACCCCGACCGATGGCGAAATCATCGGGGCGGGACATGTAAGACTGTTCATAGCACATGGTTGACTAAATTGAAATATATTAAAGTCAAATTTGCATTTCAAATAATCCAAGTACAAAACCAAATTCAAACAAGATACATAAAATAATTCATAAAGTTCTTGATTTAAATTGCTAAGTCCAAATCCTATGTTGAACACGTCTTGAATCAATCTCACATATTGGGGCCTGAAACATGAATAAAATAAAGTCAACTAAAAAGTTGGTGAGTATAACACATTTGTATATAGATAGCATATAGATGAAAACAAATCCTTTACATGACATGATAAATAAGGCGTTTATGGGGAGCAGCTATTGTGTAACCATGTACAACCAAACCTTGTGACTGGGAGGGGTTACGGTTTCAGAAACTTTCTTAGTACCCTTCTTAGTAAGAGTTCCAGCTTTCACATGATTATCGGTTAAGGTAGCGGCTAGACGAATAGCATTCTCCAGAGTAGCAGGATTTCTACCTAAGACAGTATCTTGGATTTGTCTTGGTAGCCCACCAATATACTTCTCGATACAACGGGATAAAGGAGTGACCATGTGGGGCACTAGAAGACTTAACTCATGGAACCGAGTTGTATATGCTAAGCTTTCCCCGCTATCTTGGGCAAGATCCCAAAATTCAGCTTCTAACTTTTTCACTTCATTTCGAGGACAGAACTCCTCGGTCATAAGCCTTTTGACCTCATCCCAAGGTAAGGCCATAGCTATGTCAACACCCCTATTTCTTTTCTCCCCATTCCACCATGTAAGTGCCCGTTTTTGTAGGACACTTGTAGCATGACGAACACGTAGGTTGTCGGGACAGTCGCTATTGAGAAAGGTACTCTCAATGCTTTCAAACCATTGAAGGAGTCCAGTAGCTCCTTCGGTTCCATAAAACTTTAGGGGATTGCACGAGTTGAAGTGCTTGAAGGTGCATTGAGGTGGATTGTTACCACCATTTTCACCATTTCCACCATTATTACCACTATTGCTTCCATTTCCACCATTGTTGCCATTGGTGGCACCATTGGCTTGGGTGAGTTGTGTCACCAATTGGGTGAGAATAGCATCAATGTCGGTGTTGGCGTTGGTTGCGGGAGCACGACGAGGAGGCATTCTACAGATTGTCACAAGACAAGAAAAAAATTGTGAGGACTTATGAGATTTGATAGGATTTAATAGAATGAGATACAAAATAAAATAGATATTCTTAGTTTGGATTGTACTCAAAAGTGACAAAATCACTTAAATACCATGGCACATTAAGGTTAATTAAACTTATAAAATTTTCAAGGAGACATGCTTTAGCCTATAAGTAAACACTCATCTCGGGAATTCCCAGGAAAGCATACGGGTCCCTCGGTTGATTGGGATTTATGCGAAATGCTTTCCTAGACAGAAAACCCAAAATACAGGTGTCACCCTTCCAGATTGCACGTGTCCTCAAATAATTTCACAAGTTTAAAAACCTTAACGAAGAAATAAAAAATATTTTTAAAGATTTTTACTTCAAGAGTTCTTCCACATGCTAAGAAAGGATAAAGATAGAAAAGAAAATAGAAATATTATGAGGTTTTAGAATATAGGAAAGGATATTATTTATTTAATTATTAAGAATATCCTAATAAGTCATGGATTTAAAGCACATAAGTCATCATGATGCAATAATAAGTAATCATACTAAACATGTAACATATAACATATAGCACATAGCATGTAACACATAGCACAAAAATCATGAAGCATAGTATAAGTGGGTGCCCTAAAGTTATAGTCTAGGTCAAGGTGTCTAATAACCTAATTCCCTATAACCAAGGCTCTGATACCAATCTGTCACACCCCGACCGATGGCGGAATCATTGGGGCGGGACATGTAAGACTTTTCATAGCACATGGTTGACTAAATTGAAATATATTAAAGTCAAATTTGCATTTCAAATAATCCAAGTACAAAACCAAATTCAAACAAGATACATAAAATAATTCATAAAGTTCTTGATTTAAATTGCTAAGTCCAAATCCTATATTGAACACGTCTTGAATCAATCTCACATATTGGGGCCTGAAACATGAATAAAATAAAGTCAACTAAAAAGTTGGTGAGTATAACACAGTTGTATATAGATAGCATATAGATGAAAACAAATCCTTTACATGACATGATAAATAAGGCATTTATGGGGAGCAGCTATTGTGTAACCATGTACAACCAAACCTTGTGACTAGCATGCAAAAGTTGTGTTGTCGGTTTCAATCACCGCGCACCATGGGTGGGTTTGTCAGACTCAATAGATCTATCATTGAAAACCGTCGACTTGTATAGTTAATGATTGCACATAAGAGCATACAAAGGTTAGCACACCTAGCACTCGGGCACAAAGCTCAAATTTTGCACACATGTATGTAAATAGGATTTTTGCACTTGTGTTGTTTGTGTAAATGTAAATGTGTAATGTGTAATGTGTATAGAGTTCATGTTCCACCCCAAAAGTGTAAAAGAGTAAAAAGGGGTTGTGAATACTCACTTGGTATGGAAGTGTAGATAACAAAGATTATAGATAGCAAATATGATCCTCGAAATGCACAATTTAACCTAAAGAGTAATGTGTATTGAATCAAATAGATGCATAAAGTTTAAGTCTAAAATGAAAGTTGAATTTGTGTATAAAACTATTTATTTGTATTTAAAAGTATTGAATAAAATATATAGAGTTTGAAGTAAAAATATTTTTGAAACAATTTGATTAGGTTTGAATTGGATAATTGAATAAATATATGATTATAGTTTATGAAATAATGTAAATATTAATTGTAATTAAGTGTAAAATAATAAATGATTTTGATTTAAAATGTAAATTAAATAAATAATCATTATCTTATTTATTTATAAATTTTGTAACTTAATTACTTAAAATATCATTTAAGTGTAAGATAATAAATATAAATTTAATTTTCATAAACTTTTTAAATAAATTATATTTATGCCAAGATTAAACTTTTAATCCATTTTTAAATACAGAAAACATATTTTTTTATAAAATCTGAAACATTTACTGATTAAAATATATAAAATTATAATTCTGTTAAAAGTTCTGAGTCTCACACGACCGTGCCTCGGGAGGCCACGATCGTGCTGAAGCCAGAGGCGCGACCGCGCCAATCGGGGCACGACCGGGTTGATCAACAGAGGGCACAAACTAGACTAGTCAACAGGCACGACCGTGCCTTGGCCCGGCACGGTCGTGTCTATGATCTTTAGACACAACAGAGACTAGCCCAGAGGGCATGACAAGGTCTGGACAGGAGGACACGACCGCGCTGCTAGTCGGCACGACCGCGCTCTATGAGGCACGGCCGCGCTAGATGATTAGCGCGACCGTGTCTTTTCCAAATCAGACACGAATTTACAAATTCTTGTATTTTAAACGTTGAATTGTTAGGGCTTTTGATTAATGGGTTATTACGAGTCTTTTCATATAATTTAATGGTATGTACATCGCGTTTAAGTAGGGGTTCGATTAAATCATTTTTAATAAAGCATGAGTTCTGATTCGGATCGATTTCTATAATGGAAGCCCAAATTGAATAGGGGCTTTCGATACAGATACTGAAATGAATGAATTAAAGGATTCAATTACCCTGAACAGCAGCGAATTGATAAAGAACGGTAGGGAGGAAGTTCCGGCGACGGCAAGACTGGTTTCCGGCGACTTCTACTGCGGTTCCGAATGCTTCAGCGGCTTCGGATGATTCAGAGATGATTTGGGACACGTTTGACTGGATTGCTTGAGATAATTCTGATCGAAAAAGCTTGAGAGAGTTTTTCTTGAATTGAGAGAGTTTTTCTTGAATTGTTGAAATGAAACTGAGGCGTTTTGAGAATTTGAAAAAGTGGTAATACAATTGTTAAGGGAAAACAAACGTATGACTGTTATGGATTCGAACGATCGGGCGATTAAAGTTGCAGTTACGTTTCAGCTGTTACACAGGCGCGACCGTGCCTAAATATGGCACGACCGTGCCTAGGCACCGGGCGCGATCGTTCCAAAGCAGGTCGCGCGACCGTGCCAAAGCACTTGGCGCGACCGTGCTAGGACGAAGCACGACCGTGCTAGACTAGGGTTTCTTGACATTTTTCAACTTTAGTCCTTGACTTTTCAGATTTGATAAGTTTGAATAAAATAGTTTCTTGTATTGTGTTTAAATGTATATAACCGAGTAAAATTTTCGAATTTGTATAGAATCATTGCATTTAATTTACGACGAGAAAATAATGAGACAGTGTACGAGTATTGAATTCGAAATTGCATTACATTGGATTGAAATATGAATACTAAGAATCAGGAATGTTACACATGCTCCTTCCTTTGAGCGTCAAACCTGAGCTCCAAGGACGACCCATGACCCAGAAGCATTTCATTTGTCTTGATTAGGAGTTCATTCTGGGCCAGGACGTTTTACATTCGTTCCTCAGTCCCTGTTCTCTGGCTACGGAGTATTGTAACTTCATCTATCAAAGAATTGATCTGTGCTTGTTGAGCGTCAGACTCCTCCTTCGATTTCTGAATAGTCTTCAGTAATCCAGCAACTTGGGTTTCCAGAACATCTATCCTAGCATCATTCGGATCAGGATGTCTGGATGAGGACGCCTCGGCAGTGTGAATAGGGGAGGAAAATATGGTATCAAAGTCAAACCCTTGCGTGAAATCTCCATAATTTAAGGGTTGACTGAGAGGCTCAATGGTGGTGGTTGGGATGGAAGATGTGACGAGAGTTGTTGGGTTAATGGTAGGGGTGATGGTGACTGACTCCGTGAGAATTGGAGTAGTCACCGCCACCTGAGTAGTTGTAGTAGGGAGGGTCACTATCACAGGAATCACTTCTGTGATTGTAGTGACGGCCACTTCACTTTGTACATGCGGCCTCTTCCTATGGTAAATCTGCTGTGAAGGTGGGGTGGAGGCTGAATCCGGACTAGCAGCTGATACTTATACTTGCTGCTGAGCCTCCACCACACTGGGGATAGACGGTTGTTGCCTATCACCCCTGTTTTTGTGAATGCTCTCCCTTCTTTGTCTTTGTATAGCAGCGTCAGAGTCAGTGTCTGGCTCATATTCGCCGCTAGATGACTATCGCTTTCTCTTGGAGGACGACTCAGGTAGGGTTACCTTAGCCGTTCTCCATGGGTGTACCTGTGACGGTGCATCATCGGAATCAGAAGAATCTGATTATGTTGCTTCTGAATAGGATTCCTCAGCACCACCATCACTTCCTTTGTTGTCTCCATCCTCAGATGAACCATCATCACTCTCCATTTCCTCCTGTTGTTGCTCATCAGAGTGTTCACTATGTTCAGGCTCAGAGTTGTGGCTATACCAGTTCCAGTCATCAGGTGCCACATATGCTTCATTGATTAGGTCGCCAAAGAGTTCAGTATTCACAGGGGTAGGTTCTACGTTGCCTAGCTTTAAGAATTGAGTGAATACTCTCTTGTCCACCCTCTTGACTTGCAGTCTCTCCCCTATAGCAGGAAGGTTTGGCAATGCGTCATCTATCAAGAGTTGCACAAACCTAGGGTACAATAAGAATCTAAACTTCTCTGCTGTGTTGATCTGGTCATTGATGGCCTTGAAAATGTAGCGAGAGAAGTTGTAGCCTCTATTAAGAGACAAGCCCACCATGGCTGCTGCAAGGTCATGACCCATGGCATCTTTACCAGCTTTCCTTGACGAGATGCACACGATCATGATGTGGGCGAAATACCGCCATTGGTCTAGTACCCACATCTTTTTTGTATGAAGCATAGTCCCTCGCGCCGACGTATCCCATTCTTTGCCTCCAACACCCATCCACATAGTAGTCTGGATAGCAAGGTCTCTGAACTGCAGGACCCTTCTTATGGTGTCTTCAGAAAAAGCGATAGCCTGACCAGCAATGGTAGCCCTTATGACATTGGGGGATACCGTGCAGTCGTGTTCCACCGTCTCCCAAAATTGTTCCAAGTAAGGTCTTGACACGGTCGGGTCAGCCGAGATCGCATAGCTGAGTCTTGAGCGGTTCAAGAAGTCAACTATCTCCCTATATTGCAATGTTGCACCTTTCCATTCGGGTAGAGTGTTAACTAACAGGTTGAATTCGTTAGTAAATGCTCGAGCAATAATCTGCAAAAACACACAGAAAACATAATCAGAACAACACGTATCATTGGAAATGAACAAACATGACTCAGTATAGTAGTTACTCTTTGAACAGAATTTTCAGACTTAGAATTTTTCCCAAGTGTTGGTCCTGCGCACTTGCTAAATGCGCAGTCTTTTCCTCTTGCGTACTTAACAAGTACGCAAGAAGTATTTTTGCGCACTTGCTAAGTGCGTAAGAACACCACTTGATAAAAATTCCAGAATATTGAAAAATTGACTAATCGTACAAAAAGCGGGTCGAATAGGTCGCCACTAGGTCGGAATCAATGATTCTAACCTATGGGACCAATATCAACCCCACAAACTACCTACACATGACCAATTTTGACCTAAAAAGTCGCCCGACCCACTGTCGATTCATATTCAACCGACGGATCAAAATCGAGGACCAAAAGGGATGAATGGGAGTCGATTAAGTTTTCTAATCCGGTATTAGTGATAAGAAATTACCCAAACAACCCCAATTTTACCCAAAAATTCAAGAATAAACCTAAATTTTTTAAGTCTAGAATCGGTCCAAATTTCACGAAATTACGGATGGAATTAGCCTAAATTCTCACCAAATCGATGTAATGAGATGATGAAACTAGAGACGGGACGAAAAGATGGTTTAGGAACACTCGGTTTTGAGTAAAAATTTGCAGAGGGAAACTATCGGTTTGAATGTGATGAAACTGAGAAAATTTTCTAAGTCCCACTTTTATACCCTTCACTAATCAGTCGTGCGTACTTGTTAAGTGCGCACGAGTTAACTCTTGAGCATTTACAAGTGCGCAAGCTTTAACTCTTACGTACTTGTTAAGTACGCAAGGCTTACTTCGTGCGAACTTGATAAGTAGGCACAACCCTTAAGTGCGCAAATTTTAAACTCGGAATTTATGAAGTATTTCAAGTCAAATAACGAACAAGATAAAAAATATTCAATCAGGAGGATTCAAATACAATTCAGGAAGGTTAAACACAAATATTTTGGGCTTTTCTGAATAAAATTGAACTATGCATAAACATAAAATCTTTTTGATCTTTTCTAATAAAATATACAAGAATTCACACAAACTATTTTTGATCAAAGACACGAGCAGATGATCATATCAGGCTATCTTTTAGCAAAAACGATACAATATAAACATCAAAGAATATGGGATCATGTCATGGATTACTATTTATTCATACGTAATAAGCACATAAACAAGTAATTCAAGTTGACAATATTATAAGATTTGAAACTATAAGTATCTTTGTATCACATTCTTGTGTATTAAGGTACTTTTTATAAGATATACAACGTGTACCCCACTGATATGCTATACTAATGTAAACTGCATTATCTCAAGGCATCTAAGATTTTCCCAATGATTTCCTAAACTTTCATAATGAAGTTACATCTATTAGCACTGGAAAAATCAAGCAGAATCCATAAGGATTATCAGGAATCATAAGATTCAGAATCGAGTGATTCATTTATCTTGGTTTCATTTGATTTTCTTCATTGAATATTGGTATGATGATTCAGGATAATATATATGGTGTTTGAGTTTTAACGTAAGGGAATCCAACTTTTATCTGGTTTTGATTTCAATGAATCAGGAGTGATTCAAGGGTGAATACATGCTCAACGGTTAATGTAGAGACATGTCTTGATTCAATCTCTCCTTGCATACTTGTGAGTATGGGCAGTGAGATGAACCGCATTAATTGTGCTAACGACATAACCCGAAACTGACCTCAAAAGAAAATTATTGCCAAAATCTAACATCCTATATCTGATAATGATCTTTTCTATTCTTTTACGCGCACACACTTGC
Organism: Smallanthus sonchifolius; assembly: GCA_023525975.1. Taxonomy (NCBI): domain Eukaryota; kingdom Viridiplantae; phylum Streptophyta; class Magnoliopsida; order Asterales; family Asteraceae; genus Smallanthus; species Smallanthus sonchifolius. The sequence goes on along the minus strand of CM042027.1, from coordinate 38,037,957 downwards.
AAACATGGGTTCAAATCACAGTTGTAATTTAGATTTAGTTTCCACACTACTAGTGATTCAAAGACGCATACAGCCTACTGACAATTTAAATTACTTATAAATAAGCAGATTAAAAACATAATAAGTTAAACAGTTAAGTAAGCATGACGCAATCATTTCCCATATGAGCAGTCTGTGACGTTTAGATCATTTCTGATGTACTATCACTTCCTCTTTTCTCAAGTTAACTTTGAAATTTTCTCCATTTTCTATTTTTGTTTTTGTTTTTGTAAAATATTTTGAAACTTAAAAGAACTATACAGAAAATTTAAAAGAAATAAAGTTTAACTTCCATGAACTGAATTGATTTAAGAAAAATTAATTTTCACTCAGGATTGAACATTCCTATCAAGTTGACAAGATGCTCAAAACGGGATCGATCAAATGCCTTTGTGAAAAGGTCAGCAAGATTGTCATCCGTGTGAACTTTACAAGTTCAATTAAATGCTTTTCAGCACAATCACGGATGAAATGATGGCGAATCTCTATATGTTTAGTTTTGGAATGTTTCACCGGGTTATTTGTGATGGACATTGTGGCATTGTTGTCAATGAATAGAGGAGTTCCAGTGAAGTTTAAGTCGTAGTCTCTCAACTGCTGCTGAATCCACAGTATCTGAGAACAACCGCTCGCTGCAGCAATGTATTCTGCTTCACAAGTTGAGACAGAAACCGTTGACTGCTTCTTACACTGCCAGGAGACCAGTCTGTCTCCTAAGAATTGACATCCACCAGAAGTTGACTTTCTGTCAAGGTAACAACCGCCATAATCTGAATCAGTGTAGGCTTTGAAGTTGAATGACTGCTGCTTAGAGTACCAAAGACCTAATCGAGGTTTCCCTTTCAGGTATCTGAAAATTCTCTTCACGACTATCATATGTGACTCCTTCGGTTGAGACTGAAACCTTGAGCACAAGTACACAGCAAACATTATATCGGTCTTGAAGCTGTGAGATACATAAGTGATCCGATCATCCCACGGTACAATCTGCTATCTACATCCTTTCTTTCTTTGTCGGGATGCAGACCATGATTGACTGGGATGGGTGTCCCATAAGTACTGCTATCATTCATCTTGTATTTTGACAAGATGTCCTGCACATACTTGGTTTGATGTAGATAAATGTCATCCTCTCTTTGACTGACTTGCAGACTCAGGAAGAACAAAAATTCACCCATATTACTCATTTCAATCTTAGACTTCATCACCTGCTCGAATTCCCTACACATCCCTTCATTGGTAGATCCAAAGATAATGTCGTCGACGTATACTTGTACAAGAAGAATGTCACCTCCTGCTTTCCTTATGAAGAGAGTCGAGTCAATCTGTCCACAGTCGAAACCATTAGACAGTAAATGCTTAGATAATGTCTCATACCATGCCCGCGGTGCTTGATGAAGACCATAAAGTGCTTTGTCGAGATTATACACTTTATTGATATTATGCGGATCTTTAAAGCCGGGAGGTTGAGTGACATAGACCTCTTCATGAACTTTACCATAAAGGAAAGCACTCTTCACATCAAGTTGATAGACCTTGAAGCCGACATATGTGGCATAAGCCAAGAACAGTCGAATGGCCTCAATTCTAGCAACTGGGGCATATACTTCCGTGTAATCCAAGCCCTCTTGCTGATAAAAACCCTGAACAACCAATCTTGCTTTGTTCTTCACAACGACATGGCGATCATCCATCTTGCATTTGAACACCCATCTGGTTTCAATTGGTTGAAAGCCCTTTGGCAAGTCAACCAAATCCCACACGTGCAACTTTTGGAATTGAGACAATTCATCTTGCATCGCCTCAATCCAGCAGTTGTTAGTGAGAGCCTCCTTCACATTCTTCGGCTCTAACTGGGACACGAATGCAGCATGCAGACATGTTTCCCTGACATCAGTGTCAAGTATCTATGTGTAAAGACTGGTGTTATCAGTGATGGTTCGATGACGAGTCTGAACACCGGCATAAGGATCACCAATAATGTTGTCGATTGGATGATTCCTATGCACTCTCGTCTCCGGTACAATCGGTTCTTGAATTTCTGGATCTAGATTCGTGCTTAACTCCCCCATTTCCTGTGTTTCAGAGGAAGAAGATTCAATGTTAATTGGATCAGTTGGAGCTTCATTTCCTACAGTTGTGTTAGGATTGCCTTGAGCGTCATCTCCAACAACAAGAACATCTTCACTGTCATCACTGTCATAAGTTCCAGATGCAGATGCAGCATTGGAATCAGGAGTTATAATTGGTACAGTAGCACGAGTAGAGAAGCTAGAGTCATCACCGCCACCCAATAATTCATAAACATTTACGGCGTCAACTGCAGATAAATCCGGAAGATTGAATGACTTGAATAGCGCATCATAATCAAAACCCCAAGCTGGACCTGTTGGTTTGGGTGGAATGCTGTGTTTACTACAATCCACTTCAAACCATTCCTCGATAGTACGAGTTCCTATGTTGTACACTCTCTTGCAAGGCGAGTTGGCAACATATCCTAAGAAGATGCCTTCCACCGCTTTTGCATGAAACTTAGACCGGCGGTCTTTGTACTGTAGCAACAAGGAACAAGGACTACCAAAAGGAACTAGGTAATCAAGATTGGGGAGTCGATTGTTGATCAACTCGTAACAAGTCTTGTTGTGCCTCTTCACAACCAGAACTCTGTTTAAGATGTGACAAGTTGTATTAACGGCTTCTGCCAAGAAGGTGACAGGATGCTTTGCATCTGACAGCATAGTCCTTGCAGTCTCAATAAGTGTTATGTTCTTTCGTTCAGCAACTCCATTCTGCTGAGGCGTGTACGGCGCGCTGAATTCGTGACGGATCCCTTTCTTGAGACAGAAAAGCTCCATCAAATTATTCTTGAATTCAATTCCGTTGTCGCTCCTTATCCTTCTAACTTTCAGCTTGCAAAGAGATTCCAAGCTCAGGATCAAGTATTGAAGAATATCAACAGTCTCATCTTTAGTACCTAAAAAGTGCACCCAAGAGAAACGTGAGAAATCATCAGTTACAACCAGACAGAACGACTTACCTCCAATACTCCTGATACTTATGGGGCCAAACAGATCCATGTGTAATAGCTCCAAAGGGGTATCAATAGATTTTTGGAGCTTGGGCTTGTGAGACTTCCGTTGCTGTTTGCCCTTTTTACAAGGCATACAGTCATATGCAACGGTAAATCTCAGCTTAGGAACCCCGGTTACCAAACCTTTTCGGACAAGATGGTTCATTTTACGATACGAAATATGTCCGAGTTTCCTGTGCCACAAGATGGAGTCAAGCTCTGTCGCTTTTGTAAGCAAACAAGTAGCAACTGATGAGGTGGTTGTTGCCACGCTCATATCGATCTGATAGGTGTCGTTTGTTCTTGGCGCTCTCATCAGGATCCAATCTTCGGGAACTTCAAAACCAGGTTTGAGAATTAGGCATTCTGACTTGTTAAACATCACCGAGTACTCCTTATCACACATTTAGGAGACACTCAACAGGTTGTGCTTCAGCTACTCACAGAAGTTGACATTGTCAAAGCTGACACAACCGTTCGAAACCACGTCTTGACACGTGATGCTGCCGCCATTTTTCTCCGACAAAGGCGACATAGCCGCCTCTGAATGGTTTAACGTCTTGAAGCAGGGCCATGTTTTCTGTCATGTGCCGGGAGCATCCACTATCTACATACCAGTGGTTAGAGATAGTACCCTTCGGACGTCCCTGCACGAGTAACAAAAGAATTAGTTAGATTTGGAGACCCAAGCCATTGTGGTCTTGGGTCGTCCATCCTTCTCAAAATAAACTACTTCCTTTAACTCACAGTTGTGATGACTGTTCAAAACGGATGAATCTTTTAAAGAATTAGGACTGGGAGATTGAGAAGTTTTGGATTTGGCAGTCCAGGATCTCTTCTGTTTCTTAACTGGAACAGGAGACTTTGGTTCAACAACAGCAGGTGAACTTGTGGAAGCTTCACCTGATTGAACTGAAGTCAGTTGTTCCAGGCTTTCTCAACCACTTGTTCCTTCTTCTTCTCTGTGGCTTTGAGAGTCTAGCCACAGGTTTCTCACCAGTACGTGTACTACTAGAGGTAGATACACGAGGTACAGCAGGTTGCGTTACCTTTCTTGAAACGGATGGTTTAGCTTCAGATTTGATCTTAGGCTTTACCATCGGTTTGACTGGTGGTTTCACCACATTTTGCTTTGGACATTTGGGAGGGATCACTGATGGCGACTTAGGGATAACAACTGGTTGTGAAACAACAGGCCGTTTCCCTTGGTTCTTTGAAGGACAGTTCACAAAAATGTAACCAACCAAGCCACAGTGAAAAAAATTCCTCTTGTCTACATAAATTCTCATGTAAGGCTCATTAGATCTGGCCTTAGATAACTCAGCATTATGAGCAGGAGGAGTTTGTTTATGAACAGGAGTCTGAATCTTTCCAGTTTGGTTTTTGGGAGTATAATATTTTTCCAAATTTTCTTTATACCCAAGCCCTTAATGAGCTGAAAAAGCTTCTTTCTTTGCTTGGTTAAGACTTTTATAACCCCCATAAAGCATTACTTTTAGATTATCATTTGTTTCAATAATATCAAGTTCAGTTAAAATGCAATTATCACCATTAGTGATAACGTTTTTCTTTACTTTCTGTTCAGTCAACAACTCCTCAGATACTACTCCTTCAGGGCAAGTGTTAACTGACCCATCATCAGAAGCAGTAAAGAACTCCTCACTAGATGTGGAGTTAGCCTTACTTGAGGATTCATCCTTTTTAGGGGAATCATCCTTATCAGAGGACTCATCTAGACAAGTGAGATCAATGTCTATTAAACTATTGACAAACTTCCCGCTCACTAGTGGAGGAATGGCATTAGTACCCAAACCTAACCCATTCAGTTGTCTCACCACAGACTCGTAGTGTTCCACCACAAAGCGAGAGTTTTTCAACTTCTCATAAGTGCATTTTAACTGCAAGATCTCATTTTGCAGTTTGTTAATTTCATTGTTTCGTTTTTCTAACCCCCTGTATGCAACATCTAAGTGAAGTTGTTGATCACTTATTTTTAAAGAATATTCACATTTTTCCTTTTTTAACGTTTCAATAGAATCTTTAAAACGTTTTTCATTTTCTTTATAGTTTAGAGCTGCCAAACTTAGGGGTTCGATTTTGTCTTGGAGCCTAGAATTTTCAAGTTTTAGCCCTAGACATTTGGAACATGAAATAATAGAGAAAGGGTTAGAATCTACCTCAGACGACAAACTAGTTGCTTCTCCAATGGACATGAGAGCAACAGCAGTGGTTGATTCCTCTTCATTAGCTACAGAAGCTTCCTTTTCTTCAGCTTCCTTCACCTTCTCTGTAGCAGCAGTTGTAGATTCTTCTAGGTCAGCCATAGAAGCTTCCCTTTTCTCTGCTTCCATCATCTCTATGATCTCAGCCATGAGACCAACCTGTGTCTGTGCGATGATGGCATCCTCAAGATGAACACCCCAGTCAAAGTTGTCGTCCTGTTGTGCTACCAATGCATTGTATGTTCAACCTTGGCTTTGATTGTGGTGGTTTGGATTTTTGTGGCCATGGCTGTTTCCTTGGCTGGGTCGGGTAAACCCAGAGGCAGGTGCTCTGTCTTTCTGACACTCACGAGCAAAGTGTCTAAAGTTCAGACACTTGTAGCATTTGGCCTTGGATTTGTCAAACCCGACCTTGGTATTAGGATGCCCGCCAATAAACTTTCTTCCTGTTCTGTTCAGGAAACGCTTGGCTCTCCTTAATAGCATGGCCATATTCCATTGAATATTCATGTCCTCCATGTCATCAGGATCCACTTGATTAAAATCTTCTTCAATCGTCTCTGGATCAGTAAGCTTGCCACCTATGAAATTCTCATACGCAAGCATACAAGATGAGAATAGTGCAACATGATCTTCAGCTATTCTGGCTATAGCTTATTGGTTAGCTGAAGACGTAGCAGGAGGATTTCTTAAGGTATTTTGATGATGAGACCCCAACCCTGATCCTGAAGCATAGCAAGCATGACCACCACACCAAGTTGAGTGGTCTTCTTCAGTAGGATTTCCAGTGAAGAGGGCAATTCCAGAGCCCGATGACTTGGATGTAGAAGTCGTCCCATGATACATAGAAGGGTCTTGTATCTGGGGTCTTCCAGAGCTCTCCTTTCTTCTTAGGTTCATGTCATGAGCTTGAACCTTTCCTATTGCCCCATCAACAGTCAACTCATAGAATTTAGGATTTTCCCTCATCAGGGTTGTGTACATCTCAAATTTGGGTGGTAAAGCATCCAAAAACTTTTCCACCATCTCTTCATCCGGATACCTGAGTTCAAAAGCCTTCAACTCAGTCTGTAAATGATAGAACCTAGAGATGAGGTCATCTAGAGATTCGTTCTCAAAAAATCTGAAGCACTCATACTGCTTCCTGAGAAGATCCCGCTTACTCTTCTTGATGTCACTATTTCCTTCGAATCTCTTCTGTAAAGCTTTCCAGAGATCCTTAGAATTGTCATACCCTCGGAAACTATGGAACAATTCCCGAGTTAATGCCATAGTGATCGAACCAAGTGCCTTCTTTTCTCGGTCATAAGCTTTCTTTTCTTCGTCAGAAATCTTAGATATAGGTTTGGGCATGGTTTCATCAAGATAGATGTGTGTGGGATGCTTATATCCCTCAAGGATTGGTATCCATAGTGATGAGTCAGTATAAGAAATGTAGTGCTCGAAACGTGCTTTCCAATTAGAATAATCGTTCACGTTCAGCAACTTTGGTGGTTTCTGTGGTGTACCGATCTCATTATCATAATTCAGCAGGTTTCCAATATTCTGAAGATTCGACATAGTGAACACTTAGTCAAATTTCAGAAAAGTCAGACACAGTTGCGCACTTGGTTTTGGCCTTACGCACTTGAGAAATGGTCTTGCGTATTTAGATTTCCTCTTGCGTACTTGTAAGTGCACATGAGTAAATGTAAGTACGCAGGATATAACTTAAGTTCGCACAAGTTCAGTGTTGCGCACTTATAAGTTCGCAGGAGATAAGTCTTGCGTATTTGGTAAGTACGCACAAAACTGTACTTTTTGCCAGAAATGGTAAGTACGCAGAACACCTTTTCAGCAACTTTCACCTAACTATTCCGGTCACCTGAAAATCGCCGAAGATGGTAAAAATTCGTCTGATGATTAATGCAAATGAGCCAAAGGGTCAGAAACTTGTTTCTAACCAACCTTTGATGCTCAAAACACTCAAATACACAACAAAAATCAGTTTTTGAGTGATTTTTGCTTCTAAAATAGTGCTCAAGAGCTACCCCTATTTTATCACAAAAAATCAACAAAAATACCTCTTTTTGCTTGTAAAAACTCGATAGAAACTCTCCAAACTCACTTACAACACTCGAAATCAGGAGCAGTGCTCTGATACCACTTGTAGGTCCCTCGTGTGTGGCGGATCGTCACATGCAAGTGGGTCTACTAGTCGGACCGGGTGCGGAATGCCCGTGACTAGGTGGAGAGTCAAACTAAACAAAGTAAACCGACAAGAGAAGACACTTTAAACTTTCTTTGTATTATAAACACTTGAAGGTTACAGAGAAAAGCACTGAGATTACAATCTGCGTATTTGCGTCTATGTCTGCGTACTTAACTTCTGTCAACCTATCCTATTTATACAAGACCTGATGCATGCGCACTAAGCAAGTGCGCAGGGCAAAATGCTCTTGCGTACTTAGCAAGTACGCAAAGTTACTCTTGCGTACTTGCCAAGTACGCAGGAGCTTTCTCCTGCGCACTTACAAGTGCGCAAAACACTTAGAGAATTTAGCAACATTCAATATGTAAAAGTAAATACAACTCAATAAACTAATACATAAAGACTCTTACATACAAAGACAATTACAAACAAGACAAAACAACCTAAGACTAAGACTCTATCTATCCAGAGTGTTTGTCATAGGAAAGTGCTTCAACAGGAAGTTCCTCAGAAAATCAAGTACTGGGATGTACTTACAAAACCTTCCAAGTTGGTAATCCACGATCCTTCTCTGAAGTCGAGGGTCCCCTCGATATTGTCCGTTGGATCGAGAAAACAGAATATGTCATGGTAATATCCAATTGTTCAGCTGATCAAAAGGTGAAATATGCCACTTATTCATTTCAAGATGAAGCCTTGACTTGGTGGATTTCACATATTAAGAATCTAGGAGGGGACGCTGCTTATGGTCTCTCCTGGAATGAGCTGAAAGATATGTTGCTTAGGGAGTACTGTCCCCTCAGTGAGCTTCAGAAAATTGAAGAAGAATTCTAGAACTTAACCATGGAAGGCGCTGAGATTAGGGCTTACACATCCAGATTCAATGACCTCGCAAGGTTGGTGCCCCGAATGTTTAAACCGGAATATGCCCGAATCGAGCGATACATTTATGGGCCGGCACCTCAAATCCGAGGCATGGTTCAAGCATCAAACCCCACTACTATTCAGAGTGTTATAACCTTAGCACAATCTCTAACCGATAACGCAGTACGAGAGGGTGTGTTAATCAAGAAAAAGGATGTGGGAAAGAAGCCGGCAAAGGCTATGAAGAGGTCTGAGGAGCCTGAGAATAAGACTGTTGATGGTAAAAGAAAATGGACTGGAAATCGTAAACACTCGAAGCGTGAAACGGGAAAAGTTTATGCTGCTAACTCAACCGAACCCAAGAAGTACACGGGTCCGCTTCCAAAGTGTAACAGGTGCAACTATCATCACAACGGTGCTTGTGATGAACATGTGTGCACCAGGTGTAACAAGTTTGGGCACAAAGCTCAGACTTGTCGAGTAAAGTTGGGAGGGAAACCCGATAGGCCTGGTACTGGTTGCTTTAAGTGTGGTGCTGAGGGACACTTCAAGAAAGACTTTCCTAAATTGAAACTGACGAATGCAGGGGTAGGGCATTCGAGATGAACGCAAGGAGCCGGCTGTCGTTACATGTACGTTCCTCATTAATAATCACAATGCATCTATACTATTTGACACTGGTTCCGACATTAGTTTTGTGTTGAAAAACTTTGAACCGTTGCTTGGCCTTAAATCTAGTAAGCTAGATAAGAAATACACCATAGCACTAGCTAATGGGAAGAAAATAGAATCCGGCAAAGTGATTAGAGATTGCACTTTACAATTAGAAGGCCATTCTTTCAATATCCATCTCGTACCTATCACACTTGGAAGTTTTGACATTGTCATGGGCATGGATTGGTTGTCCAAAAATCATGCCAAAGTATTATGTTATGAGAAAATAGTTCATCTTCCAATTCCTAGTGGTGAAGTCTTAGATATCCAAGGAGATAAAAGCAAAACTACCTTGAAGATTGTCAACATTATGAAGAATTGCAAGTACTTACGTAAAGGGTATCCAGCATTTCTAGCCAATATTGTTGATATTACAGCCATAGAGCGAAAGCTTGATGAAATACCAATCGTTCAAGATTATCCTGAAGTTTTTTCCTGAAGACTTACCCGGTTTACCAACATCTAGACAAATTGAACTCTAAATCGACCTGGTGCCGGGAGCCGCTTCTATTGCTCGGTCACCGTATCGATTAGCTCCATCTGAAATGGAAGAATTGTCCAAGCAATTGCAGGAATTGTTGGATAAAGGATTCGTAACACCAAGCTTCTCACCTTGGGGAGCGCCAGTCTTATTTGTTAAAAAGAAGGATGGATGTGCATTGATTACAGGGAGTTGAACAAGCTTACTGTTAAGAACTGATACATGTTGCCAAGGATTGATGATCTATTTGACCAATTACAAGGTTCCAGTTTCTACTCAAAGATCGACTTACGTTCCGGTTATCACCAATTAAAAGTAGTTGAAGAAGATAATCCGAAGACCGCCTTTAGAACGCGCTACAGCCATTACGAATTTTTGGTTATGCCGTTTGGTCTGACGAATGCACCCGCGGTGTTCATGGATCTTATGAATAGGGTATGTAAACCCTACTTGGATAAATTTGTGATATTGTTCCTTGATTATATTCTTATCTATTCACGAACCAAAGAAGATCACGAACAACATCTGAAACTGATCTTAGAGTTGTTGAAAAATGAGAAACTGTATGCGAAATTTTCAAAATGCGAGTTTTGGATCCGAGAAGTTCATTTTCTTGGACATGATATCAATGAGAAAGGCATACAAGTAGATCTATCGAAGATCGAAGCAATCAAGAATTGGGATGTACCCCAGTCTCCGACTGAAGTACGTCAGTTTTTGGGTTTGGCTGGATATTATCGAAGATTCATCGAGAACTTCTCCAAGATAGCAAAACCATTGACGCAATTGACTCAGAAAAACAAAGTATATGGTTGGGGTGATGATCAAGATGCAGCTTTTCAGTTGCTGAAGCAAAAACTGTGTAGTGCTCCTATCTTGTCTCTTCCTGAAGGGACGGATAATTTCGTGGTATATTGTGATGCCTCTCGCTTAGGCCATGGGTGTGTACTAATGCAGAGGGATAAAGTCATAGCTTATGCATCCCGACAACTCAAGGTGCATGAGAATAACTACACTACACATGACTTGGAGCTCGGAGCAGTGATCTTCGCACTGAAAATTTGGAGACACTACTTGTATGGTACTAAGTGTACTATCTTTACAGATCACAAGGGTCTCTAGCACATCTTCGATCAGAAAGAACTTAATGTAAGACAGCTCCGATGGGTAGAATTGCTGAATGATTATGATTGTGAAATCCATTACCATCCGGGAAAAGCAAACGTCATTGCCGATACCCTGAGCAGAAAGGAAAGAGTTAACCCCTTGCGTGTCCGTGTGTTGGGACTAACTATTCATTCCGACCTCACCGCTCAAATTCGGGACGCTCAACATGAAGCATTGAAGGAAGAAAATGTGAAGAATGAAGGTCTTCGCGGAATGGTTAATGAATTGGTACCTAAAACTAATGACACGTGGTACTTCATGGACCGAATCTGGGTACCGCGCACGGGTAACTTGCGTGAAGTAATTTTAGACGAAGCCCATAAGTCTAAGTACTCGATTCACCCTGGTTTGGATAAGATGTATAAAGACGTGAAGGAGTTTTATTGGTGGCCTAACATGAAAAGCGAAATTGCAATTTATAGTGTCTAACTTGCTCCAAAGTAAAAGCCGAATATCAAAAACCGTCTAGACTGTTGCAGCAACCCGAGATCCCTCAATGGAAATGGGAGTGTATAGCAATGGACTTTATAACGAAGTTGCCTCGAACAACTAGTGGTTATGACACTATTTGGGTAATCGTCGATCGTCTAACTAAGTCCGATCACTTCTTACCTATAAAAGAAACAGACAAAATGGAAAAGTTGACCAAAGTTTATCTTAAATACCAACTTCTGTCACACCCCGAAAACGACAATTCGCAGCGGAAACAAGACGTAAGCATGGTGGTCACATAAGTTGGAGCCCAATGATAATAAGCAAACACATTTATTTAAAACATCGAAAAGGTTTAATAAAATAAAGATAAGTCTTACAATTGTTCAAATTGACAGGCATTAAAATGTAAGACAAGAGTTTTCGTGATCCAACAAATGAGGATCCAAAATAAAGTTAAAAGTCCCAACAAAATTCCGATGTAAGAGTTTGCCCAAAAGCCCGTTTCCATAACCGCGCGAGAGCATCTAAGTACCTGAAAAACATGCTTAAAAACATCAGCATAAAGTTGAGCGAGTTTCACGGGTTTAAACGAAAACATAAACTAATTTTACGAACCATCATGTAACTTGGACAAAAATGTGATATGTCACAGACTAGCTAAGAATATGACAAAATGACAGTACCTAGAGCTTATAATCAAACCGAGACACGAATACAATATGTCCCCAAGAATCCTTTCAAAATATATTCTCTCGTACGAACAACCGATCAGTGCTACTGATCACGAGAGTGGGCAGTCAGTCCTAAATAGATTAGAGGGTATTATTAAGGCTGACGCTTACCAAAATAATCAAGATTTAGATGAAAGATCAAGTTCAAGTAAAAATCAAAGATCGATCGAAAGTTCAAGGACCAATTGTAGGTCCAGATTTCAACTTGAAATCTCACAGATGATCGATTCTCAACACACAAAGGCGGAAACAGTGTGTATGGAGGTGAAAAAAAGGATAGAAACAGATTTTGGTGAAGATAACAGGCTAAACACACTCACAATCAATACATATTTGATATGAGATTGTAAGAACAGGTATCAAACAAGTACGCAAGATGTATTGATTGAAGAACAATTTGAAAGAGAAATTCAGGGTTACAGCCGCTACTCACACCCTCAAATTTCTCAAACTATGCTATTTATAGTAAGTCAACATGTATCGAAACTATGCCAACCGAAACTACTAGTTTCGGTTGAGCATTTACAAGTGATTGACTAACCTGTCGAAACTTACTATCTATCGAAACTACTAGTTTCGATTGAAGAAACTCAATTGAAACTAAGTAGTTTCGATGGCCCAAACTTAGCTAAATAAAACAGTAAATTACATAAACTGAAATTACAATAATGAAATGATAGAAAGTAAACTAAGTTAACATTGTTCAAAAATACAATAATGACAACAGCTTATACAGAAAAACATGCCTCTACAATCTCCCCCTAAGTTGTTGCATTACTGTCTTCAGCTCTCCACTAAGCAGTTGGACCTTCAGTAGTTCTTAGGATGTAAGGTTTGATATGGAGAGACACAACCCATTGATAGGCCTTGGCATCCGCCTCATCTTCATCATTGTAAGCCTGAATGTGATTATGGAATAGCACTTCCAGATCTTCAGGTTGAAACTTTAACAGCTCCATAGGCTCAAAGATGACAATATCTTCCTTGCCTTCACACTCGATCACTGCACTGCCAATGTTTTGGATTGTAGTACCATTTTCTAAAAGTTTGTAGTTGGACAGGCACGGTCTTGGGAATGGTGATGGTCTTGTGAGTTTGGGCAGGCTTGTACCTCAAGAAGACATATGGTTTCTTTGTCTTGGGATGAAACCTGGTTTTTGAAATCTTTTTCTTGGTCTTTCTTGGCTTCATCCCCTTGAAGTCACAGTTCACCTGGTTGTGCAGGAAGTGTTCAAAATTAGAGGCCATCATGACATTCCCAGGGTTTTGAAGGGGAAGTTTGGACAGATCTCTAAGATCATAGAAGGGGAGAGTCTGGAAATCAGTCATGTTCTTGAAATGCTGAACTCCTCCCTTTTATCTTCTAATTATGAACAACTTCCTCTCTGCATCATACTTCTAACCAACAAGAGGCCTTTTGAGCTATTGGTGTTCAGCTATCCATTCGTAAGTTTGTGGGCTTTCCTCTGGTATAATCCTTCTCAACCAAGGTTGCTTTGGGTTTGGGTATGCAGGATTAATGGGAGGTTGAGTTGGAGCTTGACTAGCTTCAGATTCTGTGGTGGCTAGTTTAGGAATAACAAGCTTAATATTGTTAACCTGAACATCTTCTTCTGCTTTTTCTTCATCAGACAGGGCTTGAATTTCACTCCTCTGTGAAATATCTTGTCTTTTCAGTCTCTCTTTCCTCAGTAGGTACGATTTCTGGATGAATGTCATTGTACCCAAAATTGCCTATTTCATCTAGAATGGCATTTAGCACATCATCAGATGGTATATCCTCTTCATCTAGAATCACAGTCTCTACCTCAGCTATAGTTCCTTTCCCTCTCTTCCTTGCTTCTCTTCTCTCACTTGCTAAGGGAAGGTCAAACTCTTGTTCTTCAACCTTAACTTCAACAGCCTCCTTTGTCTTGGCAGCATGCCCAGTATAGACAGTCATTGCAGACTCTGGATCAGTTACAAACGCAGGAGACGAGAGTTCAACTTTAGATGTGGTCTCCCCTTGAGCTGTTGAAGTGGTTGTTTGTTGTTGAACAGGCTTGACTAAGGATGCCTTGAGCTGCTCAACAATCTAAGCTAAGGCTTTAAACTCTTCTTGTTGCTTTGAAATGAGCCTCTTCCAGCTGATTCCGTTGTACATCAAGTTGGGTATGCAAACCCCCAACCTCTAGTTTCAGATCCTTGACTTCTTCTTTACATTCATTTAACTCAGTGGTCAAGCCTTCAATTACCTTGTCCTTTTCTTGGATGTGATCATGTAATTTCTTTACTTCAAAGCTCAAAGTCTTCACTCTTGGCACAGATGTTGTTGGTTCATGGGATGGTGAGGTGGGTGGAGTAGAATAGGTGCTTTTTGAGGTGATGGTGGTGAAGTAGGAATAGGTGCTTATTGAGGTGATGTGGTGGAGTAGGAATAAGTGTTTGTTGTGGAGATGGAAGTGGTGTGGATTGTGGTGTTGATCGTGGTGATGGTGAAGATGTAGCAATTGGAGTGTCAGTGCTAGAATCAGAAGAAGATGACAGGTCTTCAATTCCTGTTTTGATCTTTTTGGCTCTTGGTTCTTCCAATTCGTAGTCTGAATCAGAATCAGCTCGCCATTTAGAGGAGGATGCAGGAGGCTCAGTCCTTTCATTTGACTCAGACTTGTAATAATCAGATCCATAGATACCTGCATCCAGAGTTCCACTTGACTCTACAGCCTCTTCTTCCACATTAACTTCAGGATCAACTTGAACTTATACCTCTTCATCTTGAACAAAAATCTCAGGATCAATAAAAGGAGCTTCAATAACTGGTTCAATGATAGGTTGCTCTTCTTCTTGATCATGAGGAATCTCACCATTGATCTCAGCTTCAGCCTCAGCCTCTTGCTCATTTCCTTCATATTGTTCAATCTCTACAACTTCTTCCTCAGATGATAGATCTTCTTCTTCTAGATCAGGGTCAATGTCTGGAATGAACTTTTCTTCTTCGCCAAGGACATGACCGAACAGGGGAATGTCAGCAATAGCCCTGTTGGTTCTCTTGTTTGTACTTCTCATATAACTGAGAGTCTTGGCCAGCATATGATCGAACACAAAGGTGTTTCCACCTTGTTGAAGCTCGGGATGAAGATGGTTGATGATAATCTGTAGGAATCTTGGATATGTAAGAAATTTCTCCTTCACTGCTCCTGTCAAGTTGTCCTTTAATTGTCTGAATATTAAACCAGAAAAATTGTAGTTCCTGCCCTGGGTTAAACCCAAAATTGCTGAGGCCATTGTAATATTTGCTAAATCGAAGCCACCCTTTCTGATTGATAGGCAGTGAATGAACACGTGCACTATATATCTCCAGTGACTTGGCAAGGAGTTCTTGATAATATAACCACTTTTGAACTCGTCCGGGTGACCCATTCTTCTGAAGCATTCTTTGACATAGAAGTTTGGAAACTCAATTGGTGCAGCTGGGTCATCATTTAGATGCAAGGCTTCTCTAACTGTTGCTTCAGAAAATGCAACCTCTTGATTGTGAACAACATCCCTAATGTGCTCCACATTGTTAATGGTTATGATCTCAGCTATCTCCCAGAATTGCCTGATTGATGTTTCGAAGACAGGTACATCTTGACTGATGGCAAAGCTAATGTTAGAGTTTGTAAGGAAAGTTAAGACTGGGACAAACTCTGCAACCTTTGGATCATTAGCATTCACAAATACACAAACATTATGCCTTTTGACAAATAAGAGATCCATATCTGCAAACACACAAGATTAATCAAGCTTGATACTAAGAAATATTTTTAGATCAAAACCTGGTTGAAACCATTTCAAACCAACACTTAGACGAATTCTGAGACAACCCTTATTGAAACTACTAGTTTCGATCGAAACAACAATTTTGATCAACACTTAGAAAAATTTCAGACAAAAGACCTTATCGAAACTTCTAGTTTCGATCGAAACAACTAGTTTCGATCACCACTTAGAGTTTCAGAGAAGACTTATCGAAACTTCTAGTTTCGATCGAAACAACTAGTTTCGGGTAGAGATACTAGGGCAAGTTTGGGTATCGAAACTACTAGTTTCGATTGATAACAATTTATAATTTTGAAAAAGTCTATTTTGAAAGATAATCACCTTTTTATCGAAACTTCCTAGTTTCGATGCCCAAACCCTTGAATCAAACAAAACAATCCCAGACATCAGACTCATATATATAGACTCATTGACATCAAACTCATATATAAAGACTCATTATGAACATAAAATGACGAAACATATAAAGTAGGGATCAAGAGTGGCCTGTGAGAGTCGAAACTTCTTCTTACCAGTGATTCACAGATAAACTGCAAATATGTACACAAAGAAGTAAGTTATCGACAATGGTCAAATTTCAAAGACAATAAGAAGCCCTAATCTTCAAAAACGATGATGTAACAGTCGTAAACTTTCAAACTGAAACCCTAGGTGAGTTCGACTTAAATTACAAAGTAAAACCCCAAACATTGTTACCGGGTGATGAAGACGATGGAGGAATCAGATAAAAACACTGATTTTGCACACTTAGACCGACGGCTTGAGAGGTTTTGTGTGTGTAAGGGAAGGTGTAAAATGATCGAAGACGGTAAAATGAGGCATGACGATGAAGAAACTTGATTATGAACACATTTAATTTTCTCATGACGGTAATGACCAAAATGCCGCTATTAAAACTACTAGTTTCGATGGGCAAAAGATAGTTTCGACTGACTTTGTAGTTTCGATAGGCAAAAGATAGTTTCGAATGACTTTGGAGTTTCGATAGGCAAAGAACATATAAGAAAAATAAAATAATAATAAAACTATTCACAAGATATTTACACTTATCTTTTTGGAAAAGATCCAACATGAGATCAGATCTGGTCAGTCTCTTGAAACACTTCCATTTCCAATCAGCTACTGTGAGTCCCTGAAGATAGCTGATATTTGTGCAAAGTAAACTCGAACATTTGCTTGTACATAGATTTCATGTGATTATAAGGTACCATTTAAACAAGATACAAGGTGTACCCCACATATTGAAATAAAATGTTTTTTGAAAACCTATCAATCCTAAAAGAAATACCCATCTTCATCCTATCATCTCTTTCTGATTAACCAAGGTACCATCTTAGTAATTTCAAAGTACCACCAAAGAAAAATAAGTAATCCAAGTGGATTATAACATTTTAAAATGAAAAATAACCAAGTAGATATTAAAAAGGTACGAACATTCTAGATCTTTGCGTAAGCAAACAGAAGAAGTCGTAAAATTATCCAAGCGGATAGAAAAATGTTGAACACCCGAGATCTTTGCGTAAGCAAAACAGACGGGGTCAAATCATCCAAGTGGATGGGAAAAGGATGAACACCCGAGATCTTTGCGTAAGCAAAAAATACAGGGTCATCAGTGGTAAATATCGTTACTTTGACGGTCACTTGGCGTATGAATAGGAATCCAACACGTAAGACTGCATCTGATTGAATTGGTTTTCTTAGATATATAAAATGGGTTAGATGTTTTAATAATGGGTTCAAACACACAAGTATGAGATATGTTTTAGGTTTTCACACTACTTACAAGTTTTAACTATATGCCAGGCCTACCAGCTATACCTCAGTAAACACCATCGCTTTCGGTCCATTCCATGTCCAAGAGATGAGATCAGACACTATCATTTCTCAAAGGTCAGATTCAATTTTCCTGTAACAAAACCACTTGTAAGACTATATACAAAGCAATTCTTTTCAATTTTTTTGACATATTAAATTCTTATTTCTCCCCCAAAAGACTTGCTTGTAACTGAAAGTAACTGTACAGAAAAATAAAATATTTTTTTGGAATTTTCTTGACAATTAATCATAAACATGAAACACACTAATATTCACAAGGTTTACTGAAAGTTTATCATTCCAAGCATCTCCACTAGTTAGGAAAATATGGTAGATTCAAAAGCCTTTGTGAAGATGTCTGCGGTATGCTTGTCGGTTTTGACCTCAACGGTTTGAATATGCTTCTTTTCAACACAATCATGGATAAAATGATGTTTGATTTCAATGTGTTTGGTTTTGGATTGCTAAACTGGGTTTTTGGTGATATGGGGAACGGTAGTGTTGTCATACAGAATGGGTGTCTCATGGAATGTGATCTCATAATCAAGCATCTGATGGTGTATCCATCAGACTTGGGAACAACAGAGGGTGGCAACATTGTATTCGGCTTCGGCGGTTGATTGGAAAACGCTGGATTGTTTCTTACATTGCCATGAGACAAGGCGGTTGCCAAGGAACTGACAACCTCCAGAAGTGGATTTTCGGTCTAAGTTGCATCCCCCGTAGTCTGAATCTGAATAAGCCACAAGATAAAAAAAATCATTTTTATGATACCACAGACCCAATTTTGGCTTAAATATCTCAAAATACGTTTGACAGCAGATAAATGAGAGAGTTTAGGATTAGCCTGAAAACGTGCACACAAGCACACTGCAAACATGATGTTGGGTCTGCTGGCCGTGAGATACATGAGAGATCCTATCATAGAGCGATGGAGATGCTGATCAACGCTTTCACCATCCACATCAGGAGTCAGACAATGTCGAACTTCTACAGGAGTATTTTACCGGTTGGGAATTAGCCATTTTGAACTTGGTCAAGATTTCTTTCACATATTTCACTTGATGAATGAGAATTCCAGACTCGGACTAATCAACTTGCAATCCCAAAAAGAACTTCATTTCTCCCATAGAGCTCATTTCGAATTTAGGTCCAGAAAATGATTTGATACCAATTGTAGACGGATCTCACGAATTATGACACGGATTATACCCAAAAAAAATGAGAAGATTGATTTGACTATATGAGAAATGATAGGAACTAGACTGATACTTCTAGCACATGAATAGAGTAGAACAATGAAAGGTAGACTCAATATGTGATATGTCAATAGACTTAGCATCCAATTTGAAAATAATCAAATTTTAACTGAAAGACTTCAAAATTTTGAAAAGGCAAATTTTCAAGTTGAAAACATGGGTATGGATCAGAAAATTTTGTTTGGAATCATTGATAAGCAAATCCATAAGAAGGTCATAGAAGGTATTGGATATAACACACATCCTCCGCCTTATTCCAAGTCAGGTAGATTTGCTGGCATGCCAACTCCTCATGTTCCTACACCGTTTGTTAGTACTTTATCTGCTGATGATTATTTTAAAACTTCAGATGATTCTGATAGTTTTGCTTCAAGTGCAGAATCTGGATCCTTGAGCTCATCCGAGGATGATTGTGATGAGAATGAGAAACCTAAGTGTGTTATGAGTGTTAATGATTCTTTTGTGACAAAACTTAATTTTGAAAACAATGTTGGTTTGTCGTGTGTCACACAAGATGCTTGTTTGAAAACTAATGGTGTTTTGCCATGTGTTTCTAGATATGTTAATCCAAAAGGAGACTTCGTAAGTGCAGGAACTGTTGTCACCAATGTTCCTCATGAAAGCTTGAGTAATAGAGACTTCTTTGCTTTGAAACAGACTCAATCACAACAACAGGCTTATCAAAATCAGAGTATTCAGCAGGTTAACATTGAAGAGAATATTGTAGTTACATGATCTTCATCAAGGGACTCAACATCACAATCTTCATCATCATGTTGTGAAAATTTCTCTCAACAGAACTATCAAAGACGGTTCTCTCGGGTCAAAGCATGTTTTGCTTGTGGAAAGGAGGGACACTTAGCGAAGAAGTGCATTTATTCCTCCACAAACAAGAATGGTGAGAAGTGTAAAGTGAAACCATGGGATGGTTTCAAACAAACCCAAAGTGATTCATAAATCACCAACTATATATGTGTCAGATATTCAGGGTTGTGCTTCACAAGAAAGCAGACATTATACTCCAAAATCTAATGCACCAAATTTGAAACAAAAGAATTTTACTAGACCAAAAGGAGGAAGACAAAAATTTGTAAAACCTAAGCAAATTTGGCAAGTAAAAACTCCACCAAATCTACAGATTTCAACTAAACCGACAAATTTCTTTGATAATGCAGGAGATTTTGTTTATCGAGAAGTTACCATCTTTGATTCTCAAGGACAACCCAAGATCATCATGGCTTGGGTTTCGCTCTCTAACTGATTTGTTGATGAGTGTAGGAACAGCCTAGGAGGTTTGTTATTAACAACTATTATTGACAATGGTTGTTTCATGTACATGTTTGAGGAGGCAACATCACGGGTCATGGTATTATTTCATATTTTGCTGCACAATCACAAACTTTCATGACACATTCACTATAGTTTTCCTTGATGACATTTCTTGAAAAAAAAATTTCTTTTAGTGTGAAAGACTTTTCCTTGGTAAATTTCTATTTTGTGTATTATTATTATTATTATTACTATGGTTATACAAAAACAAAAATTTAGGGGGAAAGTATAGGAAAAGAACATAAAATGACAAAAAGATTTTATGTTTGTACAGTTTGAGAAAAAAAATTGAGAAGATTGATTTGACTATATGAGAAATGATAGGAACTAGACTGATACTTCTAGCACATGAATAGAGTAGAACAATGAAAGGTAGACTCGATATGTGATATGTCAATAGACTTAGCATCCAATTTGAAAAACTTTGCTGAGTGATAAAACTTAAAGCCTTATGAATAAGTGGATTAGTCATCTCAGCTTTTGCGGTTTAAGGCCGTCTCTTATCCAACAGTAGATTAATAGTTATATTCTTGTCATACACACACCAGCTACCATCGATATATATACTTTCCATTTACAGATCTATATACATATATAGAAAATAAAAGACATGCAAGGACATGCAAAATTCAAAAAGACATGCAATGACATGCAATAAGTATTTAAAAAAAAAGAGCAAAAAGACATGCAATGCCATGCAATAGGATAAATTAAAAAAGATATGCAATGTCATACACCAAAAAGATATGCCAATGTTGCATATATATATATATATATATATATATATTCCTTTTTGGGTATCTGTGTCTGGTCGTGGAACTCTTATAAAAAAACATGGCTTGTAAGTCCGACGTGCATGTAAGTCCAATTATTTCATAAAGTTGGGCATGTAAGTCCGACGTGCATTTAAGTCCCATAATAAAACTTCAAGTTTCCATGAATGGTTCATAGTAACAAAAATACCCTTGCTAATTATGCTCTAATAGATATATCTTAAGATTTGTGGTATTTTATTATCAATGGTTGGTGGCCAAGTCAAATTGTGATGACCCAAAATCTCAAAACATCTTGAGGATAGATAGGTTCTTGTTGTGGCTTCTTGAGTGTGGGAACCACTAGCTTCATACTAAAATTACCAAAACATGATAAACTATCACAAAGCATTGAAGGAGACAATTGTGCTTAAGTTTAAAGTGGAAACAAAATATTGGCAACTTTTGACCTACTTGTTCAGAGTTAAAAATTGAAGTGTGACTTAGGATGTTAGCCTAGTATGATCTCATGTCAGATCTTTTCTCCCAAAAAAAGCAAGTTGTTCATTTTGTGATACATAAGATAGTTTCAAAGTTAAAAGAATTTAAAAAAAATATCTTTGTTATATACAGTTCTGTTATTTGTTTTTCTTCTTTCACATTGAACTTGTTTTGAGATCATCATGTTATTGCAGATGAATACGGTTTTATCTGTAATTTGAACTGCCTAAAGGGAATTTGGAGTCGTGTTTGTGTTTGTGAACAGATTGTGTTGACAAAGTCATGAGGTGCGGTATTCTAGAAGCTGACTGGCAGCTTCACCACCTCACTTGAAGAATTTGCTGCAAAAGAACCTGTTCCTCAGTAGTGTAGAAGATCACATACTAGGAAACCTCCTCATAGATCTTCTGATTTATCAAGCAAAAGAGAGATGGAAAGTTTATCAAGAATCTACAAATGCCAATTCAAACTCCACCCTCATGAGGATCTGCCTCGTAGGGGGAGTAACCGTAATGTTCGTCTGATTACAACTTTAACATCTGATGCAACCATAAATGGGGGAGATTGTTTGATATTGAAGTTGTTGGTCATAATGGAAATGATAATGAAATATTTTGATAGCATCACCCTAGGGGGAGATTATAGGGTATTATTAAGGCTGGCGCTTACCAAAATAATCAAGATTCAGACGAAAGATCAAGTTCAAGTAAAAATTAAAGATCGATTGAAAGTTCAAGGTTCAATCGCAAGTATAGTTTCGATTGCCATGCGTGTTTCGATTAACAGTGTCAGTTGCGGTTAAATGAAGATTTAATAGTTTAGTGGTATTTTTGTAATATTGTCAAACCTAGTGTAGCCCTATAAATAGAATAGTTTTTCTAGGGTTTAGTGTGTGCACACATCAGGGGTTTTCTCAAGATTATTATTTCATCATCATTGTAAGCACACATTCAAGAGTAATTTGAGGGTTTTTCATTGTAATATCTTTTGATTCAAATCAATACAAGAAGGTTTTTATTGTTCATCTATTGTTCTTGTGTTTTCATCACCAAATCATGAGATTCCGCCTCTTTATTTGGGTTTTTACAGATTCGTGTTATCTTCATTGGACCTACATAGATCTATCAACACACCTTGTGGCTTACACGAGGCTAATTATTATAACGGCGGGGCTATTCATGAACGAATACATGAATACATAACGAATGCCCTTACTCGAGACCATCAAACGAACACATATAATAAGTCCAGTATCATGATAAACGAACGAAAGCATGTTCTTCCCCCATAGTTTATAAAACAACAAAATAGTTTAAAAAGGGGTCGTAAAAAACTCACCTTGACAATGAACGACGGAAAGACGAGTGCTAGAAAAATACGCCCACGAACGCTAACGGAGCCCTAAACACGAGGGATACATTACTACTTGAACCTCAAGTCTTACAAGAAAGTTGTTCACCCAACTTACTTAGACTTATAATATTTTTAAGAAATTGTTTATTTGAATGACCAGTTGGTGAATACGACACGCGGTTTTGTTTTTAACGAAAAACGGTGGATTACCATACGTAGACAAAAATGAATAAAACCTTGGATGCTACAATTGGGACCGAACTATGTTGTTTTAAAAACTATCTTTAAGTGATTGATAATGTGTATCTTGTTAAGACTTGGTGATTTTCAAACAACTTTATGTAATATGGTTAACTCGTTTAACCTTATGGTATCCAAATAAACCTATGCATATCGGCTTTGCTAGACTTAATAATGACCTAATTAACTGAAATTTCATTTAAACCCATGAAACTCGCTCAACTTTATGTTGATGTTTTTAAGCATGTTTTTAAGGTACTTAGATGCTTTAGCGTGGTTATGAAAACGGGCTTTTGGGCAAACACTTGCATCGGAATTCCGTTGGGACTTTTAACTTTCTTTTAGATCCTCATTTGTTGGATCATGAAAAATCTTGTCTCACATTTTGATGCCTTTCAATTTGGATGACTGTAAGACTTATCTTTATTTTGTTAAATCTATCCGATGATTTAAATAAACGTGTTTGCTTATTATCATTGGGCTCCAACTTATGTGACCACCATGCTTACATCTCGTTTCCGCTGCGAATCGTCGTTTTCAGGGTGTAACATTTTTTCTATGCGCCATTTGGAAACTTACATAGGAAAGCCAATCAAAGAATGGAGGTGTGGACTGTCGGATGAGTCAGATGGATAAAAAGCAGAACTCGTCGACCTAAGGATCAAGTACGTTGCCATGATACTATTATCAGACATCAACATGCTTAGGGAAGATGTGATAATGAAGGTAAAGCAATACGAGGAGCTAGAACCATCTATAAAGGAGGACTTGAAGAAAAGTGCAGCCAGAAGAATCAAGGAGAGGATGGAAATTTCTGTGGACTAATATCAAGTTTGGCTAAACATTGTTTTATGTTTGGTATTTGAAAACTGAAATCTATTTTGAATCAACCATTATAGGGTTGATAGTAGCTCGTATGATGGATTTATAACAGTTTTTTTAATCTTTTGGATGGATTGATAAGTATTGGAATTTTCTAATCAGTTACAATGAAGATTTTGGTATTTGCTATACATTTACACTGTACTTATCATTGTGACATTTAGTAATCAATACATGTACACTGTGCTGGTAGTAAACATTTACAAATCAATACATATACACTGTGCTGATCAGTTTTAAAAAAATACATATGATTTAAGCAAGACTTTTAGACTGTACTAAACAACACAATTACTCTGTCCTAATCAGTACACATTTACTAATACACTCATGTACACTGGGCTGGTGACTTTTAAAAAACAATACATATGATTAAGCAACACTATTACACAGTACTAATCAACACTGTAGAAGCATGTTTTGGTAACTATAGATAAAATTCTATGTATCGGTGTACGTGGCTAGTACGTAGGAGGGTGTTCCTGAGTACTTAGCCTGCACACCAGTTTGGTCCTGCATACTTAGTAAGTACGCAAGGCTTTTGCCTTGCGTACTTGTCAAGTACGCATGACCAAACCCTGCGTACTTAGACAAGTACGCAGGTAGTGTTCCTTCCCATATAAATATGAGATGATGGCCTCATTTGTAGGTGGAACTTCTGGAACAAGGTTGAGAGGTGTCCGGGTCGGGACGAGCTCTACGAACCCTGGACCGTGAGCTTAGATGAGAGATGTGTTCTCCTTCGGTATGTAGTCTGTAATACGGGATGACTTCTATGTTATGGATTACGTATCATTTCATTATCTTTTGTTTGTGTTCGTATTTCTCTGTCTCGTTTCTTGGTTCCCAAACAAATCATAGAACAGGTCCGTGTTATTTACGCTGCGCGACGAGGCTCCCGGGACCTACAAGTGGTATCAGAGCCTCGGTGTTTGTTGATTTGTGTTCCAGTTTCGTGTTTTAGGGTTTTTGGAGCATTTCTGAGTTCTTACTTTTTGACCAAAAATCCTTAAATCCGAGTTTGTTATCACTTCATTTGGTGTTTGGAAGGCTAAGGGTTTGTTAGATGATGTTTTCTAAGCTTTTGGAAGCATTAATTTCTCAGATCCATCACTTTTTGAGCATTCTCCTCAAGATACGTCAAGAACGCTGTTACTTTTTTATAAGTACGCAAATTCAGATTTTATGCGTACTTACTAAGTACGCATGGGTTTTGCCCTGCGTACTTACTAAGTACGCAAGAGTAGTTGTCCTGCGTACTTGTTAAGTACGCATGAGTATTTGACTCTACGTACTTAGCATGTACGTATGGGTTGGCTTTGCGAACTTATCAAATACGCATGAGCACTTGGCTTTGCGTATTTACTAAATACTCATGAACACCCTTTATGTGCGTATTTACTAAGTACGCATGAACTAGCATCTGGGATTCAAAAAAAAAATTTGGCGGGAAAATTTTTCTTGGCCAAATTTTTTAGGGATCATTTGTACACTTGTTTCGAGCCATTTTTGAGAAGATAGTAATTTTGGTTTTTTCGGACCAAAATTTGTATACAATTTGGCTTGGTGAAACACGGACGAGATTTTTGTTGGATGATACCACTTGTCATACATTGTTTAAGTGTTCATACCTGAAAATGTGGGCTACGACTATCCGGGATACTTATTTAATAGGGTATAAATGCAGAACTAATGGGAGCAATTGGGTCGTCATCGGCTAAAGGTCTCGTTCTATTTGTGAAGATGTGGCTGCTTTGGATCTTTTGTAAAGAGAATCATCTTGTTTAGGTATTCAAACCTGAATATGTATGCTACGAGTATCCGGGATACTTCTTTAATAGGGGATGAATACTAGAACAACTTGAAACCAAGGATTTGCTATTTTGGATCTTTGCAAATGAATAAAAGAATAAAATCCTGAAGTTGGCTAGTTGTGCTTTTTGAGGATTTGAGTGAAGTGATGATGAAGCTGGTCATAGTTTATAGAGAAATGGGGGGGATGTATCATCAACCGTGATTTCTCGTGTAAACTATATTTTTCGTGCTCATTGGTCAAGCATGTGTTCAAGATTTGATGTGATTCAATTATGATGGGATTTCTCATTCGGGATCTGAGCGGAATCCAAATAGACAGCCTAGTTATGGAACTCCCCCGCGGTGAATGTATACAAATTAGGAGGTGTGAACCAGGAATGAAGATCTAATTGAAGAATGTTAGACTTTGGATATAAGGTTATCACTCCTGAGCATGAATTTGTGTTTGGTTCTATCAAGTGTTTTCAGGATGAAGCTGGATATCCGTTGGATTATTAGTTGAAAATGGAACCTTTTATCATTGGTCGATGGGATAGGAAACATACCCTTGTTTCTAGTCTAGTCAGATGGAGCTTAAACTGAAAGGGGATATTGGAAATGAACATCTTCAGGAATTTGGTTGACTCGTGAAGATACAGGATAGAGTTGGACACATCTGGTTGAAGACTTAAGTTTATCTTACTAGAATTCCTATGGGAGCTGATTAGTTTGATGCAGGTTATTGGAAACTCAAACTCTCTATCATATCCCAGCTGATTTGGAGTTGTCTTAGTCTACTATTGTTACCTGGTTAGGAAGACATTGTTAGACTCAGAATTCTAAGTCGGGGTGGAGCAAGCTATTGCTAAGAGGATGAACTACAATGAGGTGTGTTGGGTTAGTCGGTTCCTATTGAAGCACTTGGTTTGGTCTACAATGAAAGCCACAGTTATGAGGGAGTCGTGTGTATCGCTCGGCAACTGAAGACTGAAGTTTGAAGATTTGAAGATTTGAAGATCTGAAGTGGAATGCCAGAAGATCAAGTCTCGCCAGAAGACACTTGATGTCATTAGTTTAGAGGGGGTCTTTTAGGACATTCTTTGTAAACTGATGCGTATCAGTGTTAGTGATAGATAGAATTTGATGCTATAGTTAAGAGGGAGTTTGTAGAAGCATGTTTTGGTAACTATAGATAAAATTCTATGTATCGGCGTACATGGCTAGTACGCAGGAGGGTGTTCCTAAGTACTTAGCCTGCACACCAGTTTGGTCATGCGTACTTAGTAAGTACGCAAGGCTTTTGCCTTGCAAACTTGTTAAGTACGCATGGCCAAACCCTGCGTACTTACACAAGTATGCAGGTAGTGTTCCTTCCCCTATAAATATGAGATGATGGCCTCATTTGTAGGTGGAACTTCTGGAACAAGGTTGAGAGGTGTCCGGGTCGGGACGAGCTCTCTCGAACCCTGGACCGTGAGCTTAGATGAGAGATGTGTGCTCCTTCGGTATGTAGTCTGTAATACGGAATGACTTCTATGTTTTGGATTACGTGTCGTTTCATTATCTTTTGTCTTTATTCTTGTTTCTCTGCTTCGTTTTTCTTAGTTCCCACACAAATCACAGAACAGGTCTGTGTATTTCCGCTGCGCGACGAGGCTTCCGGGACCTACAAACACATTTACAAATGTGTTAATCAGTACACATTTACTAATAAACTCCTATACATTGTGGAGGTCATTTTTTGATAAATAATACATATGATTAAGCACACACATTTATATTGTACTAATCAAAGCATGATATTACCGTATCATTAGGTGATATGATGTAAATGCACATGATCTACATACTTTATATAGTAAATGCACAACAACAAAAAATAATAAATCAATCACATAACAAACTAACATCCAACAAAGAATTTAAGATCTAATACTAAAAAAAAAATTGCTCAAATGAATTACCTCAATTTGAGATCCCATCCTGATAGTTGTTTGAGGAACCAGCACCAGCTTGATTAACCTTTGAACAACTTCACCAATTGTGTCTGGTACGCCCGCATACTGACATATCTTTTTTTTTTGTTTTTCTCATGTAAAGACTTGAATCGTTTATGGGATCCAGACCCTTTGTTCCGAATACCAACAGGTACTCGAATAGTAGCGACTGACGGCTGTGTACTACCAACAATATTGGCAAACCTGGTATTCTTGTCCATTGTTTGTGAACCAATTAGATTGTCATCAACCTTTTTCATCGAGGCGTTTACCTTATCCCTATAGATTGCTAATTGTTCCATGTCAGTGACAAGGAGATTTGTAATATACTCAGTGCCTAACTTTATCTCGTGTACAATCCCATCAACACGATCAACATCGCCATTATCACCATCTCGAATATCTGTGACCCGATTAGACTTATTCGGAACCACATCCCTTGTCCATCTTCACATAATATAATTCTGAGGAAACACCTTAATCCCACAAAAACGCAAAACAAAAAAAATGTGTCTGCAAAAGAGTCCATACTGCTCGTAACGATTGCAACTGCAGTAAATAACCATGTCATTCTTCCTGAAGAAAACCTATACACAAAATATGGAATAATAATCAGTACATATGTGAAGACATATCAACACCGGTTTTAAATTTATGTAAAATTAATGCATTCTTTTAACAATCAGTACCTTTGTGAAGACATATCAACACCTCAGTTACCTACTTAATGATTAATTGTATGAAAACAACAGTTACTTCATAAATGCATGGTCCAAGATCAACTTCTTTGATAGAAAACATGACAAGATCACCAACCGAACAACGCGTCCCACAAATACATTTATTGACTGCAGCGTGTATCTCCTCTTGAACATCATAGAAATTGTGTCTAGTATAAATCCTAGCAGCATGTTCTTCTAATTCATAATCTGTATACATGTCAGGAGTTGTGTACCGGGTATCGTGATCATTCTTCCGATGGGTAAACCTTTGAGACTCCATAGCAATTTCAAAATGGTTAAGAAACTCAACTAGAGACAATGAAACATTTGTTAGTTGTCCAAAAAAGTGATTCTCACTTTCTGACCGAGAGGTGGTACGCATGAGGCCACATATATGTTCATGACGATAAAATGCGGGAATCCAATCATCTCTCATCCCAAACATGGTAGTCAACCATTCGTTACCAGATAGGTCGAAATCGATTATTATTTGAGCCCATGCACTATCAAATTCATCAGGTTCAATAGTATCAATCCATACGATGTCACATATTCTTCTTTTAAACTTATCATTCCTAGACAGATGGTTGCCAACCTAAAATAAAATGATAACAAGTTGCATTAAATATATTTTAATAAAATATCTGAACAAACATGGTACAAACATTCCAATCTATGAATATGACACACAATTAAAAGCAGCACTTCTATTAACATATAAACAGTACCTTGCTAGCAAGTTTCTTCATTATGTGCCACATGCATAATCTGTGTCTACTAGTAGGGAACGTATCTTCAATAGCAATTTTCATTGCAGGGTCTTGATCAGTAACAACAACTCTAGGTTCCTTACGAAATGCATTCTTAAACGATTCAAGGAGCCATTTATATGTTTCTGCAGTTTCTGAACCTAATAATGCAGCACCAAACGTAACGTTCCGATGATGATTATCAATCCCAGTGAAAGGGTAACGTTCCTATGATGATTATAATAACCTCTTTTATAAAAATTGTAGATGTATAATAAAAACATAAAAATTGAAAGTTTAACTAGAAAAAACCTGTTCGTACGAAACGTTGCATCAAACGACATAACCACA
Organism: Smallanthus sonchifolius; assembly: GCA_023525975.1. Classification (NCBI taxonomy): domain Eukaryota; kingdom Viridiplantae; phylum Streptophyta; class Magnoliopsida; order Asterales; family Asteraceae; genus Smallanthus; species Smallanthus sonchifolius. The sequence goes on along the minus strand of CM042027.1, from coordinate 38,008,498 downwards.
CCAAACATAAGATAATTTCTCTTCATGTCCTCGTCGGCCCAAAATAAACCAGCAAGATGCCCACCATCGCGAGTAAAGTAATTACATGAAAAATCAGGTAAATACTTTTTCTTGCTTATAAGCCTTTTAACAACCATCTCAGTGTCAAACTCACCAATAAACAAATTAAGGTCCCTCCTAAAATTCTTACAATCAATGGAAGTAGCACCAACCTCCTCAAAACCGCCACACATAACTCTCATAATGTTAAAAAACTTAACAGGACCAATATTCAATTTGGAGAAATCAGATATAATTTTTTGTTTGGTGTATGACAACTTTCTAGATGCACACAATAAATGAGCGTCCTCGGGGTCAACAAAACTATGATTATGTTCCTCCACAAACTCGTATATTATATATCTATTGTCTTCATTTATCCCTAAACGAATATGTGCAAGACATCTGGTACGTTTAGATGGCCTCTTCCTACGGTCCTTTGATTTTTTTTTAAATCCCTCACTATCATTTAACGTGTCAACGATTTGGAATGATTTATGACCCTCTTTAAAACATACAAAATACTTAATCTTAATAACACCATTTTTTTTCAATTTGGGTGTTTTTCCGTACAGTAAACCTGATAACCTAGCATAATTCTTGTAAAACTCAAAAGCTTCATCAATTGTAGAAAACGCCATACCAACTTCAGGCTTAGCTGAGTGTTGAACATCTGGTTTGTAGAACTTTTTGCTAGATTTAGGAGATATTCGCTCAATTCCAATACCAATACCACTTGGAATTATGTGTCCATTATTTGTATAAAATTCAATACCTGCAAAAAAAACAACACAAACCAAAGGGACTTATAGAAGTTCATGACAACCAGCACAAAATTTATTTAAAATAGCCCATCACACATTAAACAACACATAATCATTTAAACAGCACATCATAAAAAGATAAAATGTAACACAAGCTCAACATTCTTTCGCCTCTGTTAAACAGCACACAATCGAATAAACAGTACATCAAACATTGAACACCCCAATCATTTAAACAGCACATCATAAAAACATAAAAATGTAACACAAGCTCAACATTCTTTTAGCCTCTGTTAAACAGCACACAATCGAATAAACATTACATCAAACGCGGTATGTGTTGTTTGATGAACTAAACATCATATGCGGTTATTTAAGTAACAACACACACACCTAAATAAAACAGCACAAGATCACTTGGTATGTTTTGTTTGATGAAATAAAACATATACGGTTATTTATGAAACCAAACTAACCCACCAAGTTAAACAACACAAGCACACTGTTTCGAATAAACAGTACAACAAGCGTGATATGTGTTGTTTGATGAACTAAACATCATATGCAGTTATGTAAGTAACAATACACACACCTAAATAAAACAGCACAAGTACACATGGTATGTGTTGTTTGATGAAAAAATAACATATACAGTTATTTATGAAACTTGGTACTTGGGTCGTCATTATTGGAAATATGTTGTATCACGTTCTCTGAAGAAAGATGGTACTTGGGTCGTCATTATTGGAAATATTTATTTATTTTTTTCGCCCAAGTTCTATTGAGACTTTCTATCGGTTCTTGTCTAATAGAACGATTAATATCATAATAGCTATTATAATTAGCATCACCCGACATCCTGCAATTTCTTATATTTTAGTCTTAGATACGAGTATCTACATACATGTATCAATCTACCTACCTTTTCTTAGTAGGCATTCTTTCTCAATCTAGTTAAAGCTTAGATACTGTGGCAAGCATCTAACTAAAACATGAGGTATCATGAAGGTTAAATCTTAGATACTATCTTAAGTATCTAATTCGCTGAAACTTGTGGCTCTAATACCAACCTGTCACACCCTGAGAAACGGCACCCCGGGCGTGCGACTCAGATTGGTACCTGTTTTGAACAATTATTTTATTTGCACAGCAGAAATTTCATGATTCTGAGTTTTATGAAAACTCTCGAGTTTTGTAGTCGAGTAACTGCCATTTTCATAAAACATGGGGAATTTAACACCCCTGATAATTTACAATCATTATTCTGAAAATTCAAAGTTTTATACTTTGGATTACAACACTGTTTAATAATATCCCGGGCCATGGGAGCCATGCTATACGTACTGTAGTAACCACCATATGGAGTCTAGGGTATATCCTCTCTAAACTACTACCTTATTATCAAGGTTATTCATGACTACCTGAAAAACATTTTTAAAAATATACGTCAACGAAAGTTGGTGAATAACATTTACAAGACAACATTTTGTAGCATGATATCGTTCAACTCATATAACCATATTTTACGGTAAAATATGGTTACACTACCACAATTTATACCCTAACAACTGGAATACAAGTGGGTAAAACTCTCAGAAATCTGGGTACCCTCCGGTAACGTTATTTCTTCCCAATTTGTATGAAACTAGCTATGTTATAACCTCCGCTATAACATATATGAATTTGATCAAACCATACGTATAAAAATGGCAAGATGCTTTCTGTAAGTTACCTTTATGCTTAGATGCTTTCAACAATTTCATACTATTTTGAAAACATAAAACAATTGTACAGTTTGATAAAAAGTATAAATGTATTCACCTTAAAGTTGAGTTCCTAATTCAAAGCGGCGCTTCGTCTCTTATCTCGAAGAATTCTGGGTCCTGATACAATAACTCTATATTAGGTTAGGGTACACCTAACTAATTATTATTTTGGTTGACATTGGCTAATGTTGCCTTGGTTAAGCATGGGTGATCAAGTCCATAGCTAGCTAAGGCTAGGTTACCAATACCCACCCTAATAATAACTCTAATGTCTATTATTATCCTGTTGATATTGGCCAACGTTGCCTTGGTTAAGCATGGATGATCAGTCCATGCCTAACTAATGCTACGCTACCCAATATCTACCCTAATAATAATCCTAAAGCCTAATAATAATAAAAATAACTAATAATTAACTAAACATAAACTTAAACGAGAATGTAACTGAAAACTATCTACGACAATTTGATGTAGAGTCTCCCTACTCGTGCTCCAAAATAACTATTAACACCCAAAAGGGTATTGAAAACTCTAGATTCTTTTTATTTTAGAGCGTTCCCAAAAACTTATATCCTAAACGATTTCTGGATTGATATATTTTTAGTAGAGGCTGGGCAACTTACTTTGTTCATTCGGTCGATGTGGGATGGGAGGATCGTACGTCAATGTGATGTAAATCAAACGTACATGTATATATTTTGGTTGTTAAAATTTATTATTATTATATTATTCTAAATAATTCATCTGGTTACCTTTTTTCTTTTATAACTTTTAAAATATGACGTTTTATAAAATTATGAATACGCCGTTAAGACGAGCATATTTTTTCTCTACGAGTCGACCTAAGTTTCTTTAAAAACGGAGCAAGTTTCAAAAATAATATTATTTAATTATTTTGTTATTATTATTATTATATAAATATTATTATTTTATTATTATTATTAAACGGTCTCTTATAACACTAAAAGCTCGTCAAAACTTCAACTTTCAAATAGTTATTTTACTCGTTTATGATTACGAGGTTGAGTGTCATAAAAATATTCGGGGTATTACATAAATAATAGAAAAGGAAAAAAAATATATTACTGGTTCGGGTCATCGAAAACTATAAAACCGAATATAGAAACTGGTTCCGATAGTACCAATACCGACAATAATGTTATTCGCTCATAATAGGTTCGGCTCGTCATGATACCACAACGGTAACGACACTCGCTATAGGCTACGATACCAAAAGAAAAACTCGATTTTGAATACAGCTCTGTTTAAAAATATTTTTATCAGAATGTTGACAAAAAAACAGACGCGCGCTCCGTTTTTTGAAAAAAGTTAACGAACGAAAAAAAATTATCAGAAAACGAAACAAGTTTAAAACGTATATTATATATATTATAAGGGGTGAAAATGAAAATATATAAAACTTTTGTGGCAGAAATCGAAAACATGAAAAATATACTATTCATAAGGCTTCTATTTTAATCTATATTAGGTGGTTATACTCGTGCTTCGAGGCGAGTTTCAGGTCGATCGTTAATAAAATTTAGAGTTAAATTACAAATATCGTCCTTTATGTTTATACACTTTTTCACTGTATGTCCTTTAGCCTAAAAAATATCAAAGATCATCCTTTACGTTTAAATTTGTTGCGGTTTACGTCTTTTAGCCTAACAGGCGTCAAGTTTTTTAGTTAACTCTATTCATGTGTCACTCACATGAGGGCAAAATGGTCTTTCCATCTTTTAAAGGACTATTTTTGTAATTAACTTAATGATATTCATCTCTCTCTACCACTCTCCTCTCTCTACTCCACCCTCTCAACCCCTACCGTCGATTACAAGTGGAGCTGATTTGAAATAGGATTTACAGGTATAATTTCCAAATCTGAGAATACATATCTGAAGAGTTTCATGTATATGTTCTACTATAATTGAACAGATCTGAAGGGTGCCGCCATCAAATCTGACCACTCCCACCTCCGGCGGCTATGGTTTATAAGTGTTTCAGGCAGCGATGAAAAGCAGCGACGGCGTCTGCAGATTGTGGTTCGGACGACATCATCATCGCTACCATAATATGGTGTGATTTGGATTGCAAAATCAGAAATTCAATACATTATTACCGTTTTGAAACGAAGGTTGTCAGATCTATCTAAAAATCATCTGATTCGCAGAACGAGTGGCGTGATTGAGGGATTCGGTGGAGGCGATTGAAGAGGCTCAATGGAGGGGTGCAGTGGCGTGATTGAAGGGATTCGGAAAAGGAGATCGGTGGTGGCAATTGGAGACTTTCAAGGTCATCGGAGCTGTGCAAAGTCACCAAGTCGTCAGATTTCCGAAAAGGCACATGGCGTCGTTTCTAGATAACGTGGGACGATGATTGGTGGTGGATGAGACTAGAGCTGTAATGCAAGCTTTGGACTTCAGTTCCCCAAAATTGATGTAAGAATCATCACTAATTTTGACTTGGGTTCCTCCTTATACATAGAATTTGGTCATTTCAGGTATGTTTATAAGATTAGGTTGATGCCATGAACAGATCTTAACAATAGGCGGGTTGAAGGTGGACTTAGGGTGATGTGAGTTGCGGTTATACATTTTGAGGTAGATGCTATGAACAGATCTGAACCGTGGTCGCCTAAGTGTGAATTTATAATTGACCGAAAGTTGTCGGTCTTGGTAAGGAGGAAGATGATGGGGTGGAGCCTGGGTGTTTCAAGTGGGGTCTGTAGTAGTGGCTATGGAGGTAGGTGGAGAGATTAATTTATAGATATATATTAATTAATACATTTTTTAATTAAATTTGTAAAATTACAAAAATATCCTAATGTGCCTTGCACATGGCTAGACATAACTGATAAATTTAAGTGGGTTAGGGCCAAAAGACATAACGTGCAAGATTTGTAAACATAAAGGACTATCTTTGATAATTTTAGGCTAAAGTACACTATATAAAAAATGGTATAAATATAAAGGACGATTTCTGTAATTTACTCTAAAATTTAAAAGAAAACGTAGGCGTAAAGGGAAAAATAATGTCATAAAAAAGAAACATAAAACTAAATAATAGAAAAGAAAAAAAATTAAATATTACTGGTTCGGGTCATCGAAAACTATAAAACCATCGGAATCTTGACAAAGAAAAAAAGAAAAAAAAGCAGACGCGCACTCTGTTTTTTGAAAAAAGTTAACGAATGAAAGTTATTGAACGAAAATAAAATTAATAGAAAATAAAACGGGTTTAAAATGTATATTATATATATTATAAGGGGTGAAAATGAAAATATATAAAACTTCTGTGACGAAAATCGAAAACATTAAAAGTATACTATTCATAAAAGTTAACGAATGAAAATTATTGAACGAAAATAAAATTATTAGAAAATGAAACGAGTTTAAAACGTATATTATATATATTATAAGAGATGAAAATGAAAATATATAAAACTTCTATGACGAAAATCAAAAACTTGAAAAGTATACTATTCATGAGCCTTGTACTTTAATCTATATTATAATAGGTCAAATAAAAAAAGAGTTTAAAAGTAGTTGATGTTCCGGTTACCTACCCACCCATTAATGGGATGAGAAAAAAAAATTAGCTACTTAGATAACTGATAAGAAATTAAGAATTCGGCTATGGTTTTTTATATAACTGATTCTTATGGTTTAGTTATACTTGTGTATAAATACTGAAGGGAATCAAGCAAAGCACCCTTAAATTAAACTTTATACTTTTATAAATTATAATATAAACAATGTTGGCGTCCGATCAAAAACCACCGACGCATTTCCCAACTATGCCCCTTAGTTTTACAAAAATTGCAACTCGGTCCCTTAGTTTTACTAAATTTGCAACTTAGCCCATTAGTTTTACAAAATTTGCAACTCAGCCCTATTTTTTACAAAATTTGCAACACAACTCCTCAATTTTCTAAGGTTTCATATTTATCCCTTGACAAAGTGATAGATACCGAAATTTCTGAAATTGATTCAAGATAGTTGGCCCGATTCGAGAGGGGCTAATTCTCCAAATACAAGAACATAAGTAATTTAGATAATCAAAGACAAAAACCTATGCTAGAACATCCAACGTAAATAGAGAAAACAAAAGAAGTTAAGCAGCAGTTCCCCCTTAAACAGTAGCTAACCCAGTCACCCACTAACCCCACTTGGCGGTTGCTTCTTGGATCCCTTTGACCCGGTACCCAGATCCACTAGACTTGGACCTAGGCTACATGAGTTCGTATCAATGCATCCTCCATGGACAAGCGACATGTCCTTAAGTCAAACGGAAAGATGGAAATCCAACAAGCTGTTGACTGTAGAAGCATGTTTTAGTAACTACAGATAAAATTCTATGTATCGGTGTACGTGGCTAGTACGTAGGAGGGTGTTCCTGAGTACTTAGCCTGCACACCAGTTTGGTCCTGCGTACTTAGACAAGTACGCAGGTAATGTTCCTTCCCCTATAAATAGAAGACTTGTCTTCATTTGTAGGTGGAACTTCTGGGAACTAGGTCGAGAGGTGTCCAGGCGGGATGAGCTCTCCTGCCCCTGGACCGTGAGCGTAGACGAGAGATGTGTACTTCTTCGGTATGTAATGTGAGATGACTTCGTTGTTATGGATTACGTATCGTTTTTGTGTTGATTCTCTTCTTTATATTCATGTTTCTCTCTGTCTCGTTCTTCTTTGTTCCTACACAAATCGACGGATAGATCGTGTATCTCCGCTGCGCGACGAGGCTCCAGGGACCTACATTGACTTTTTACCAGCTTCAACAAACTCGTTAACTAGTCTCCCTCATCATGTATCCACATCGTATATCCCAACTTCCTTGGGCAGTGCTTTCTGCAGTGTTGTCACCTTGAGACCTGTTGTAATTCCATGAGTCATGTCAAAACACGCACCCGAGATCTGCCCGTCTTCACATAAGTCTGGTCTCGGTGCTTCTCCTAACTATCCGTCTGGCACAGAATATGTAATGGCTGCAAAAGGAAAGGAATATGATTGTTAGGTGGTTTGCTAGGGTTGATTTTAACTCTTTTGCTCAAGGTCTGTTTTTGCACGCCAGCCCATTTAGAGGTGGCATAGGGCTTAGTTTCTTGGGTCTTATCCCAAACCCATTTTCTTTTCCCTTTGAAAATTACATCCCTGGCGACACATATAGTCTTCGTACTAAGGTTAAACAAGTCTTTAACATTGCTACCCTGCTCGACTCTCAAGGACGTCTTCCTCCTGCTCGGTACTCCCTCCGGCCACCTTTGATAAAGGTGACAGATCCAATCATCATCGAGATCGGATCTGCGTAAGATGGAACAGCCGTCACCGCCGCTGCTAGTGCTTTGATCTGAAGGGGGCTGGAGAGACCTCTGTGTTATCAGCTTTAGATTTCGGTCATCATCTACAAATTGGATTTGATCCCGTTCATCCTGGTCCGAAACTTCATGCTTGTTCCATTTCTCTCGATTTTCTCTTGGGTTTTCTTTGGTAAATTCTTCTCCATGTATTTCAAGAGAAAAACTTTCAGGAATTATTTCTTCAACTCAAGGTATGAAATTGTCACCGATATCCTCTCCTTTAACCGGGATTCTCCATGGATTGTGAGGGTCATCATCCGGTTCCTCACCACGTTGGTCACTTCCATACATCAAACTCTTGATTGCTTCAAAATCCTTCTTCAAGGGTACAAACAAGGCGTCAAATCGTGCTGCAATGGCCGATAATTGAGCAAAAATTGCCAGATTCCGGGTGTTCTGATCCATCTTCTCTTCGGTTTCTCGGCAATGGAACCAAATGATAGATACCGAAATTTCTGAAATTGATTCAAGATAGTTGGCCCGATTCGAGAGGGGCTAATTCTCCAAATACAAGAACATAAGTCATTTAGATAATTAAAGACAAAAACATATGCTAGAACATCCAACGTAAATAAAGAAAACAAAAGCAGTTAAGTAGCAATTCCCCCTAAACAGTAGCTGACCCAGTCACCCACTAACCCCACTTTGCGGTTGCTTCTTGGATCCGTTTGACCCGGTACGCAGATCCACTGGACTTGGACCTTGGCTACTTGAGTTCGTATCACAAAGTTCTCAACCTACCCCTCAAATTTAGAAAGTTTCAAGTTTACTATAGTAATGTATTTTTAATATACGTTTTAACTCATTATTTTTTACTAATTTGATTTTTCAACAATAACTTTCATTCGTTATTATTTTTTTTTAAACTCATTTGCGTCTGTGTTTATTTATTTTTTCTTGCATCTATTTTTCGATCTCAATAACCGAGTCGTGACAATTTCATACGTTTCTTTTATATACTTAGTCACATTATTGTTGTTGCTGCAATGCGTGTAACGAGGTTTACAAACTCACTGCATCGCATGGGATTTAAATATGTACTTAAACACGTTAGTATCATCGTATGGTCCCGCCGCAACGCACGTTTGTATTTTCTAGTTACTATAAATTTGCAATGTCGGTGGCAAAACTAGCCCCTACGTTGTGGTAATTATCAAATATACCCCTCAACCTTTCATCTATTCCCTAACTTTATTGTGTGTACCAAATCAACACTCAATCTTTTAGTGTGTCAAAACTCACTCCCCTCAATATTGTAGAAAACACTTTCACCACCTTAAGTTTCTAAAATTTCGCGTTTACCCTCTATGGTATACATAATATGACTTTTTTCTCACGGATTCAATTCCGCGGCCCGCAACTTTTTTTTTCTTATATTTGTTTTTTATATATTGACTAACAACCGTGAAGAATGAGACACCAACTGAAAAGTATCGGTACCGTTATCTTTCTTTTATCTATGTTTCGACCTTCAAAACCGAGTCGTCGTAACTTCATACGTTTCTTTTATGTATTTAACTATGTTTTTTGTGTGCTTAGCAACGTTAATGTCACCGCCTCAACCGTTTGAGGTTCGTCTCCCACCGCGGAGCGCGGGGCAAAAGTTATTTAACCATGTTTTTTTTGCTTAGCTATGTTAATGTTGTCGTCTCAACCGTTTAAGGTCTAGTAACCGTCGCGAAGCGCGGTGTAAAGTTTCTAGTTCTCCTTTATAAATCAACATATTTCTTAGAGTAAAGTGTCATTTTCGTCCCTGTGGTTTAGCCGTTTTAGCCACTTTCATCCAAAAAGTTTTTTTTAGTTTTTCCGTCCTTGACTTTTCAAAATCTATCCATTTTCATCTAACTAACTAACTCAGTTAAAATTTCAACGTTAAATGAGGGGTAAATTAGACTTTTCAAAAATATATTTTTTAACCCTTTTATCATTCCCCCTTATTTCCTTCTTCCTCCTCCTCTTTTTCCATCGCCTTCAAATCAAGCTTCTTCAATCTGGTCGCACGACCACCAAATCTAGTGTCACACCCCGACCGACGGCGGAAAACGTCGGGGCGTGAAGCTGTGCAGACTGTTCATAGCTCATGGTTGCTAAAGTTTGAATAATTTAAACATTCATTTTCATTACACGTAGCAAGTTCATACCATACAAGAACCAAATGTAGCGATTACAAAATATAAATAGTTTAGATTAATTGCTAGGTCCAAATCCTATATGTAGCAGCTTGTAATACTTCAAACATTGTCACCTGAAACATGGTTAAAAACAAAGTCAACTAAAAAGTTGGTGAGAATACATAGGTTTTCGTGTCATGTAATAGAATATAGTGTTGTGTGTATACAATTCATACAAACATGGCAATTAAGGCATTTATGGAGAGATACCATCGTGTGACCTGGTAGTACAATCAAACCTTTGTAACTAGCATGCAAAACAAACGCGTGTTGGCAGTAACAGTCACCCTACCTGGGTGGGTTTGTCAGACTCAATAGATCTATCACTGTTTACTGTAGGCTATAAAATAGTTAATGATTGCACGTGAATAGCAAACTGCGTGTTGGTCTACACACCTAGTACTCAAGCACAAAGCTCAAAATTGTAACACATGATTGTAGGGTGGAATTGTATATTGTGTAGTTTGTAAACATAGTAAATAGAACGCATGTTCCACCCCAAAAGTTTGTAAATAGAGTAAAAGAGGGGCTATGTAACTCACTTGTGTTGGAGCGTGTAGTTTGCACAGATCAACAAAAATACCAAGCGTGTTGTAGGTCGCTACGTTTGACCTATTGAATGAGGGTATAACGCGTGTCACTGTTTGTGTTATTTTGTGTCCAAAGTGGGTTCGTTGGTGGTTTGTGTGTTTAGGGTTGGTTTTGGAATAATAAATTAGTAGCGATATATATATATATATATATATATTTATTTAAATAAAATTTAATTAAACGATATTTGTTTAAATCAATATATATATATATTTGTATAAATAAAAATGATTATATAAATTCACGATTTCATCGGTTTTGAAACTATCGGGAATTAATCGTTTTAAATTTTTAAATTAGCGATTTGGTATATAAATGATTCCCGGGTTTTGGGATTTTATAACTTAAATTTTTATAAACAAGTTTTGAAATGTTTAAATAAAAACATATTAAATTAAGTTTGAAAATAATAAAATTAAAGTTTCTGGTCAAGGAGCACGACCGTGCTCAAGTAGGGCACGACCGCGCTCGTTGCTGGGCGTGACCGTGGTGGTCTGAGCGCGCCCGTGGTCGAGTCAGAAGGTACTTCATAGGTTCTGGACATAGAGCACGACCGTGCTCGTATCTGGCACGACCGCGTCTAGTGTTTGTTTTTGGTCAAGACTTGTTTGCTCGGTAAGCACGACCGGGCCACACCTGGGGCACGACTGTGCTTGGTCAGGCACGACCGCGCTCAGGGATGAGGGCGACCGTGTCGGGCCTTTTTCAGACGCAATTCGATCGATTCTTATATTAATAGCTTCTGGATTCTTAGGGCTTTCACTTAGTGGATGATTACGAATGTTTCTACATAGTTTAATTGTATTTATATCTTGTCTAGAGTGTAGTTCGAGTAAAATTTATGTTTCGGCTTTTTGGTTCAAAATCGGATCGATTTGAGTGTTTCTACAACGAATTGACATAGGGCTTTCGTAGTAGAGGTAGATACAAAGCTGAAGACGTGTTACTTACTTGTTGAAAGTGGGCAATTGAATGCGGTCGGCTACGGGTCGAGCGGCTTCGTTTCTTGGCGATCAATCGGACGACAGAGGTGTTGTGAGCGTCGAGTGAGAGTTCTGAGAGATTGAGTGGGTGTATATGAGGGTGTAGGAAGCGTGCAACTGACTCTATATCGACGAATTTGAGAGGCTCGGTTGTGGTGTGAATGGGATTAATTAATTGTGCAAATTGGACGACAATTGATGCATGTTTTAGACGAATTTCAGTCGAGTATGGTCTGACACGCGAAGACCGGCTTTTCTTTATTTTAATTTTCACGAATTCAGAAGGTATGGTATGGTTTGACTTTCTGCAGTCAAGTGGGTTCATCAGCGCGACCGTGCCTACTTTAGGCGCGACCGTGCTTAGGTCGGCAGGCGCGACCGTGCCTAGTCCTAGGCGCGACCGTGCTTGCCTAGTTTTGTAGTTTTTGAGTTTTGTCAGTTTTGGTCCTCGGGGCTTGTGAGATAATTGCGTTTTTGTTTAATTTGTTATTGTAATAGAATAGTTTGTATATGTAACTGCATCGTAGTTTGTTTGTACACGAATCGAAACTGAAATGTGTTTGTTTATTGAAATTAAACGATTACATGATGAAAATCAGAAATGTTACATCTAGTGATTGCCACCATTCTGTATCCCCCTTCACTACATAGAACCACCGCAACACTCATCTGACTTGTGAATCGTGTGCCCTGTTATGATTGTCAAAGCTTGCAAGCATAAATCAAACTTGATTTCATCAGGTTCTTCGAGTTTTATTTTGAGGTGTTCTTCGTTCTTGATTTTGGGGTTATGGAACAACCGATTTTTGTTAGTTTTTATGTCCACATGGTCTTTTTGAAATAAAGAAACAAGTAAATATACTCGATGGAGATTTGGAACAATTGATATGTGTTCTTCGCCTTTTTTATATTATTTTAACTTTTGTTTTGGGTTTGATTAAGACACTAAATCTACTCGACATTATTGATAATTGGATTAAACTAACCATGGCCAGTGGAGTCGCCGAAAAAAAACCGAATGGGGTGGTGATCGGAATGTATGACGAGGGCGGAGAAGAAACAGGGGCTGGAGGAGAAGAGGCTGGAGGAGGGGGGAGAAGTAGGGGTGGTTGGAGGTGGGGATGCGGCAGCAAGTAGCGATGAATTAGTGTCAACGGCAAGGTTGCGGTTTAGGGGGAGAAGCAGGGATGGTTCAAAGAAGGGACAGGGAAATAAATGTTTCAGGGTCAATTTAGGGTTTTGAAAAGGGTGTGGGAAATAAAAGAGAACAATAAAAGGGGCTAAAAAAGAATTTTGAAAAGACTAATTTGCCCTTGATTTAACGTTAAAATTTTAACTGAGTTAGTTAGTTAGATAAAAATGGATAGATTTTAAAAAGTCAGGGACGGAAAAGCTAAAAAAAACTTTTTGAATAAAAGTGGCTAAAACGGCCAAACCACATGGACGAAAATGACACTTTACTCTATTTATTATTTTTCATTTAACCTAGAATATAATATTAAATCTGTTAACTAAAATAAGATTAAATCTACTCATGTCAGAAAGCCTCTGGTTAACCCAGCCACATTTTTTAATAACCGAATTAACTGCCTCTGAAGTTGATCGATTATGAAAATCTGAAACATCTAACCCATTGTGCCTCTACAAGAAAACCTATATAAATGCAGAGTCGAAAGCTGTGGGTTTTGCAGCCATCGCAAGTTAAAATATAAACCAAAATTGAACTTGAATGCATCAAGACTTTAACATTCTAATCAAGCCAATTAACATTTCAAAGGGTAGGACTGACCAGTTCATCTTCTTTTCTTTAGAAGTGAAGCAGCTCTCAGAACCACACGATCAACCTCATCGAAATCCAACCGTTCATCTTTTTCCTTCTTTGCCTTCGCAGATTTGCTTTAAATGCTTCTCAAAATCATCTTCAACCTCATTACTTTCCACAGGAAACTTCTCAAATTCATTCAAATAAAGCGGATTTTCATCATTCTCTTCATCTGTTTCACAATCCGTCTCAAAAATATCAGACAGATCTTCTGAATCTGCGAATTCTGAACCCGACACTGAATCATCATCTTCAAATTTATCAATTTTAGCAATGGCTTCTTTGAGTTTTTCTTTAGCTTCAAGTTGTATGCTTGAAAGTTCTACAGGTTCAGCAACTTCAGTGTTGGATAATTGTGTTTCCAAATATACCCCTGGCTCGTTTTCGGCTTTCGCACGAAGAAGCTCGAGATCTTGTTCAAGTCTAGGAATGTAACTCCTAACAGCATGAAGGTCTTTATATTTTGATTTGTCTAATGCCTACAAGATATAAACAAAAAAGTATTATGGGGATGTTTGGATGTGCATTTTAAAACTGATTATCTGATTAGTGACATTGAAGTCACAAATATAACTTATTTACACCTATTTAAAAAAATAACAAGCAGAGGTGGCCAGATGAACACGTTGGGTAACGGGTCAAAATGGGTTCATAACCTGCGCGGATCAAACAGATTGGGTACACCTGGCAACGCTTTTTTTTAATCCATTTTTTTCTGTTTTTGTAAAAACAATATGTCACACCCCGCCAAGGCGGAAACGCGAGGCGTGACGTTACATGGTTTCCAAAGCATATGATTACCGCAAACACATACATGATAAATGGATACATAAATTAAGTTTAAAGTTTTACATTCCAAAATGTAAATTGAGTTTACAAAAAGTGAAGATTTCGCAAATATAACTCCATTACAATGAGTTATACAAGAGAAATCCCCCAAAAGTTGTATCCATCGTGCATGCATGTATCCTACATTGTTAACCTTGCGATCACGTTCAATTTCCTGAAAAACATACTTAAAATTGTCAACACGAGGTTGGTGAGTTCACAGGTTTAATCAAATAGTTCTTTGAAAATTCAATCGTTCGTAAATAGTTTCAGGTGTATATGATAAACAGAATAAGAATTGCTGACCCATTTGTAAACTAGCTAGGAATACAAATAATATGTTCATACATGAGGCGTAACCAAACCATGACAATTGTACACGCCCCTAATTTCGTTATCCGGTTCTATGCGGCCATAAATCCTCCAGATTGTGGTTAGCGCGACTAACCATGACCGGGAGACGTCACTCTCCATAGTACTATTCATAGGACCCTAGGCTACAGTTAATGGTTACTACATTGTTCCAGGGGACTTTAGCGGCCTCACTTGTTGTTCTCATCTCATGTAAACATAAAAGTCGTGCATTATTCTCTTGTTATCCCATAAAATAGTTGTAAGTATGTTCTTCCCCCAAATATTGAAAAACAGTAAAAAGGGGCCGTGAAACTCACCTTGTTTTTGTGTATATTTGTAATGATACTTGTTGTAGTCAAACTTGACTATTCGTACCCTAAATACCAAAGGGTAAATTGTGTTCAGACCGAACGTCTCATATTGCAAATTGTTCACCGACCTTGTAAATCTGGTCATTTTTGTTTAAATATTTCCTTAGTTATTCAACACTTGTTTTGTAATAAATAGTTCTAAGTTACTGCCCAAATGGGACTGACACAGGTATCGAAACTACCTAGTTTCGATTGGGCAATTGAGTATCGAAACTTCCTAGTTTCGATTGAGTAGTTGGGTATCGAAACTACCTAGTTTCGATTGATTATGACAGTTGTCGAAACTTCCTAGTTTCGATTGACAAGAAGGATATCGAAACTACCTAGTTTCGATTAAACAACTAGTATCGAAACTCCTAGTTTCGATTGAGTAAACATGTATCGAAACTCCTAGTTTCGATTGAGTACAGGTATCGAAACTCCCAGTTTCGATTGAGTAACTGATATCGAAACTATAGTTTCGATTGCTGGACTTCTGTTTGACAGAATCAGTCCTGCATATTTTTATGTTTTAAATCTTGAATTCGACACACTTTTCTTGTTATCTTACTTGCGTTTGAATATTTTGTATGTTTAGCTACGGTTTAAAGAAAATAATGTAGATAGTATTGAGTTTTTACCTTAAAAACAGAGATGGCGATTTCGAGAATAACAGAGAAATGATCTTGAATCTTTTGCTAGACTCTTTTCAGAAACACTTGAAATTCTTCTTAAAACACCGAATAATGAGATGGATTTTGCCTTAAAACTGGACTTCTAATTGAAGAGAATTGGAATGTTTGCCGTATGAAAATGAGAAATATGAAAAGGAAATGTGAGATTGAGGCTGAGAAGGTATGGTTTTATCTGAGTTTTCTCAGGTATGGTATGGGACGAGTGAGGGGGGAGAGTGGTCTTCTCTGGCTTCGGCCGAGAAAGTCAAAAAGGTGGGTTGGGTTGATAAATCTAATAATTAGATTTTAAAGTATTAATTTATTAAGGGTATTAATATCAATTAGAGTTTTTAAAAGGTAATTTAATTCGGTTTAGATTCCTCATGGCATTGTAAATTTAGCAAGTTTATGGCTTGTTGACGAAAAATATTTAAATCTTAGATTTTATAATTCGTTGAGGTGATTATTCGTAGGTATAAATACCTAAAGGTGACGATACGTGGTAACGTCTTCGAAAGGGTTCGTTATTTTACTTTTACTAATACCGTATATATATTTTTCTGGTTATTTAATTTAATCACTAGTGTTCGTATTTAGTCGGGTTATCCTGGTACGTGAACCGGTAACTCCTAGAATCACCAACTATGAAATGAGACCATGTACGGTTTTTGTTAGACCTTAACGTCCTTGTTTGTGAAATTAAATAAATCACAAAAACAATTAAAATGTAAACTTGTTTATAACATGTACGGATATTGACCTGAAATGTCGGGTGTCGCATTCTCCACATGTTAAAAGAATTTCGTCCCGAAATTCAATTCGTGTCATCTTGAATTGGTGTATCCTCAAACAGGGAGGGGTATTTCGTTTTCATTTGATCTTCTCGTTCCCATGTATACTCAGGACCACGTTTTGAGTTCCAACGTACTTTAACCAGTTTGATTCGACTACGTCTCAGCTTTTGAACTTTCCAATCTGAAATCTCAATCGGTTCCTCGATGAAATGCAACCTGTCGTCTATGTGATACTCATCAGGCGGTATAATTAACGTCTCGTCTGATAAACACTTCTTGAGATTTGATACATGAAACGTATCATGTACATTGCTTAGTTCTTGTGGCAATTTGAGCTTGTAAGCTACAGGGCCAACTCTACCCAGTATTTCAAAAGGTCCAACGTATCTAGGGTTGAGCTTACCACGGTTACCAAACCTTGCAACGCCTGTCCATGGTGAGACTTTTAACATTACTCGGTCACTAATTTGAAATTCTAATTGTTTCCGTCTGTTATCAACATAGCTCTTCTGTCTGTCTCGGGCCGCTTTCAGACGGTCCTTAATTTTGAAGATCTTATCAGTGGTTTCCTGGACAATCTCAGGGCCTGTCAAATGTTTTTCACCAACTTCCGCCCAACATAGCGGTGAGCAGCATTTACGACCATATAAAGCTTCAAACGGAGCTGCTTTAATGCTCGTGTGGTAGCTGTTATTATAGGAAAACTCTGCCAACGGTAAATGAGTATCCCAATTACCTCCGAAATCAATTACACACGCACGAAGCATATCCTCTAAAGTTTGAATGGTCCTTTCGCTTTGACCATCTGTTTGTGGGTGATATGTCGTGCTCATGTCAAGACGTGTGCCCATGGCTTCTTGTAATGATTTCCAGATTCTAGACACGAATCTGCTGTCTCTATCAGAGATAATAGAAATTGGCACTCCATGCCTAGCCACAATTTCCTTGATATAAAGCTTTGCAAGTTTCTCGGTTTTATCCGTTTCTTTGATAGGTAGGAAATGAGCTGATTTTGTTAAACGGTCGACAATTACCCATATGGTATCATAACCACTAGACGTCTTGGGTAATTTCGTGATAAAATCCATAGAAATTTATTCCCATTTCCATTGGGGAATTTCTGGTTGTTGTAACAAGCCAGACGGTTTCTGATGTTCGGCTTTTACTTTTGAACACGTTAAGCATTTACTGACATATGTGGCAATATCTCCTTTCATATTGGGCCACCAATATAATTCTTTTAGATCCTTATACATCTTATCTGAACCTGGGTGAATGGAGTACCTGGACTTGTGGGCTTCGTCCATAACTAACTCCCGTAAGTTATCAAAACATGGCACCCAGATTCTATTCATGAAGTATAAAGTGTCATCTGACTTTGGTTCCAACTGTCTTATCATTCCTCGTAAAGCTTCATTATGAATGTTTTCTTCTTTGATTGCCTCTTGTTGTGCCATCCGGATTTGAATCGTGAGACTCGTATGAATTGTCAATCCCAGGGCACGAACACGAAGAGTTTTAACCCGTTCCTTACGACTCAAGGCATCTGCTACGACGTTTGCCTTACCAGGGTGATACTTGATATCACAGTCGTAATCATTCAGTAGCTCTACCCAACGACGTTGTCTCATGTTGAGTTCCTTTTGATCGAAGATATGTTGAAGACTCTTGTGATTAGTAAAGATAGTGCATCTTGTACCGTAAAGATAATGTCTCCAAATCTTGAGTGCAAACACAACTGCGCCCAACTCCAAGTCGTGGGTCGTATAATTCTTTTTGTGCACTTTTAGTTGTCGTGAGGCATATGCGATGACTTTGTCTCTTTGCATTAACACACAACCAAGTCCTTGGTGTGATGCATCGCAGTATACGACAAAGTTGTCGATTCCCTCAGGAAGGGATAAGATCGGTGCACTACACAGCTTCTGCTTCAGCAATTGAAAAGCTAACTCTTGCTTGTCACTCCAATCAAACTTCTTTTCTTTCTGGGTTAGTGTGGTTAAAGGCAGGGCTATTTTTGAAAAATTCTCAATGAATCGTCTGTAGTAGCCGGCCAAACCCAAAAATTGACGTACTTCTGTCGGAGTCTTTGGTGCTTCCCAGTTTTTTATCGCTTCAATCTTGGATGGGTCTACGTGAATACCATTCTTATTGATGACGTGTCCGAGAAAGTGAACCTCTCGGATCCAAAACTCACACTTTGAGAATTTAGCATAAAGCTTCTCATTCCTGAGTAGTTCTAAGATTAATTTCAGATGATGTTCATGATCCTCCTTGGTTTGTGAATATATCAATATGTCATCGATAAATACTATCACGAATTTATCCAAGTATGGCTTGCACACTCGGTTCATGAGATCCATAAAAACAGCTGGTGCGTTCGTCAAACCAAATGGAATAACTAGGAACTCGTAGTGACCGTAACGAGTCCTAAATGCCGTTTTTGGTATATCTTCTTCCTGAATTTTCAGTTGATGATACCCTGATCGTAGATCAATTTTAGAATAGAAACTGGAACCTTGAAGTTGATCAAACAAATCATCTATTCGAGGAAGAGGATACCGATTTTTGATTGTCAGTTTGTTTAATTCTCGGTAATCAATACACATCCTAAAGGTTCCATCCTTTTTCTTTACGAATAGGACCGGAGTTCCCCAAGGTGAGAAACTCGGTCTTATGAAACCTTTATCAAGCAACTCTTGCAGTTGATTAGATAATTCCTGCATCTCGGAAGGTGCTAGTCGATACGGTGACCGCGCAACCGGTGCGGCTCCTGGTACCAAGTCGATTCGGAATTCGACTTGCCTCGGTGGTGGTAATCCAGGTAAGTCTTCAGGAAAAACTTCGGGGTAATCTTTAACGATTGGTATGTCTTCAAGTCGACGTTTCTCGGGTTTCTTCTCGACGACGTGCGCCAGGAATACGCAATAGCCTTTACGTAACATGCAGTTTATCATCCTCAATGTCACTCCACTCTTCTCACCTTGAACCGAAAGAACTTCTCCGTTCGGGAGAGGAATATGAACAATCTTCTCAAAACAAACAATCTCGGCGTGATTCTTCGACAACCAATCCATACCAATAACAACGTCAAAACTTCCCAAGTCAACAGGTAGTAGGTCTATACTAAATGTGTGGTTCTTAAAACATAAGGTACAACCCTGAATGACTTCCCCAGTTTTAATTAATTTCCCGTTTGCTAATTCAATTGTATAATTTTGGTCTAGTTTGCTGGGCTTAATACCGAGTAGGGACTTAAAGTCATTTGACACAAAACTCATATCAGCACCCGTATCGAAAAGTATAGAGGCATGGTGATTATTTATCGGGAACGTACCAGTGACAATGTTTGGATCTTGTCGTGCGTCACCAGCCCCCGTCACAAACGCTCTTCCACGGGCCTGATTGTCGTTTCGGTTCTTCAACTTTGGACAGTCTTTTCTAAAGTGCTTTGGATCTCCACACTCGAAGCATCCCTGATTCATCCTTTCTGCTCCTGGGTTGACCTTTCCTGCTACTTGATTGATCTTATTAGGGTTCGCATTATTCCAACAGTTATGGGCTAGATGCCCATGCTTTTTACATTTTCCACACTGGGTACACCTTCCACTGTGATGATACCCACATTTGTCACACTTCGGTAGTGTTCCAAGATATCCTTTTTGTTCCACAATGTTAACAGCATAGGCTTTCATAATTTCAGGTCTCTTGTTAGTTTGATTCCTGTTTTGATTACTTAGCTTTCCAAACCATTTCCTCTTTTCCCCAGACCTTCCTTCCTCGGTCTCCTTCTTCTCAAACAAACCATCACGCACAGCATTATCTCTTAGTTTGGAAGCTAGAGTTATACCGCTCTTGGCATCCATAGGGTTCGATGAAGTTACCAGGCTTCAGATTTGAGGAGCAAGACCCCACAAATATCTTTCAACTTTCTTGTATTCTGGCGTGACCATGTGTGGAACTAAACTTGCTAACTCATTGAATCAGTCAGTGTAACCAGCCACATCATCTCCTATCATTTGAAGGTTCCACATTTCAGTTTCGATTTTCTGCAATTCATTTCGAGGACAGTACTCCTCGATCATCATGGCCTTTAGATCATCCCAAGATAGCTGGTAGGCAGTCTGTCTTCCCAAGGTTTTCATCTGAGAGTTCCACCAGGTTAATGCTTTGTCAGCAAGTGTGCAAGTGGCATATTTCACCATACAGTCAACTATGCATTCACTAATACCAATTACAGATTCCATCTTCTCAATCCACCTCATCAGGCCTACTGCACCCTCGGTGCCATTGAAGTTGCGAGGGTTGCAGGATAGAAAAGCCTTATAAGTGCACTTCTTGTTCGAAGCATCTGTAGGTCACAAGTCAATATTTTAATAATGTTGTTAACTTAGATCGCGACTGTGTTACAGAGGTGTTTACACATCCTATTACCTCTAGAACCTCCAGTAATGTCACTGCCTCCTGCACCTCCTCCGCTACCACTACCATTTCCTCCGACGTTATTCCGATTGGCTTCGTACTGCTCCAAGGCGGCGGCTACACGTTGTGATATGAGTTGCTCAACTTCTGCAGAAATCGTCTTGTTGTTTTCACCAGTAGTGTCACGCGGTGCCCTTCTTTTGGGTGCCATGGGTCTGAAGTCGAAATGGGGTTAGTGTGTGACGATGTTCAGTGTCTACGATATCCGTACAATATGATGATAAGTTATGACATGCATATGCAATGAAAAACATCTCAGTGAGTCATTTAAATTATAGACTAGGTTCGATTTTTAGACTCCTAGTTCGCTATAATCAATGGCTCTGATACCAATCTGTCACACCCCGCCAAGGCGGAAACGCGAGGCGCGACGTTACATGGTTTCCAAAGCATATGATTACCGCAAACACATACATGATAAATGGATACATAAATTAAGTTTAAAGTTTTACATTCCAAAATGTAAATTGAGTTTACAAAAAGTGAAGATTTCGCAAATATGACTCCATTACAATGAGTTATACAAGAGAAATCCCCCAAAAGTTGTATCCATCGTGTATGCATGTATCCTACATTGTTAACCTTGCGATCACGTTCAATTTCCTGAAAAACATACTTAAAATTGTCAACACGAGGTTGGTGAGTTCACAGGTTTAATCAAATAGTTCTTTGTAAAATTCAATCGTTCGTAAATAGTTTCAGGTGTATGTGATAAACAGAATAAGAATTGCTGACCCATTTGTAAACTAGCTAGGAATACAAATAATATGTTCATACATGAGGCGTAACCAAACCATGACACTTGTACACGCCCCTAATTTCGTTATCCGGTTCTATGCGGCCATAAATCCTCCAGATTGTGGTTAGCGCGACTAACCATGACCGGGAGACGTCACTCTCCATAGTACTATTCATAGGACCCTAGGCTACAGTTAATGGTTACTACATTGTTCCAGGGGACTTTAGCGGCCTCACTTGTTGTTCTCATCTCATGTAAACATAAAAGTCGTGCCTTATTCTCTTGTTATCCCATAAAATAGTTGTAAGTATGTTCTTCCCCCAAATATTGAAAAACAGTAAAAAGGGACCGTGAAACTCACCTTGTTTTTGTGTATATTTGTAATGATACTTGTTGTAGTCAAACTTGACTATTCGTACCCTAAATATCAAAGGGTAAATTGTGTTAAGACCGAACGTCTCATATTGCAAATTGTTCACCGACCTTGTAAATCTGGTCGTTTTTGTTTAAATATTTCCTTAGTTATTCAACACTTGTTTTGTAATAAATAGTTCTAAGTTACTGCCCAAATGGGACTGACACAGGTATCGAAACTACCTAGTTTCGATTGGGCAATTGAGTATCGAAACTTCCTAGTTTCGATTGAGTAGTTGGGTATCGAAACTACCTAGTTTCGATTGATTATGACAGTTGTCGAAACTTCCTAGTTTCGATTGACAAGAAGGATATCGAAACTACCTAGTTTCGATTAAACAACTAGTATCGAAACTCCTAGTTTCGATTGAGTAAACATGTATCGAAACTCCTAGTTTCGATTGAGTACAGGTATCGAAACTCCCAGTTTCGATTGAGTAACTGATATCGAAACTATAGTTTCGATTGCTGGACTTCTGTTTGACAGAATCAGTCCTGCATATTTTTATGTTTTAAATCTTGAATTCGACACACTTTTCTTGTTATCTTACTTGCGTTTGAATATTTTGTATGTTTAGCTACGGTTTAAAGAAAATAATGTAGATAGTATTGAGTTTTTACCTTAAAAACAGAGATGGCGATTTTGAGAATAACAAAGAAATGATCTTGAATCTTTTGCTAGACTCTTTTAAGAAACACTTGAAATTCTTCTTAAAACACCGAATAATGAGATAGATTTTGCCTTAAAACTGGACTTCTAATTGAAGAGAATTGGAATGTTTGCCGTATGAAAATGAGAAATATGAAAAGGAAATGTGAGATTGAGGCTGAGAAGGTATGGTTTTATCTGAGTTTTCTCAGGTATGGTATGGGACGAGTGAGGGGGGGGAGTGGTCTTCTCTGGCTTCGGCCGAGAAAGTCAAAAAGGTGGGTTGGGTTGATAAATCTAATAATTAGATTTTTAAGTATTAATTTATTAAGGGTATTAATATCAATTAGAGTTTTTAAAAGGTAATTTAATTCGGTTTAGATTCCTCACGGCATTGTAAATTTAGCAAGTTTATGGCTTGTTGACGAAAAATATTTAAATCTTAGATTTTATAATTCGTTGAGGTGATTATTCGTAGGTATAAATACCTAAAGGTGACGATACGTGGTAACGTCTTCGAAAGGGTTCGTTATTTTACTTTTACTAATACCGTATATATATTTTTCTGGTTATTTAATTTAATCACTAGTGTTCGTATTTAGTCGGGTTATCCTGGTACGTGAACCGGTAACTCCTAGAATCACCAACTATGAAATGAGACCATGTACGGTTTTTGTTAGACCTTAACGTCCTTGTTTGTGAAATTAAATAAATCACAAAAACAATTAAAATGTAAACTTGTTTATAACATGTACGGATATTGACATGAAATGTCGGGTGTCACACAATATGCTAAAATGATTAAAAAACTATATTATCAAAAAATAAAATGATTCTATTAGCTGACTTGTGTCCGGTCAACCCCTTCAACACTTGACTATCTCATATTTAGCTAAATTCCTGAGTTTCACACAATCGACCAGTTATCACTAAAATGCAGCCTAAATTGACCCATTTCCATTTACTGACTTGAAATTGTTTACTAGTTTTTGGTAAACATGATAAAAAAATCATACTTTTACCATTTCAACACATTTGATGCGTTTCATTTTGACTAATTTTCTACATTTAGCCCATTATCAATAAAATAAATATAAAAATGTTATAATCAATACAATCTAGTGAAAACCATACCTTTTTCCTAGGTAGAGTAACCCTAGGCGACATAATCTCAGTAGGCGGTTGTGAATAATTCTTCCCTCTATACATAATGATAGTGTCATCATTGTAAATATCGAGCACAATTCCACCACTTAGTCTTGCAAGCTCTACAGCCATCTCTTTGACTTCATCAGGAGTGAATGTTTTTATTATAACTTGTAAAGTCTCGTGTTTTTTCCAATGTAAATGCATGTTAAGAATTAGACCTTGATATATTCCCCGTCTTCCAACGGGCACATAATTCTTGCTTTTCTTGCCCATTTTCAAGAAATAAAAGTGTTCTTCGGGGGTTAGTATTTCTGGATCATGGGTCGTTTCTGATGATTCTTTTGGTTCGATCTTGTTTAGGGCTTCGATTAATTGTTTCTCTTTTCTTTCAGCCTTAAAATAAGATTAAATAGCTTGTCATGACTTGTAATAATCAATTCTGAGAGTTTAATTAAAAAGTGATGATGATTATGACATTTTATTATTTATGTCATGAGATAGATCTGGAGAAACAAGTATTAGTCAATCCCGTATTTATGTAAATTATTGTAATTCCGGTAAATTAGCCCAGTCATTATTCTGTATTATTCTTGTTTCCTATTTTAGCTCTAGGTCAGTTAAAGGCTATCGGTATTTATGTTGTACTAAGTTTGACGTTTGAACTCAAGGAAATTATGCAAATCGCATGGTATCAGAGCCCACTGTTCTGTACCCTAACTCTGCCACCGCCGACTAAACCGACGGGTTTGACAGCCGCCACTGCTGGGTTAGCTACAGCCGGAAGTTGATCCTGCTTCCTGCAATTTTCCTTCTTTTCCCGTTTCCATTTTTTTCTTCGAAATCAATCATGCTAGATGCCAACGCTGGTTCCTCCACCACATCTCAGTCCCCTGCCCTTCACCCCGTTTACACCGTGACAAACATTCAACACAAAATTCGAGTCTTGGTACCAAGGTGTCATACTCATCTTGGGTCAAACTCTTTCTGCTTCATGCACGAGGTTATGATGTTCTTCATCATATTGATGGCGCAAACCCTCCTGCTACCACAGATCCAACGTTTGATTCCTGAAACAAAGTTGACGCCATTGTCCTACAGTGGATCTACGGGACCCGCATTAAGAATAATACAGAATAATGACTAGGCTAATTTACAGAAACTACAATTAAGAATTACAATAATTTACATAAATACGGGATTGACTAGGGGGGGGTCATCTTGTATAAATGAGTAGTCATGGGTGGAAGAGTTGGAGGGGGTTTAGAAAGGGAAAGTGTTTTCATCAAAGGTGACATGCCGAGATAGGATAATTTTGCCCGTTGTTAGGTCGAGGCAATGATAACCCTGATAGTCCGGGGAATATCCTAAGAAAACACAACGAGTGGAGGGAAGGCTAAGCTTGTGAGGACGAGTGGCGGATTGATTTGGATAGCATGTGCAACCAAATACCCGTAAATGGTCATAGGTGGGGTTTTTGAGATAGAGGGCGGAGAGAGGAGTACGGTTATGAAGTACTTTGGTAGGAAGAATGTTGTGTAGGTAAACGGATGTGTGAAGGGCTTCAACCCAATAGGTGGGAGGGATGGAGGCATGAGTTAGAAGACACAACATTATTTCGTTGTGTCGTTTGATCATACGCTCGGCTTTCACATTTTATTGGGAGGTGTGAGGGCACGAGAAACGGAATTGAAGACCGTTTGTGATGGAAAAATTTTTGAAGGAAGTGTTAGCAAACTCACCACCCATGGAAGGACTTAATATTGCAATAGAATTGAGTTTTGACAAAACTGTAAAATTGGGTGAATTTGGTAAAGGTCTCAGACCTGTATTTTAGTGGGAATACTTGTATTTTAGTGGGAATACCCAAGTGTAGTTAGTGAAGTTATCAATCAATATCATGTAATGCTTATAACCATTATTACTTAAAATGGAGGAAGTCCACAAATCACAATGCAAGATATTAAATGGCATAAGTGTATTTGACAATTAAGTATGAAATGATAAACACTTATGTTTAGATAACTGGCAAGAATTGCAAACATCCAAAGGATTTATTTTATTACAAGAAATAAAATTGAAACAACGAAGAAAATCCAAAACATGTAATCCCGAACGTCCAAGACGATCATGCCAAGGATCGGGTGAAGATGAAGTAAGCAATGCAGAACTAGAAACATTGAAAGTGTTGGTGACTGTGTATAAGTGGTTGGAACTATCGTCACGGCTCAAGATCCTCCCAGTCTTGTAGTCCTTCACAGAAAAACCAAAGGGATCAAAATCAACAAAGGCCCAATTGTCTATAGCAAAACGAGGAACAGACACGAGACTTTTAATTATATTTGGTGAATAAAGGACGTCTTTAAGGTGTAGGTTGTGTGAGGAACCAGGTAAGGTAGTGTTTCCTGATCCAAGAATTGGTATTGATTGTCCATTACTAACAAAAATAGACTTAATAGGTGTAACATTTGAGGGAACCGAAACCATACCTGAGTCGGAGCTGAGGTGATTGGTGGTGCATGTGTCCATGTACCACTAATCATCAGGGGGCTGCATTGACAGCCTCAAAAGCATACCCGAGTTGAGAAGGTTCCACGGGGTTCACCTCAGTAAGATGTTCCTATGGTTGGGTAGTAGACTGTGTAGGTGGACGAACTGGAGGAGTCTGCTATGGAGAGGTTGTGGGCTGATAGTGAGTGGCCCACCCCTGTTGATAGTGAGTGGCCCACCCCTGTTGATAGGGAGTGGCCCACCCCTGGTATCAAAGATTTGCTAACTGCATCATTTCATGTGGATTTCACAGCTCCTCCTGTGACACATCCCTCTTTATTTGCAAACACGGTTCTCGGATGGCATATCTTTTACTTTATGGATGACATCATTCTTACCGCATCTGATAACCAACTCCTTGGTGACATTATTTCTTCTCTTTCAAACGAGTTTGCCATAACCGATTTGGGACGACTACATCATTTTCTAGGGATTGAAGTCACTCAGAAATCTGAAGGTTTATTTCTTTCACAAGAAACTTATGCTACTGACATCATCGCTCGAGCCCACATGCAAAATTGTAAACCCAGCTCCACTCCCTGTGACATTGATTCTAAACTGAGTGCCACAGCGGGAGACCCAATTTTCAGATGGCACTTCAGGTATCCGACTTTTACCAAACCTGACATCGCATACGCAGTGCAACAGATTTGCCTATTCATGCATACTCCTCATGAACCTCATTTTAAAGGGTACGGTTTCTCATGGCCTTTTGATTACTCCCTCCAAGTCCACTAAACTTACTGCATATTCAGATGCCGATTGGAGGGTTATCCTGATTCCAGACGCTCAACATCGGGTTATTGTGTATTAATGGGAGATAATCTTCTCTCTTGGTCCTCCAAGCGACAGCACACGGTTTCCCGTTCTAGGCAGAATCCGAATATCGTGGTATTGCAAACACCACCGCCAAGGTCACCTGGCTGAGAAACTTACTACTTGAGCTCTCGGATCCTATCCGCGATGCAAGTATTATCTTTTGTGACAATGTATCGGCTGTATATCTCTTTGGTAACCCTGTCCAACACCAACGCACTAAACACGTTGAAATCGATATTCATTTTGTGCGGGACAAGGTTCGCATAGGCGCTATCCGGGTGCTACACATTCCTGCTGTTTATCAGTACGCGGATATCTTCACAATGTAACGAACCAAAATCCGGGTTTCGTTTTCAAATAAATAAATAATTTAATAAATATTATAGTGAAAATAATATTTATGAAATAAGTTGAAACAAGTGGGTTTCAAGTTAGTAATGGAGTTATGTTAGTTTTTAACTAATTATAGAATGAAATGGGTAAAATGGAAGTTAAGGGACTAAAGGTGTAATATGGCAAATCTGCCATATTGGACTCTTTGAAGTCAAAATTAGTCTCATTTGTTATGTTGGATCGTTCTTGAGCAAGAGAGAAAAGAAGAGAAATCGAATTTGAAGCAAAACGTGCATTTGGAGTTTGATTTGTGGGGGTTTTGGCTTGCACATCACTCTCCTAACATCAAGTAAGTGATTTCCTTCCCTTGATTTCACTTTAAATGTGATTTTTGGTGGGTTTTGGAGAAATCCAAAAATTGAGTATGCATGTGGTAAATTAGTGTTAGATTGTAGATAATCTAGCTAAACTAAAGGTAAAGAGAGGTGATTAACATCCTAGAACCCTTTGATTTTGAAAAGTTAGGGTTCATATGGTGAAAATTGGGGGTGTTTGGATCATGATGCTAGAATGATGAGTTAGTGAGATTAAGTGTTTAGGTGGTAATAGACACTTGAACAAACACCAAATTAACCTAATAAAAGTTATTGAAGGAGAAATTAGTGTCAAGGTATTGGAAAGAAAACTCAAGTAGGTGAGTTTGTATTGAAAGAGGGTGTTTGGTTATGGGAATAACCCAAACGGGTTAGTTTGGGTTGGAAATGGAAATTGAGTTGTGGACTCAATTGTAATGTGATTATGTATGTATGATAGATTACTAAACTAGATGTATATGTTTTGGTAATCAAATTGCAAAGCTAGAAGGTGGTGCGGGATCTTCTAACTCAAAAGGTAAGTGCCTTTGCACTTACTTAGTAATGTTGAAAATTGGGTGATATATGTGTTATGATGCATACTATGTGTTGAAACGAATGTGTGTGATTATTGAATGAACTAGTATGTGGAAAAGTATGAATGTAGTTATAGTGATAAAACTATAATGGATATGTGTAAATGAATGAATGTGGTTATTGTGGAAATACCTTAATGGTTATGTGAATGAATGTAGTTATAGTTGAAATGCTATAATGGATATGTGCAAAGAGTATGAATGTAGTTATAGTGTAATACTATAATGGATATGTGTGAATGAGGTTATGATTTATGAATCATAATGGATATGAGGTTATGATCTAAGGATCATAATGGATATGAGGTTATGATCTATGAATCATAATGGATATAAGGTTATGGTTAAAATACCATAATGGATAAGAGGTTATGATCTAAGTATCATAATCGATATGATGTTATGGCCTAAGAGCCATAATGGATATGAAATGATGGAAATGAAGGTTAAATGAAAGAAATGAAACTTGTAGTAGAAATGCAAGTGTTATGATCCTTAATTGACCAAATGGGTGTAAACGGGTCAAATGGGTGAATTGGTGGAAACAAGTGATAAATACTTGTTTGTTATGTTTATCTTCATTACTAATGGTGAAATGTTCTTGTGGTTATGTAGGAAAAGCTCTGATGTAGATCAAGGTCAAGTCCGAGACGTTGAAGGATTCTCGTACGCGTTTTGGTATTTTGGGGGTTTAAAAGAAAATCCTTAGTTTGCTATGTAAATTGGTACAAAACTTGATGTTTTGGTGAATTTTGGTATTGTGTATATGATGTTTAAGTAACGGTCAAAATACCCAAGTGTTGGGAGTTTTTGGTGTCAAGTGGTTTTGATGAAAAATGGCAAAATTTGACTTAGTGTTGGAACTGGGCAGCTAAGTAAACTTTCTGTTTACTCAGCCACCTCGCGGTACGCGAAGAATAGGGCAAGGTCTCTCGCGATACGCGAGAAACTTGTCTTCCGGTCAGGTGATTTGGCACTCCCTTGCGGTACGCGAAGGGAGGTGACAAAACCCTCGCGGTACGCGAGAGCAAAAAAAAATCTTAGGATAAAAGCTTCCACGCGTTATATGTTTAATTAATTGGTTTTCCAATTAAGGGTGTTACACACAAAGGGTCTTCTTACTATTTCAGAGATTCAAGTACAGTCAAAGCATTCACCCCCATACTCAGACTGTGGGGGCGTAAGAACTAATAGTAAGAACTCTAAATACGGGCTTGACTAATAGTAAGAACTCTAAATATTGAAAAAAATGTAAAATTACCAAAATATCCCTCGCTATTGAGGATGTCTATCTTTACATTTTGGAACTAATTATCTGAAGTCACAATAATCAGTTTGTAATGATGATAGTTTCTTCTATCAAATAACCAGTTTTGGATAATTAGTTTCAAACTAGCTGCAAATAAGAAAAAAAAAAGTCATTATTTAAGGATAACATATGATTACTTATTAACCACTTCTTTTAGCCTAATTTGTGCAAAATAACTTCACAAAAAAATAGAATCAAAATATGGCGCTTGTGTGAGAAAGTATAAACAAACCGCACTTCAATTTCAAATTACTAAAGCCTCACCAGTGCTATGTGTTGAGCAGCTGCAACTCTTGGTTTAACAATCTCACAATTAGCAATCACAAGTGTGTTCGGAACGCTACCATCAGTCTGGAATGAATATTAGAAAGAAGAATATAAAAGTAATGTCATTTAATTTAAATTCCTTACAACCTTACACACGGTATGCTTCAGTCCCCCAATTTAACTCTTTAAAATATTAAACCAAATAATGTTGGTGAATTAGTATTAACAGAGAGCTTAATAAATCACTTGTTGATTATTAAAACTCTCCATGTTAAAAGAAAAGGCTCCATTCACCTGTTCTGAAAGGTAGAGCCGTTGGTGATTCTTGTAAGTCGTTTGCTCTAGCAGGGCCCCCCATCTGTTAACAAAACAATAGCCAATGTGAGTAACGGAATTGCAAACAAAACTTCTCAATGTAGCCTTTGCACACACACACACAACTAATTCAGTACAATTTACCCAGGCTTACATGGTCCCTTGTGAGGCCTTAAACATAACAAATTTGGGATAAAATACTCATTAAAAAAAGATTAACCAGACTTTATGAGGTGAGTTAAGTAAGTTATACTTATATTCAAAAAGGACGGTGAGTTGGATGAAACCCTAATTGTGGAGTGGATGTTCAAATTTCTCTCGCTCCCTACGTCAAATTAACAATGTTTAACTTGTATGAACAGCAAAGTGACAGCTAGGGTTTAACAGGTTAAAATTTCTACTCTACTTGCGTCATGTGATTAAGTAAGGTTTAAACCATAGTCACATGGATCGCTATCAGTGCCACGATCCGCGATCCAGAGCGGTCGTTCCCAATCGCGGTCAGAGTCGTACCGATCGCTAATGGATCGCGATCCGGTTCGGTGAATTTGATCAATCCCGATTTTTGGAGATATCGAACCTTTCTCCTCCGATTCACCTTCCCGGTTGATAAATACGGCGATCCGGGTGGTGAATTTGATCGATCCCGACTGAAAACCCAACAGTCTTGGTTTAAAAAAGCGCGAGGCGAGGCGTTTCGGTCCCAAAATCCGAGGCGCCACGCCTCAGGCGCGAGGCGAGGGCTTCACGTATGCGAGGCGCTAAAACTAAAAAATAATAAAAAATGTATTATGCATGACACACTTCACTTCTTAATCATAAAAACACAAAACATACTTTAATACTTAGAAGTTAAAAGCTTAGAACATAATTAAACATTCATAAATTGGTCACAGCCTCACAGGATAAGCTCAAATATGGTTACAGGCCTGATTTAGGGTTATTTAAATTGGTCACAGCCTCACAAGTTAAGCTCAACTACAGATTTAGGCCCAAATTGGTTTAAATGATGGGCCAAGCCCAACTGATTTAAAGCTAAAAAACGTGAAAATACATGAAGCGGCGCCTCGCCTCGCCTCGCGCTTCAAGCCTGAGGCGGCGTCTCGGAGCGCTTCATGTATCTCGGGCGCCTCACCCATTTGAGGCGTTTTGCCCAGCGCCTCGGGCGCCTCGCGCTTAAGGCAGCGCCTCACGGTGCTTTTTTAAACCAAGCCAACAGTCTCTGTGTGAATTCATTGAATTACTCTGTGATAAACGAATTCATTGAATTTTACTACCCTGCATTAAAGACGCCGACTTTGACTTTCACATTCACACTTCACACTATATTTTATTAAATGTGTCATTTTATTAAATTGATTATGAAATGCTTTTTTATATGAATCGTATTATTATTAAATGTGTTATTTTAAATTGAATGAAAATTTCTATTTTAAACGCTTCTGTATTAGATACTATGTACCAGAATTTATGGTACACCGTACCACGTACCGAATTGGCGTTCTGAATGAGCCTACCCCCCTCGTACCGGATTTGAGAAATGTACGAACCGCGTACCCGTTTTCGTTCCGCGTACCGAAACGTACCACGATCCATGTGACTATGGTTTAAACATTTATCATCTTTTAAATCACCGAATGCGGATGTGATAAGAATAGTAAACAGCAAACAGCGATTGAACCTGTAAAAAAAACCCTAGAAGGTGTACGAACCGGCACGAAAGAGATGGCCAGACGAGGTTGTGATTGGCGAGCCAGTCGTAGAGGATAGGGACGACAGATTTCCACTTTGTGTAGCGCTCTCCTTTCCCACCTCGCTCCTTCATTCTCTCTCACTCTCAACCTCCACTGCACTGCGAGTGTTTGTAAATTCCACCACTACTTTTAAGTCAAACAAGACAAATGTTTGCTGTTTTTATTAGGGGTGTTCAAAACCGGATACCCAAAATTTCAGATATCCAAAAATTTGGGATAGTAATCCGAAATTTCAGATACGGGTTCGGATAGTAAACCGGATATCCGAATTCTAAAGAAAAAAAAGTTGTAGAGTTCTAACTAAATTCCAAATAAATAAACTAGTTCTAACTTCCAAACAACAAATTAGGGGTAATGACCACATTGATACATGACACAATGAAACATATACAATTGCAATATTTAAACACCACATTATTGAACAGAACACAAAAAATACCTTTCAATGTGTGAATTAGGTAACTGATGGTGTCTAGAAGTGGAGTAGGAGGTCTCTGCGTGTTACTTGATCACACCTACTTTTTTGTTTAACTGTTCACAACAATCAAAACCAAATAACAATTTATCTTCAAACGAATCAAAACCTAAAACAAAATCATGAAATTGGAACGTATCGAACCTGATTGTAGGGTTTGTGCGAAGATTGATAGGGTAGTAGATCTCTTCCAAACAAGCAATATTGAAACACGGGAGTGTGAGAGGTAATCGACCGGGAGCGGCGGGCGGATTTGAAGACGGCTCGGCAGGGAGGCGGCGGGCGGCGTCCGCTTGTGTGTTGGGTGGGGGGAAATGGAGAGCAGGAATGAATTAGTGTTTCTTTTTGTGTTATACACACACAGGGGACGGCTTTCGTACATATCGTACTAAGGGTTCAAATCGTATGAATGGTATTCAACCGTCCGATTAATATGATCTAGTGTTGGGGATAACATGGTGTCATAAACGTAATTACTTTAAAAGAAATAATGCGCCTTCCAGGTTAAAAAGGGCATAAATGTCAATTTTTTTTAAATAATCACGCTATTGCTCGACTTTTTTTAATAATCACGCTATATAGCGTGATTTTTTTCACGTAATCACATTTTTCACATAATCACGTAATTACGTGATATATAACAATCACGTAATCACTTTTTTCCATTGCTGCACATTCTTCATTTGTTTTATAATCACGTGTATTTTTCATTTGTTGTTAAGGGTGGCAAGACCAGCTGCTCATGTTTGATTGGTTTTCTTTTATATTTGGCCAAACTTCTAAATTCTAATTCATCATTCCTCTTCATCTTTTTTTCTTTCTCTCTCTACATGATGCTTCTAACTAGGAATATGATTTCAATAAACATGGATTTTACCTTTTACGTTTTTTAGGTAAACCAAATTCGTGGATTTTACCTTTTACGTTTTTCAAACATGAATTTGACATTTACGTTTTTTTGCTAAACCAAATTTATGTTTTTTACCTTTTAATTTTTTGATTTCAACTTTAACGTTTTGATTTATAAAGGTTTGGTGAATCCTATGATTCGGCAATTGAATCACGTTTTTTATTAATGAAATCACTTAATTACGCATTACGCATGTATAAATTAATAACGGGTACTATGCAGTTAATGTGAAAAAATATCGGTTATCGGTCAAGGACCGATATCTGAGATATCGGTTCTCGCGGTGAGATATCGGTGAGATATCGGTAATTTTTATATCATGCATAAACTTATATATATATATATAATATTAATAGTCAAATCAAAAGTCAAAAACATAAAAGATATCTCTATTTGGACATTTTGGGGCGGTGTTGGCATCAGACGACATTGTATTAGTGGGGTTTACAGATGCATGTAAAGATGGAGTTGTTCGACCATCAATTATCAATTTATCAAATCTGTAAACATGAGTTTTTTGTATCAATATACACACATATATAAAATGATGAACATATCATATCAACATAGAAAGATTACTGTAACTGGATTTTATCAAAGAAAATCTACTGTAACTGAATTTTATCAAAGAAAAGATCATCTCAGCTGTTATATCTAGTTATCTACTGTAGGTTGTAGCTGAATTAGTGAATTATATCACATAAACCAACTAATGTAACTGAATTTTATCAAAGAAAAACAGGTCAGCGACTTGGAGTTGATTGTAACTGAACGTACCTTGTGAGTTTCTGCAAATTAGGGCTGTGAAGCAGGTCATTAGCTTGTAGTTGTCGATCGATTGCAGCTTGGAGTTGTCGATTGATGATTGCAGGTCAGCTTGGTGCTCCGATTGAAGGAGAAAGTGGGATAGCAGGTCAGACATCGATTGATCGATTGAAGGAGGGCCGATTGTAGTTAGGGCATAAATCGATGGGTTTTTGGACTATTGGGCCAACCTTTTTTAAACGAGATCGGGCTTTAGTGGGGCAAAAACACATTAAAAAGGGCCAGATTAACAAAACCGATATTATCGGTATTTTGACCGATATATTGAACGTTCTTTATCGGCGATATATCGGTAAATATCGCCGATATTATCGCCACCGATATTTGGTTAAACCACCGATCACCGAGATATCGGTGGTATCGACTGCATAGAACGGGTACAATGACAAAAATATCTCTCCCACTCAAAATTAAAAGGGACACGCGGTGCGCAATTATCCCTTCGTACGCTTCGTACGAAATAGGCCTTTTATATTTAAAACATCCCCTATATATATTTATTTATTTATATTTAATTATAATAAATAATTTAAAAAATAAGTAAATTTAATATTTCAGATTTGGATATCCGAAATATCTAAATTTTTCCCACATTAATACCTGAATCCGAAAATTCGGATATCCAAATTTTTGGATAATTCGGATTCAAAATTTCAAATAATTTAAGTCCTGTTTCGGATTCGGATTTTTTTTAACTCCCCTGGTTTTTATATAGGTGCGACTAAGATAAAGATAAATAACAAAGTAAACTTCGTTTTTGCTCCATGTGGTTTGGTCCAAATAACGTTTTTGGTTCATTAGTTTTAATTTAACCTTTTTCCTTCTTGTGGTATGTAATTTATCTTAATTAACTTCAATCCACTAACAACCTTAGTTTTTTCTGTTAGGTTTTTAGGAAAAGACTAAAATACCATTGTGTTATGTAATTATTATATTTAGGAATACTTCAAGGGCCTTCTATGTACATTATCATTTAAGGCCATTTATGTAAATTATTATTATTATTAGAGTAAATTACTATTTTGGCTCCTGTGGTTTGGCTCATTTAACCCTTTTAGTTTAAAAAAAATCTTTTAACATTTCAACACCTAACGTTTGAATTTTGTAACAATTTCAGCCCCTGAAACTTGTAATATCCAGTATTTTTTGACATAATTTTTCCTAAATCCTTACACGTGTTATAAATATAAATCTTAGGAAACTTGTTAAAAGACTATATTAAGCTAACTTATGTATAATTATAATTGAGATATATATATATATACACATTTGAGACTTATTTAAAATATATATATATATATATATATATATATGTATCTTATGGATAAAATGTATTAAATTCTTAAAACTTTATAGTTTTATAATTTTATAAATAATATAATTAATAAACTTATATTTTTCATATTTAAACATGTAAACTATAAATCTTATAAATTATTTTATAAAATTATAAAATAATAAAAGTAAATAAAACTTATAAAACGTATATAGTTTTATAAAAAATAAAACACATTTATTTTTATAAAGTATAGGGACCGAAACTGTCATCTTTGAAACTTGTTTTAAACAAAAATCCATGTTTTGGGCATAAAATGAAAAAGCTTTGAAACCTCAGGGACGGAAAGTGCAAATAAGCCAAACTTCCGTACTTGAAACCAGTCACGAGTTCGATTCCTCCAAGGGCCGGTTTTACCCCCGTTTATTCAGAAACGCGTTATCAGGACGAATTGAATGCTCCCCGAGCTCCTAATCAAGCATGCAACCAAAACCCAATGTGTATCAATGCACGAATTTAACCCTAAACACCGCGTGGTTCGAATTTGAATTCGTATTACTCATTCATAAACTTCCTAAGTAATCCATCATTAAATGATGAAATTGACTATAAATACCTGTTGGAACACATTGACGACATCACACTTTAACTTCCCATTATCTCAATTCCATCAAATCTCACCTGCATTTACCGATTAAACTCTGTGACAGCCGACTGTAAACTCGAACCCGTTCTCCCTCATCGCGATATCAAATCAGGTAATTCTCATGCCAAAACCTTCATTTTCTTACAAGGATCAAAAGCCCTCTATAAATTTGCAATGACAAAGGGATATTCGATTCGTATTTAAGGGATTTCAATTCTAGGGTTCATCGGGAATTAAGGACGATTTGAATTATTGTTTATCAATTTTCTTTTCTGTATAAATCATAGTGAAGCCCGTAGCCGGGTGGTTATGTGTGTGTGTGTGACTCGGTTGGCCCGGGTTCGATCCGGCCAACCCGAGTTTTGCCTCTTTTATTTTTTTAGCCTTTGTAAATAGGTTTTTAAATCCTTTAACTATTTTTATAAAATCTGTAAAACTTATATAAACTTAAAACTAAATTTTATTTATACTTTTGTATTCCAGAACTATTTGTTATTTAATTAAATCTTATAAAGAATTAATCTTTAACATTAGTTTTAAATCATTAAAAACTATAAAAATACTTTTAAACTATATAAAACTTATATTCTAAACAGAAACTATTTTATAAAAATCTGGTTATTATTTTTGGAATAATAAACTTATTTTGTTTTAAAACTTTAATTTATTTATAAATTCTTAATTAAACAGAAAACTTAAATAAACTTTTATAAAAATCAGAAAAGTTTATAAAACTTATATAATTAGAAAACAGAAAACTTACAAACTTGTGCCTGGTTATAAAAAAATTTATATTTAAATAACTAAAAGTTTATTCATTTATTTGATTTAAAAACAGGAAATAAATATACTTTATTTAAAACTAGGATATTCGTAAAGTTATAAAATAAATAGAATTTATATTCATTTAACTCAAGGTTTGTTCATTTATTTAAATTAAATAAATATACATTATAAACTTTATAAACTTAAACAAAAACTTTATATATAAAGTTATAAACTTTATAAAATAAAACAGAAACTTAATGTTAAAACATTTATAGACTCATATAAAATTTGAATACTTATAAACTTATAATTTTAAACATAAACCTTATTTAAATACTTGCAAACTTATAAATTTAAAAGAAACTCTATATAAAACCTTATAAACTTATAATTTCATTTTAAACTTTAAAAATATTTATAAACTTATAATTAAAATATAAACTTTATAGAAAATTCTATTTAACATTTTATAAACTTATAAGTGTTTATTATTTATTTAAACTTATTTATTTACAAGTTAATTTATAAAATAAATACTTAAAAAATTAAATAAATCTCAAATGATTTATATTGATAATTATTCTTGTATATAATTATTTAACCTTAATAATTAGGTATTCCTTAAATAACTGTTATAAATCTTTAATCACTATTTATGCTTTAAATAATTTTTATTCTTGAAATAATAATAATTATTCTTTAATCATTTGTTATTCTTTAAATAATTATTATTTACTTCTAGAAATTATTTATTCTCTAAATATTTGATATTTATCCTTGATAATTATTCAGCCTTTATGTAACATTCATAATTTCTGATACTACTTACTTATTTATTTTTATATTTATTTTTACAATAATGATACTCCATTTGAATATCGTATTTGTCTCACTCATTTAAGTCACAATAATTATCATTTCAATTCGAAATTTAAACTTCACATTCGTATATAATTTTCCTATTTTATAACACATGTTGGAATAATGATATATATATATATATATATATATATATATCCCATACTATAGTTATAAGATCATATTTTAAATACTCATACAATTTGTAAATTTTATAAAAGAAAAAAATGGAAAGTTACTCTTTTATAAAATATTTATAATTAAACAAGTAATATTATAAAATGGAGTTTTCTATAGAAAATAATTATGATAAAATGAATAATGTTTAGTTTACAAGTTTTATAAAAATTATTTTATAACAAACTTTCAATTTAACTAGTTTGAACCCTCTAGGTATTTGAACCCTCATTTTGAACCCAAACCCTTTTTTTCAAATTGAACCCTCTAATCCCCAATTTTGACCAAATCCAACCATTTGAACCGGTTTGACTTTTTTTAAAAGTCAAACAACCCCATATTACCTAAGATTCTATACCAAATCTGATCAAACCCGACCAATCTAGACTTGCCTTGAACACTAGAACGGATATCGAATGTTTCTAAGCCAAAATAACATCTCAATTCGATCCTTGCATGGCCAATTTTGAAATTCAAATCAATTCAAACGGAATTGACTTTCTAGAGTCAAACCGTGTTTAATTCTATCATCAATCAAGGGATTTAGACGCGTTTATCACCCGCAAATCACGCACTGATTGATCGTGAATGTATACAACCCTAAAACCTGACCCAATTCATTCCCAATTAATCGAATTTACGCAAAATTCGTTCGATACCCGTCGCATTCAAACCCTTGATCGAACCGTGTAATTAAGATAAAATCAATCAAATTAATTTGCTCTCACACCTTCACATAACCCATTACAAACCCTCTGAACTCTCAATTCGGCTGCATTACGTCTCTGGAAAGCAGTCGAGCTCTAAGAACTCCGAACCCAAACTCTCGGCCATTCTCCATGGTTATCCAACCATTTCAGGCAATTCTTATGCCCTTAGTTTCGTATTGATCGCAGGACCATAAGCCCCATGATTTCAACTTAATCGGGGGCTTAATAGAATCAATTTAGGGGTTAGGGTTTGCGATTGCGAGTTGGGGAAGAACAGGTTCAGGTGTTGATTGTTAAAGAATTGATTGTTAAAGAATTTATGGAACAGATAAATACCAAGGTTTCCGCCCAGTTCCTCTAGTTAAGGTGCAAGACCCGTAAACATAAGGTCGCGGGTTCTAAACCCACGCCCGCAACCTTTTTATTCTATGTTAGTAACTGAACCCGATCCCCTTTTCAGTTAGTAGCTAACACCCAAGAGACCCGAACAGTTAACACGACAGACCCGTGGTCTAGCGGTGTGCACACTCGTGCTCCCCAGAACCAACCCGGGTTCGAAACCCGGGAACCTCCGTTATTTTTATTACACCGTTTTTCACACCCAAAAAATCTAAAAATATTTATTTTATAAACCTATCAC
The DNA here is from genome assembly GCA_023525975.1 of Smallanthus sonchifolius. Taxonomy (NCBI): domain Eukaryota; kingdom Viridiplantae; phylum Streptophyta; class Magnoliopsida; order Asterales; family Asteraceae; genus Smallanthus; species Smallanthus sonchifolius. Next base: position 37,968,994 of record CM042027.1, on the reverse strand, counting down.
TAACTAGACCAGATTGGTACAATAAATATACAATTTTAAACATAAAAATCACTATATTACACATTCAATTGTTTAAAATATTTCTATATATAAAAAGAAAAATCATTTTTAAAGGTTATTGTCCTTTATTTATAAAATTTCCAACCAAAGCTTTCAAAATACCTAATTTTATGAAACTTGATAAGAATTTTGGTAAATACTTAAAACAATATTATGAACTAATTCTTTTTAAGATTTGAAATTTATTTAAACAAATAAATTTTCTTACTAAACATATGTATAAATACATCTACATTTACATTTCACCTGTTATTAAGACACATTGTTTTCCTAATAACTAAATAAAAAGAATTTATTATCTTCTTGCATTAAAAATACATTTGGGGTTTAAATTATATTTATTTACCCAACGTTTTGGCACCCTATCATAAAAATTAAAATAAATAAATAAAGAATTTATTTATTTAAAACTCTAAGACAATTATTATAAACCTTGAACCTACATTTTGATCCAAGTATACACATCAACCTACTTACATCCTTTACTTGAAATAACCCAAATTTTTGTACGAATTCACATACATCAAAACCTGTTGAACCTAGATCTTGTCATAAACTTTGTGCATGTTATTAATTCACATTCATACAAATTCACTCTAGGTTTACTTTGTGATTACAAAATCACTTGTGCTACTTAATTGCTCGTGCTATCTACACCATTATTACATGTGAGTTTTACATAGCCCCTTTTTACACTGTTTTATATTTTTGGGGTGAAACATGAACATTACATACAATGATTTGCACAAACTACACAATACAAATCCATTTTACATTCTTGTGTGCAATTTGAGCTTTATGTTTGAGTACTAGGTGTGTTAACTATTTTTGTATGCAATTATATGTGCAATCATTAACTATACAAGCCGACGGTAAACAATGATAGATCTATTGAGTCTGACAAACCCACCAAGTTAGGGTGATTGTTACCGACAACACACTTTGTTTTGCATGCTAGTTACAAAGGTTTGATTGTACTACTTGGTTACACAATAGTAACTCTCCATAATTTCCTTATTAATCATGACTTGTATGGATTTGTTTACACACCACACTTTGATACTACTTCGAGTCTAAACCTATGTATGCTCACCAACTTTTTAGTTGACCTCGTTTTCATCATGTTTCAGGTACAAATGTTTGAGTTGAACAAGCTTGCTACACTTAGGATGTGGACCTAAATATTAAAATGAAATTTGTTATGTATTTTCTCATTTTTATGTACTTGTTGAATTTCATTGAAATGAAATGTGATGTTTAAACATATTACAATCTAGTCAACCATATGCTCATGAACAGTCTACATGTCCCGCCCTGACGTTTCCGCCGTCGGTTGGGGTGTGACAGATTGGTATCAGAGCCTTGGTTATAGGGAATTAGGTTATTAGACACTTTTGACCTTGACTATAACCTTAGGACACCCATACAATGCCATGCTACTACATGCTACATGACTAATTCTTGTGTGAATATTTCTACATGTTACCCTAAGTAATTACACTAAATGATACGATATTTAATGACTTATGTGTCACACTACTTGATAACTCTTGTGCTTACATTCATTATTATCTACATGTTACCTATGTGTTTCATTAAGTGCTATCCTAAGTGTAATACACACCAAAGTCTTCATACACCTTTGAACTCACACACATGATACTATCACCTCTTGTGAACAAAAAACTTAAACTACTAGGCCTAATATCCATTAATAATAAACTAAGAAGCCAACTTACCCTCCAAGAAGAAGAAGCATGCTGCAATAAATAAACCTCACTTTCAGGCCTCAAAGCCCATTCCACAATGATTCTCATCATGACCATGAACCCAACGATAGTGTTATTATTACATGATGGCTGGAAGAGTGTGTACACCATGAGGGATTCTAGCTAAGGAAAGACAGGGTACTTAGCCCCTTTTCCTTTTTGCTTGTTTATAAAATTGGGGTGGAACAAGTATCAAACTTTCAGACTTATACAATTCTTGTATAACTATATCTATATGTTTATTCTTGTGTTATGTGCTTTTGAGACTTGTATAATTAAATTAAACTTAAAACTAGCATATTCATTAACTTTGATCAACCCTACAGTGACAATGATAGTTCTATTGTATTTGACCAATCCACCTAGATTGATTGACCCTTCGGGGGGGAGCCCATGGTGATTGTTATTGAATCTTAAACTTTTAAGGGTAACCTGCGTGTTATGCCTAAACTTGGTTGGAGGGTTGAAATGTACAATGTTTAAACTTGTTTGTTCTCACACTTATACTATAGAATGCATGTACATAGTGAATTGTAAAACTTTTCAAAGACTTTGTTAAACTGTGTCAAAACCTTCGTATCTCACCAACTATTTTTAGTTGATAATTTACTCAACATGTTTCAGGTACACTAGCATGAGGCTTGTATTGTTATCACTTAGGATGCTTTGGACCTAGAATACTCATCAAATAAACATTGTATTCTTGTCATGTATTGTCTCATTCTTTGTATTAAACCTTTTAAAGTCATTAATGAAATATTTAAACTTTAATAGTCAACCTTGTGCTTTTTTAACAACCGCGTCCGCCCCGACGTATAATCCGCCGTCGGTTGGGGTGTGACAGATTGGTATCAGAGCATTGGTTATAGGGAATTAGGTTATTAGACACATAACCTAGACTATAAATTAGGAATCCCAAACATGAGTTACCTCATGTCCTTTACTAGGAATCTTCTCTCTATTCTATTCTTAAATCTTAAACCTTATACGTGTATTCTTATACTTGGAACCTTATACCTCTACCTACTTGCGTATTACAAGAATCTACTACGTCGAAGTTATATTGTTAGACTTCAAGTCTAATCCAAAAACTAACTCTCATCAAGAGTATTTAAGTTCTAAACAATGTATGAGAACTTGTGCGGACAAGAAGGGTGCTGTATTCTGGGAAATTCTGTCAAGGAAAGCATTTCGTACAAATCCAGATCAACCGTTGCACTTGTATGCTTTCCTGGGAATTCTTGGGATGAGTGTCCACTTATAGGAATGCAAGACTTCTCTAACATTGGTGAATTTGAATTACTCTTGATGTGTCAACGTGCCTATTTAGTAATGTGTACTAAATGGGTACCATCTAAATGCTTTATACTTCATGATTTCACGACTTCAAAAACCTCATCTATGATCCTTACCCTATAATTCTTATGTTCATTCTTTCTTGTTGTTTTTCCTACAACATACCTACTGGTCATAAACAAAGCTGAAACTCTATGACACTTATGATACACTACTTAATACTATTTAAACCACACTATATGAAAACCCTTGTGTTTGTAAACATTCCAACCTTCATATTACCTGGCTAACCTCATTAAGTAACATCCAAAGCTTTCTACACACTTATACAACCCTAATTCTTCATACAATCTTAATCTTACACACATGACGTTACCATCCTTGCAAACAAAACTTAAGTCCATTGGGCCTAATATAAAAAACCAAGGAACCTGCTCTGAGATGAAGGAACCTGTTGAAATGAATAAACCTCACCTTAGGGCCTCAAAGCCCAGTCCACACTAAACCTCATCATGATCATGAACTCAAACGATAGTATTATAAGTCTAAACGATAGTGTTATTAGTACATAATGACTAAAAGAGTGTGTAGGCCCACAAGGAGTTCTGGCTAGGGGAAAAGTAGGATACTCAAGTGAGTCCCTTGTGACCCACCCTCTTTCCCAAAAAATCTCTTCATGAACACACCACTTACAAGTCAAGAATTACTTCTAAAATATTACTGTGAAGACTCAGTATTATGGATAATCAAACTTTAAATTCATGAAAGACTTCCATATTTAACACTTAGTAACTTCACCCCCACTTACAAACTTCTTCCCTTTTATTATTAGGTAATGGACTCGTAATATCCTCCTTCACCAGTGTATCGTCCTGGAGCGGAGTCTGACTAGGAAGGAGACAATGGATCACCAATCTACCGACCATCAGCATACCTAACTGAAAGGGCAAGGATTTGACCTGAATGCAAACTGGGTCAGAAACTCTGGTCTAAGACTCAGAACACCTGAATCTTCTCCACCGAGAACCCAACATCAAGCACCCCGTCTCCACAACCAGTTCTCATCTCCTCCGAGAGACCCATATCTTGCACCTGACCCGTATCACCCTAATCCAAGGGAAAGACATACTAGGGCACCCGCTAGTGTAATGGGAGTCCCGGTTAATGACATTCACAAGTATGTGAGGACCGCGAAATTTGCTAGGCGAGAGATGGAACACGGTATAAGGCACGACCTACTGAGCCAAAGGATTGACAACTTGATGGACCAAATATGGTGTCAAGAAGAGAAGATCACAACCCTGGAGGAAGACAGGGAGACACTTGAATGACGCACGGAAACCACTAGGGCGGATGCTAGGTTTGCTGTCCGAGTAACCTTAGCGGTACTCATCTTAGTCCTCATCTACTTCCTAGTGGAGAGCTATCTGAGACGTTAGTTGAAAATTTCTATTTTTATTGTTTTAGTTTCCGTTTAAGAAACAATTCCTTATGTAAGGGACTAAAAGTCCCAATTTTCAGGCGATTAATAATAAGTCCTATTTTGCAACTCAATTGTTATTTCTTTTTGGAATTGACACAAAACTTATCGAAGCTTCCCAAACATCACTTTTCATTCACTACAACTTAGTACTCTTACCTAAAACATTCTTAGTAAACAGTTCACCTTAATATCTGTTTTAAACAACAAACGACATATTAAGTTGACAAAACCTAAGTGACAAACATGACCAAAGAATAAAATTTAAATAAACATCCTATTTTGAAAAAAAAGACTTCCAAAACAACATGACTTATGAAATGCTATCTTGATCAACTATGGCTTTTACTTCATAAATAGTTACTATTACTAAACCCTGGCTAAATAAATTGCTTGTTTAGCCATGTGTTTTTCCCTGAAATATTGTACATCTATTCTTTCAACTCATTACATTCTATCTACATTCAAGCAAAAATGAACTACAAATTACTTTTACAAATAGATTCCATTATTCGTGAACACACTACTATGAATACTATAGGAACCTCCCCGTTATCTTACACTATCAGTAATACTTTCCACGTCAAACGAATAAATCTTTCCACGTAGACATTAACCATGAACCACAACGAGGATTAAAAAGCTAACACCCAAGTACACGTCAGTCATGAAATTCAATAAACTTACATATGCACGTTCACAAAATACACACTAACAAAGGCAGTACTTTAAGTCGGGAGGGACACACTTCGTTACGTGATACAGAAATCCAAAACAACACTCAAACCCGTACCCTTGAAGCTCAATACCTTTCAGTTACCGAAAGGAACATGTACAACAAAATGTCATGTAGAGCTTAACTTCAATTAGAACCTAAGCTCAATGATTTGCTTTACTTCTTAAATCATACCTAGATTCCTGATGACCTTTGTACATTCATCTTAAAATGAGACTTATGAGACTCATTACTCGTTTCATTTGATTCGGATAAGTTGCACAAAAATCTTCGTTACTAATACTAGTAACCGGTATTAAGAAGGACATTGATCTCTCTGTAGCAAAGTGACTTGCTTGTCTTAAAGTTACAACCAAACATCAATATCCATCTAGTCTTCTTGAACAGCCAGAATCTCCTGTATAGGGAGAAAGAGCGTATAACAATGGACTTTATTTTGAAAACTTCCTTACACCTCTCATGATCACCAGGGTATTGGAGTAATCACATTATACTCAAGGCATGATCATACACTTTGTTCACTAAAGTTGAAAGCTGAAAAACTTTAAAGCTACTCGGAGTTTGACGTATTCTTGTTCAAACACGAGGAAGATGTAAAACTTTAAAGCTACTTGAAGTCTGACGTATTCTTGTTCAACAAGAGTAAGATGGTTAATTGGGCTTATTTCACCAATTCAAACAAGAACCAATTCTAGGGTTCTTAATATTTTCAGTTTAATCGAACTCCATTGCAGACTCAATTTAAATCCAATTAAATTATACCATTAGCTTCGCAATCTTCAACCATGTGAAAGCCCTTTGCTAATTCAAACTTATAACATCAATCCTGTAGGTCCACATGACTCATCTACAGATCGATCTCGTGACAGGACGTCTCGATAACACGGAGTGCGGAATCCTACTGTGTTAACGTATGTATATGAATTGACAATAGAAACAACAGGTAAATAAACTTATATTTGTATTCCACAAAACACAAAGTTTACAGATTCACAGAATACACTCGATTTAGTCCCTCTGCTGTTACTCTAGAACAGAAGCTGTAAACACCTATTTATAGACACAAACCTGCTATAGGCGAACTTAACAAGTTCGCTTCAAATATGCTTAGGCGAACTTAACAATTTCACCTCTAATAGAGTACGCGAACTTAACAAGTTCGCTCCTAAAGATGCTTAGGCGAACTTGTTAAGTTCGCCTCTCTATGAACTTATACAGAATTTTATCAACAGTTACAAAACATGTCCTAACAGACTCCCCTTTAACTGTTGCTAACAATTCTATCAATTACAAGTCAAAAACTCTAAGACTAAGACATAATATCTTCAAGCTCGTTGTCACCAGAATATGCTCCAACAGACTCCCCTTTGACAACAGCTTTAGAAGATTGTCGTCTGTCTTCATATATCATCAAACACACTGTAGTCTTTGTCTTGTTCATCTGCATACTCTCTCTTTATTTCTAGAAGAAAACTTAGGAGAAGGACCCCTTGTCAACTTCTGTCTACAAATTTCATTTATGGCAAAGGAGAACAACCAATAATAACCAACAATTAAAATTTCCATGGAAGCTGGAAAAATAAAATCTTTTTGGTTTTTCAAACATAAGAAAGACAAAATATTTTTGGTTTTTCTCTATATAAACTGAAATGTAAAATACAAAATCACATCTTTTTGGTCGAACATCACGAGTAAGAAGATCATATCAGTATATATGAGATATCAATCACACATCTTGGATATAAAATCCATAAAATATCAAATGGTATCCTATGTCATTCTTTCAAGCCTTGACCAATCAAACTAATATATTTCAAGATTATCACACTCTATCTTTTCAAGACTTTCATATTGCATGATATGATACGCGATAAACATTCAAAGAAAATAGGATCAGGCTATGACACACAAATTCAAATTGTCAATATTATAAAATTTGAAACTAAAGCATCTCATTCCCACTTTCTTGTGAGTTAAGGTACCATTTAAGTATGAAATACAACGTGTACCCCACTAGTATGCCAACAGAAAGTAAATGCACTATCTTTAAGACATATGAGATTTTAGTAAAGATTATCCGAATTTCTAGAATGATGAGACATCACTTAGCACATGAACAGCAGAATCCAAATTGGATTGTATAGGAATCAATGAGATTCTGAATCGAATGATTCAATGTCTTGGCTTATATATGTGGAATCATACGATTCAGGTACGTGGATCCAACTGTTATCTGGATTATGAATTCAATGGAATCAGTAAAGATGATTTATCAATATGATCCAAGGGCTAGTATATGTTTGACAGATGTTGTCAAGTACATATCTTGATTATACTTCAAATTGCATGCTTTTCTGGACATGGACACTAAAGCAAATCGAATGAATAGTGCTAAGGACATAACCCGAAACTGATCTCATAGGACAATCTTTATTAAAAGCTAATATTCTTTATCTGATAGTGATCTTTTAACACACACACCCAGACATAAATTGGGTTCAAATCACAGTTGTAACATATGCAATTATGATTTCACACTACTAATGGTTTAGTGACGCTTTTAGTCTACTGACAATTCAAATTATATGCATACACAACACTATCATTTCCTATTTGTGTAGTCTCTGAAGTTTAGATCAAAACATATATTTCAGATATATTAACATAAAGCACCAACCAGTTAATCTAAGGTCATGTGTGAAATAACATCTACTGATGTACTATCATCTCTTCTTTAACTTCAAGTAATGTAGATTTTATCTTTTTCAATTTGTTTAGCTTTTTCAAAATCTTTATTAAAGAAAGTAAAACAAACGAAAATAAAGTCTTCCATGAAAACATTTTATGAAAAACATTTTACTTGGTTACTCAGGTTTAAGCAATTTAATCAATTAAAAACTCAAACCGATGTAGTCGAATGTAATTGAATGTCTTTGCCTTTGTCAACACAGTTCTGTACTCCCCCTATCCTGTAGACTCCCTCTCAACTAGTCAAATGGTTGCATCAATGACTTTATGCTCACCATCGTCATCCTAAGTTCCAGGTTGTCCTTTATTGTGTGTGACATATTCTCCCCCTTGAGCATCAAGTCGTTGAATCAAATAGATTTCTCAGTTATCAACAACTCTTTACTCTTGCAGATGTCATTCCCAGTCATGTGCTATGAACAACCACTATCAACAAACCAAATGTTATTAATAGTCCCTCTTGGTTAATCCTGCACAAATAACAAGCAACATTAATTTGAAATTGGGACCCAAGCCATGGTAGTCATGGGTCGTCCATCTGTATCAAAATAATAAACCTCACTCCATTCACAATCGAATCTCTCATCGATTTTCGGAGATTGTCGTTAGAAACAGAAACTTTAGATTTCCAAACATATTTCTGGTCATTAAGTTCTTTTTGTTTAAAATGTGAAGTGTTTGAACATTTTCTTTCATTTGAAAATTGATTTGATTGTGAAAACTCTTGTTATTCTAAAACTTTTCTAAATCTTCTGTTTCTCCTCCGTCTTTGAGGTCTAGAAAGCCTAACCTCATATTTTGAATTACCCTTTAGTGTATCATGAGGTTTAACCACATTTGGGTTAACATAAGGCTTACCAAGAGTTCTTACCTTTTCTAGAGTAACATGTCGGTTACCTTTGGAGTTGTGAGGACAAGCAGTTCGAATGTGACCCACAAGACCACAATAAAAGCAAGATCTTTTCTCACTATATTCTCTAATAAAAGGAATCTTCACACGATAAGATGCACTTGAAGAAGATTCTCCTACATGAACTTCTTTTGGCTTTAGTTTCTCTGGAACTCCAGATTTTGCAACATGTTTTGATTCAGGCTTCATCTTCTCAGGAAATACATGCTTCTTCCCTTTATTTTTATAAGGACATTTCACCACAATATGACCCATCTCATTACAATGAAAGCATGTACGCATGTCTTTATAATCTCTGACATATGGAACTCTCCATGAATTTGAAGAACTTCCAAATGTATAATTTCCAGATGAATTAGAATCAACCTTTAAGTCTTCTCTCTTAACCTCTTTTGGTATCCACTCTACCTTAGCTTCATCAAAATATTCATCATCACTCTCATCAGAATACACCATATCTTAACCTGTGACTGGATTCACTTTCAACACAGTCTTAGGATCTAAATCCTCATCTTTTATAATCTCAGGTGTAACAGAATAATTCCCGTTGAATGATGAAGGAACATAACCAATACCACTAGTTCCTTTCTCCTCTTTAGTATTATCATGATAATGTCCTAATAAGAATGATGAATTTCCAAAGCTTTCTAACTTTCTATGCAATCTAATCACCTCTGCTTTAGATTCGGCTATTTCCTTATCTTTCTCAGCAAGATCATTATTTCGTTTCTCAATTTCTGCAAAGGACATATCAAGGTGATAAGCCTGCTCTTTGATCTTCAAAGTCGGAGAACTTATATCCCTCTTCAGTGATTCTATCCTTTCAATACACACATTCTCATTTTCCTTTAATTTCTGGTTTACCGTGTGCATGGATTTCATATCACAAATGAGGTTTACATTGTCATCCATAACCCTCATCATTTTATCCTTCACTGAAATACAGTTAGAACAAAACGCTTCAGAGTTAGGAACTACCTCAGCTTTTACTTCTGAAGAAGATGCACCAGGAGCCATGAATACGTCATCATCAGCTTCACCCTTTTGATCAACAATGACAGGCTCTGTATCAATTTCTGATTCACTCAGATCATCTTCAACTGTCTAAAAGCTTTCTTCACTCATCACATCATTCTCAATAGATTGAGTACTTTCACCAGAACGAATACTCTCACTATCAGTTAAATCTGCAGAAGAATCACTTTGAGAATCACCCTGCTTCTCCAATACTTCTTTGATCAAGACCACAAATGCTTGAGTAGTTGCTTCACCATTTTTCTTCAATGCTAGATCTCTTGAAGTTGGACACTTCCCGAGACTATGAATGATTTCTTTTGGTAAAGACATCGTTAAAGTTTCACACGTTTTCATCTCATGATCAAACTTCTGCTTTTCTACTTTAGTAAGAGCTGTCACTTGTTTAGGAACATCACGAAATTCCAGAAAGTCAAAAGTAGGATACACATATCCTTCTGTTATTGGTCTGAACTGTTCGAACCGGACTTTCCAGCTACAGTAATCTGATATGCACAAAAGCCTCGGTGGCATAATTTCAATCTCATTATCATCATGAAATTGACATTTTGAAATTTTTACGAAAATATCTGAAAAAAATTTCCCTCCAAAATACTCTTTTTAAAATTTAAAAATTTCAAAAATGATATAAACCAACCATATAAGCTTTCCCTAAAAGTTTCCCTCCAAAATACTTTTTTTTAAGAACACTAGCGAACTAAATAAGTTTGCCAGATAATGCCTGAGCGGACTTAATAAGTTCGCTTGAACTGTGTGAAGCGACCTTGATAAGTTCGCCTGCTAAGTTCGCTTAAACTGAGAGAGGCGAACTTGATAAGTTCGCCTGCAACAAATATCAGCAAGTCCGCTTGCTTCAGCTGTAACAAACTCAGCAACCCAAACACGAACTCATAGCGCCGAAAATCATCATTTCTCACAGATTTGAAGGAATTGAAGGAAATTGAACAGTAGGATTTAGTATTTTATGAATTAGAACACTTCTATCAGATTAATTTCACCAAAATCCACCTCAAATCCACGAATTCAGCAGTAAAATCAGCTTCAAGAATTTGAAAACTCCATGGATACAAAAACTTCTAAAAACATTTCTTATCAAATTGTACACAAAAACGTCTCTAATCACCAATAATCAAACACAAATCATGAGCAAAAGCTCTGATACCACTTTTAGGTCCACATGACTCATCTCAGATCGATCTCGTGACAGGACGTCTCGTTAACACGGAGTGCGGAATCCTACCGAATTAACGTATGTATATCAATTGACAATAGAAAGAACAGGTAAATAAACTTTCTTTTTATATCACCAAACAGAGTTTAAAGAATACTTGATCGTTCAATCGTTCTCTCACGTGTGTTAAACAGACTCTGTAAACTCTATATTTATAGACATCAGTTCTGCAGTAGGCGAACTTAACAAGTTCGCTTCAAAGATGCTTAGGCAAACTTAACAAGTTCGCCTCTAATAGACTAGGCGAACTTAACAAGTTCGCTGCTAAAGATGCTTAGGTTAACTTTTCGCCTCTCTATGAACTTATACAGAATTTTATCAATAGTTACAAAACATGTCCTAACAGAAGTATTTTTCTCATTTTCCTTGTACGTACTATAAGCTTAAATCCTAAACTAGACCTTCCTACTTTAATTTCGGGAAGAAATTAAAATAGGGGAGACAATAATATCCATGATTTTCCAACGTAATTTTTCCTAAATCCTTACACGTGTTATAAATGTAAATCTTAGGAAACTTGTTAAAAGACTATATTAAGCTAATTTATGTATAATTATACTTGATATATATATATATATATATACACATTCGAGACTTATTTAAAAATATATATATGTGTATCTTATGGATAAAATGTATTAAATTATTAAAACTTTATAGTTTTATAATTTTATAAATAATATAATTAATAAACTTATATTTTTCATACTTAAACATGTAAACTATAAATCTTATAAATTATTTTATAAAATTATAAAATAATAAAAGTAAATAAAACTTATAAAACTTACTTAGTTTTATAAAAAATACAACACAATTATTTTATAAAGTCTAGGGACCAAAACTGTCATCTTTGACACTTGTTTTAAACAAAAATCCATGTTTTGGGAAACCTCAGGGACTGAAAGTGAAAATAAGCCAAACTTCCGGACTTGAAACCAGTCACGAGTTTGATTCCTCCCAGGGCCGGTTTTACCCCTGTTTATTCATAAACACGTTATTAGGACGAATTGAATGCTCCTCGAGCTCCTAATCAAGCATGCGACCAAAACCCAATGTGTATCAATGCAAGAATTTAACCCTAAACACCGAGTGATTCGAATTTGAATTCGTATTACTCATCCATAAACTTCCCAACTAATACATCATTAAATGATGAAACTGACTATAAATACCTGTTGGAACACATTGACGACATCACACTTTAACTTCTCATTATCTCAAGTCCATCAAATATCACCTGCATTTACCGATTAAACTCTGTGACAGCCGACTGTGAACTCAAACCCGTCCTCCCTCATCGCGATATCAAATCAGGTAATTCTCATGGCCAAAACCTTCATTTTCATACAAGGATCAAAAGCCCACTGTGTAACATCCCAAAAATAGTAAATAAATAAATAATAACGCGATCGAGATTTAATCATCATAGATGAAAGGAAAATGGATGGGCTTGGGCTCGGCTCCAACGGGTCGAGGGAAGCCTAAGTATATAAGGGCCAAGAGAGCCTCAAACTTGCAAACTTTAACCATTTGCAAAGTTAGAGAGAGAAATGAGAGCTCGGGCCTAGAGAGACCGAATTCGAATCCCAATCCAGGTAACGATTCGACCCTAAACTGAGTTTTTGTTTAATTTAGGATTTTCGGGTTTTAGCTAAATAGGTGACGTTTTTACGGATGAAACTTGAAAATAAGCTTAGAACAAACATTTAGAATGAAAACCGCACGTTTTGAACAAAGAAAGTTGTAAGATTGGCACGATCAGATCCGCATGCGAAAGTTAGGGTTTTTGCGGGGAAGCAGGTCCTGCGTACTTATCAAGTACGCAAGAAGCAGATCCTACGTACTTATCAAGTACGCAAGAAGTAGATCCTGCGTACTTATCAAGTACGCAAGAAGAATGTTCTGCGTACTTATCAAGTACGCAAGAACAAGGCCCTGCGCACTTGCTAAGTGCGTAGGCAGCAGGCCGGTTAGTAAAGTCAGTATAGTCGCCTAATTCAGAAAGGTTTAACCGTTAAAGTCAGGATTAGGTCTGATGTATGTGTAATTAATCAATCCAGATCGTGTGTGGCACTCATTAGACCGCTGTTAGGACAAGACGAGACTAGCACATCAGGGGAGTTCTGTGTGCCCCCTCTATGTTATGTGCGAATCATTTTAAATGTTTTGGGGCTGAAGTGTATACGCTAAATGATTAAATGTTATAAATGCCAATGTGATCATACGTGATATATACATATACGTATCAAAATAAAAGATGAACAAAGAATGAAACGTATGATTATAAAGAATGAATGAAAGAATGACATAACGTGAATGAATGAAATCTTGCTTTATATTTTATATATTGCATGTTATGAATGTATGTAAACGTTATGGACGCTTCGATGACAATGGCTACTTCGGTAGACGGACGACCACGTGACTATTTTGCAACTTGGACAAAAACGTTACTTCATAAGCTAGGACGTATAAAAGGCACTCATAGACGGTCGAAGCAAATGCCTTATTACATGTAGAACGGTTGCATACATAATAGCCGTGTGGGAAATGGATGCCTTTGGGCAGACGGGCGAATGAACAGACTACGACGGTGATGGGTTTAGGCGGACGGGCAAAGGTTGCCGGACGGATTTATGTTACGATGGACGGTTTCTAGGGCCGGACGGTTTATGAAAAGGACTACGACGGTAGTTCTCATGACGTTCGTCTTTGTGACTCACGCGACAATTTTGACGGGTTGATCACCCATATGTGTATGACCAATGAATGTTCTCTCCAAAGTAAGTATGTATGTACATAGTATATACTCAGTATGAATGTTATGTGAGAACACTAAAACAAAGAATATGCAAAAGCACGTATATTATATATATATATATATAATACTTAACAATAAGATAAATGTTATGTCTGATTGTTTTTAAACTAGAACTCACCAGCGTTAGCTGACTTTTAGTATACATTTCAGGTAAAGAAAGGAAGGTCGTATGAAGGCGTGATGGTTACCTGGCAAGCGACTGACATCCCACTTTTATACATGTTAAGACAATGTTATTTTTTTAATTGTTAAGACTTCCGCTGTCATGTTATGAATTCGAATGATGTTTGCTTCCGCTACTCTTGAATGTTTTTAATTTAAGTTCAGTATTTATGACTATGTTTATGAGTAAATCCAACAAGTGAGGTTACCCGGGAAAGGGGCCTTACAAGTTGGTATCAGAGCAATAGTTTGAGAGATTCAGACATCCCTAAATGTCTGGACTCAAGCTGCTTATGGGACCAACGCACGGATGTCAGTATGGGTAACCAACGCCAATGCCAGCACGGTAAGTAAGTACTAAAGTTAATGCACTTGGATAATAATAGATACCTTAACTTAGAACAAATAGATGTCAATGTCACAACCGATTTGAAGAGTTTTGAACCCGAAAAGCAATGTAAATTAGTAATCACAAACCGGTCACTGTAATTAAAAATTTACCTTGCTCGTACTGTTCTAAAACTATGATCTGAAGGAATGGCATTGATGTATTCCCTTTATAACTATCAGGAAACTAGGAACTATGGCTGGTGAAGGAAGAACAGGACGCCGAGGCGGTCGCACTGGCCGAGTCGGTAGACCTCCATTGAATTAAAGACATTAAGAGGAAGAGAGTGTGCACGCAGAACACACTGAGAGTGTGCACGAAACAGATGTGACCCCAACTGGGAATGACAATCAAGGGTCTCTACAGTTGGAACCCAAGGTCAGGGATGCTATTACCCGCAAAGTTATACTCACTCTGAAGAAAGTATTGCCTGATCTACTATCTGAGGCACTAAAGAAAAGTAGAGAGGAGGATGGAGGAGACCATGAAGAGAAAGAGTATCACAGTGATGGGGATGAAGTAAAGGTGGGATCAAGCAATCGTGGGTGTACTTACAAAGGTTTCAAGGACGGAGACCCACCCAAGTTCGATGGGAACAAGGATTCAGTGGCTACACTCGAATGGATTGAGAGGATGAACGCTGTAATCAACATCAGCGAGTGTCGACCGGACTAGGCTGTTAAGTATGTTGCTCATTCTTTCACCAATGAGGCACTAAGATGGTGGAGGAACATTTAGAGGACAAAGTCGTCAAACGCTCTTGCCAGAATGACATGGGAAGACCTGAAGAAGTTGATAATCCAAAAGTTTTATCCCCAGAACGAAATTGATCGAGTGGAAAATGAATTCCTAAACTTCAAGGCTGGTAGCAAGACGCACCGCCAGTATACTTCTAGGTTAGCTAGCTCAACTGGTTCCCCACCTGGTGGAGACAGAAGAACGAATGATTAAGTACTATGTGAAGGGCCTACCTCAAAGGGTCCGTGTTCATGTAAAAGCTAATCGACCTTCGAATCGGTAGTCAACCTGTCTGGAATCGTCTATGACGATTATGCTAACGAGGACACAGCTCCCGAAGCTCCGAAATGGAAATGGGAGAACTCGTTCAAAGGAAATGGAAAGGGAAACTACACTGCTGAGGTGAAGAAGCCTATGGCAGAAGGGTATCACGTTGAAACACCAAGGCGAATGTCTTGTTGGCTCAACCATGTGTTATAAGTGCAGGAGGCCGGGGCATTACTCTCGAGATTGCTTAAAGGACGTCAAGTGCCAAATTTGTGGAAGATATGGACACCTGGCAATGGATTGTAGGAAAGACAGACAATCCGGTTCGGGAAAGGAAAAAGAAGCTGAAAAGGAACAGCCGAAGGCTAGGACTCGAGCCTACACCCTGACTGAGGAGGAAGCAAGGGGAAACCCTGATGTTGTGTCAGGTACGTTCCTAGTTAACGATGAACATGCTGCTATTTTATTTGACTCTGGTGCTAGTAAAAGCTTTATATCCAATGCATTTAGTCGTAAACTAGATTGCACTATCAACACCATAGTAAAGGCCTTTAGCATACAAACTGCCGTTGGTAAAAATTCGGCAGTATTCCAAGTAACAGAGGATTGCATCATAGAAATAGAGGGCCATAAGTTTCCTTCTAGATTATTCCTTCTCACCTTAGGAGGATTCGATATAGTATTGGGTATGGATTGGCTAACTGCCAACGAAGCTCAAATCATATGTAAATGTAAGAGGATACACCTCAAAGCTCCTAGCGGCAGTCCAATTACGGTTTATAGGGATTGGAATTGCACGATGCCGAACGTCATCTCGATGATCAAGGCCGAAAGTTACATGAGGCGCGGTTGCGAAGCTTATCTGGCGTATGTTATTGACAATAGAATGAAAACGAAAGGACTCAAGAATGTAGCCGTGGTGTGCAACTTTCTGGAAGTATTCCCTGAGGATCTACCTGGGTTACCACCCGATCAGGAAATAGAATTTCAGATTGACTTACTGCTAGGAGCTGAGCCCGTTGCCAAAGCCCCCTACCGATTGGCTCCGTCAGAAATGAAAGAATTGATGTCTCAACTAGAGGAATTAACAGAAAAAGGATTTATCAGACCGAGCATTTCACCATGGGGAGCTCCGGTACTATTTGTAAAGAAGAAGGACGGCAGCATGCGCATGTGCATTGACTACCGCGAATTGAACAAGAGGACAGTAAAGAACAAATACCCACTGCCTAGAATAGACGACCTTTTTGATCAACTTCAATGTGCGAGTTGGTTCTCGAAGATCGATCTTAGGTTGGGTTACCATCAGTTGAAAGTAAGAGAAGCAGACTTACCAAAGACCGCGTTTCGCACACGTTATGGGCATTAGGAGTTTCTCGTGATGTCCTTCGGATTGACCAACGCACCAGCAGTGTTCATGGATTTGATGAATAGAGTATGTCGACCAATGTTGGATCGATTAGTGATAGTTTTTATAGATGACATAATGGTATATTCGAAAAGCGAGGGTGATCACCACTGCCACCTAAGAGAGGTCCTGAGGTGCTAAAGCAGGAAAAGTTGTACGCAAAATTCTCCAAATGTGCGTTCTGGCTTAGGGAAGTCCAATTCCTAGGTCATGTGATAAACCCAAACGGCATCATGGTAGATCCTGCAAAGATTGAGGCAGTAAAGGAATTGAACGTCCCGAAGACGCCAACAGAGATACGAAGTTTTCTGGGATTGGCAGGCTACTATTAGAGGTTCATTCAAGATTTCTCGAGGATATCCTCACCACTAACTAAATTGACACGGAAGAAAGTAAAATATGAATGGGGTCCAACCAAAAATAATGCGTTTGAGGAACTTAAGACACGATTAACGCAAGCTCCAGTCTTGACACTACCTGAGGGAAATGAAGACTTGGTAGTCTACTCAGACGCTTCGGGTCAGGGTTTAGGGTTCGTACTTATGCAACGGGGAAAGGTAATTGCTTACGTCTCGCGACAACTAAAGATTCACGAGGTTAACTACCCAACTCATGATCTGGAGTTAGCGGCACTAGTTTTCACATTAAAAATATGGAGGCACTATCTATATGGAGTTAAATGCACCATTTACTCCGATCACAAGAGCCTGAAGTACTTTTTCAAACAAAAGGAATTAAACATGAGACAAAGGAGGTGGTTAGAGCTACTGAAAGACTATGACTGTGAGATATTGTACCATCCAGGCAAGGCCAACGTGGTGGCTGACGCTTTAAGCAAAAAGGAAGAATCGAAACCTATACGGATCAAAGCGTGTCAGCTGATTATAACGCCAGATTTGATGAGTGAAATATCAAAGGCACAAGATGAAGCACTATTAGAAAGAAATATAAAACGGGAAAGAATAGTAGGACAACAAGGGAATTTGGATGCAAATGCATACGATGTACGAACTAGGTTTGGCCGGATGTGGATACCTAAGATTGGCGAGCTTAGAGCCAAAATCCTCGATGAGGCCCATAAGTCTCGCTATTCTACCCACCCCGGGACAAACAAAATGTTTCAAGACTTGAAGAAAGAGTACCGGTGGCCCGACATGAAGAATGATGTGACCGAATACGTGAATAAGTGCCTAACGTGCTCACTAGTTAAGGCCGAGCACCAGAAGCCATGCGGAAAAATGCAACCTTTACCAATACCGGAATGGAAGTGGGAGGAGATCACGATGGACTTCATTACCAAGCTACCGCGAACAGCTAAAGGCAATGATACTATTTGGGTGATCGTCGACCGCTTGATGAAAAGTGCTTACTTCTTGCCAATACGTGAGACTTCTTCTTCTGAAAAGCTAGCAGAAATATTTATCAAGGAAATTGTGAGCATACATGGTATGCCGCTGTCGATTGTGTCCGACAGGGATACTAGATTCACGTCAAGGTTTTGGAAGAAATTCAATGAAGCGATGGGCACTAGACTAAACATCAGCACCGCTTACCACCCTCAAACCGAGGTCAATCTGAAAGGACCATTCAGACCTTGGAGGACATTCTCCGGGCCTATATCATTGACTTCGGTGGGAGCTGGGACAGCCATCTACCATTGGCTGAATTTTCATATAACAACAGCTACCACTCAACTATTGGCATGCCGCCGTTTGAAATGTTGTATGGAAGGAGATGTAGGACCCCAGTTTGTTGGGGGGAAATTGGACAAAAGGATTTTGCAAGTCTCGAAGTGGTCAAAGCTACTTCCGAGAAATTTGTTCAAATCAAGGCTCGAATGAAAGCCGCAAAAGACAGACAGAAATCATACACGGATAAGAGAATAAGGGATTTAGAGTTTCAAGTAGGGGACATGGTACTGTTAAAGGTATCACCATGGAAAGGAATCATTCGATTCAGAAAACATGGTAAACTAAGTCCAAGGTTTGTCGGACCTTTCAAGATTTTAGCGAGAGTGGGTCAAGTTGCTTACAGACTCGACCTACCCGCTGAGCTTAGTGGAATACACCCTACGTTCCACGTGTCGCACTTACGCAAGTGCCTAGCTGACGACACAGCTCACATACCTTACGACAAGATCGAAGTGGATAACAGCCTAAATTATGTGGAGGAACCAATAGCCATTATTGACCGAGCTGAGAAACGACTACACAATAAGTCGATTCATCAAGTTAAAGTACAATGGAAGCAAAGAAAAGGGTCAGAAGCGACATGGGAGAAAGAAGACGAGATGAGGGAACATATAAGCGGTTTCGAGGACGAAACCTCTTTAAGGAGGGTAGACTTGTAACATCCCAAAAATAGTAAATAAATAAATAATAATGCGATCGAGATTTAATCGTCATAGATGAAAGGAAAATGGATGGGCTTGGGCACGGCTCCAACGGGCCGAGGGAAGTCCAGGTATATAAGGGCCAAGAGAGCCTCAAACTTGCAAACTTCCACCATTTGCAAAGTTAGAGAGAGAAAGGAGAGCTCGGGCCTAGAGAGAAAGTTGACGGATCGACCCGAAATTGAAGGAGCACGTTACTGCTGAGCTCGTGAGCAAAACCTTCGAATCCGAATCCCAATCTAGGTAACGATTCGACCCTAAACTGAGTTTTTTGTTTAATTTGGGATTTTCGGGTTTTAGATAAACAGGTGACGTTTTTACGGATGAAACTTGAAAATAAGCTTAGGACTAACATCTAGAATGAAAACCGCACGTTTTGAACAAAGAAAGTTGTAAGATTGGCACGGTCAGATCCGCATGCGAAAGTTAGGGTTTTTGCGGGGAAGCAGGTCCTGCGTACTTATCAAGTACGCAAGAAGCAGATCCTGCGTACTTGTACGCAAGAAGAATGTTCTGCGTACTTATCAAGTACGCAAGAACAAGGCCCTGCGCACTTGCTAAGTGCGCAGGCAGCAGGCCGGTTAGTAAAGTTAGTATAGTCGCCTAATTCAGAATGGTTTAACCGTTAAAGTCGGGATTAGGTCTGATGTATGTGTAATTAATCAATCCAGATCGTGTGTGGCACTCATTGGACCACTATTAGGATAGGACAAGACTAGCTCATCAGGTGAGTTATATGTGCCCCCTCTATGTTATGTGCGAATCATTTTAAATGTTTTGGGGCTGAAGTGTATACGCTAAATGAATAAATGTTATAAATGCCAATGTGATCATACGTGATATATACATATACGTATCAAAATAAAAGATGAACAAAGAATGAAACGTATGATTATAAAGAATGAATGAAAGAATGACATAACGTGAATGAATGAAATCTTGCTTTATATTTTATATATTTCATGTTATGAATATATGTAAACGTTATGGACGCTTCGATGACAACGGCTACTTCGGTAGACGGACGACCACGTGACTATTTTGCAACTGGGACAAAAACGTTCCTTCATAAGCTAGGACGTATAAAAGGCACTCATGGACGGTCGAAGAAAATGCCTTATTACATGTAGAACGGTTGCATACATAATAGCCACGTGGGAAACGGATGCCGTTGGGCAGACAGGCGAATGAACGGACTACGACGGTAGGACGGGTTTAGGCGGACGGACAAAGGTTGCCGAACGGATTTTTGTTACAACGGACGGTTTCTAGGGCTGGACAGTTTATGAAAAGGACTACGAGGTAGTTCTCACGGCGTTTGTCTTTGTGACTCACGCGAAAATTATGATGGGTTGATCACCCATATGTGTATGATCAATGAATGTTCTCCCCAAAGTAAGTATGTATGTACATATGTATATACTCAGTATGAATGTTATGTGAGAACAGTAAAACAAAGAATATGCAAAAGCATGTATATTATATATATATATATAATACTTAACAATAAGATAAATGTTACGTCTGATTGTTTTTAAACTAGAACTCACCAGCGTTAGCTGACTTTTAGTATACATTTCAGGTAAAGAAAGGAAGGGTCGTGCGAAGGCATGATGGTTATCCGGCAAGCGACTGACATCCCACTTTTATACATGTTAAGACAATGTTATGTTTTTAATTGTTAAGACTTCCGCTGTCATGTTATGAATTCGAATGATGTTTGCTTCCGCTACTCTTGAATGTTTTTAATTTAAGTTCAGTATTTATGACTATGTTTATGAGTAAATCCAACAAGTGAGATTACCCGGGAAAGGGGCCTTACACTCTGTCAATTTGCAATGACGGAGGGATATTCAATTCGTATTTAAGGGATTTCAATTCTAGGGTTTATCGGGAATTAGGGACGATTTGAATTGTTGTTTATCAATTTTTTTTCTGTATAAGTCATCAGTAAAGCCCGTAGCCGGGTGGTTATATGTGTGTGTGTGACTCGGTTGGCCCGGGTTCGATCCGGCCAACCCGAGTTTTGCCTCTTTTATTTTTTTTGCCTTTTTATATAGGTTTTTAAATCCTTTAACTATTTTTATAAAATCTGTAAAACTTATATAAACTTAAAACTAAATTTTATTTATATTTTTGTATTCCAGAACTATTTGTTATTTAATTAAATCTTATAAAGAATTAATCTTTAACATTAGTTTGAAATCATTAAAAACTATGAAAATACTTTTAAACTTTATAAAACTTATATTCTAAACAGAAACTATTTTATACAGAAACTTTAATTGGTTATTATTTCTGGAATAATAAACTTATTTTGTTTTAAAACTTTAATTTATTTATAAATTCTTAATTAAACAGAGTTAAATAAACTTTTATAAAAATTAGAAAAGTTTATAAAACTTATATAATTAGAAAAGAGAAAACTTATAAACTTGTGGCTGGTTATAAATTTTTTTATATTTAAATAACTAAAAGTTTATTCATTTATTTGATTTAAAAACAGGAAATAAATATACTTTATTTAAAACTAGGATATTTGTAAACCTATAAAATAAATAGAATTTATATTCATTTAACTCAAGGTTTGTTCATTTATTTAAAGTAATTAAATATACATTATAAACTTAAACAAAAACTTTATATATAAAGTTATAAACTTTATAAAATAAAACAGAAACTAAATGTAAAAACATTTATAGACTCATATAAAATTTGAATACTTGTAAACTTATAATTTTAAACATAAACCTTATTTAAATACTTACAAACTTATAAATTTAAAAGAAACTCTATATAAAACCTTATAAACTTATAATTTCATTTTAAACTTTAAAAATATTTATAAACTTATAATTAAAATATAAACTTTAAAAGAAATTCCATTTAACATTTTATAAACTTATAAGTGTTTGTTATTTATTTATTTACAAGTTAATTTGTAAAATAAATATTTAATACTTAAAAACTTAATTAAATCTCAAATGATTTATATTAATAATTATTCTTATAGATAATTATTTAACATTAATAACTAGGTATTTCTTAAATAAGTGTTATAAATCTTTAATCACTACTTATGCTTTAAATAATTTTTATTCTTAAAATAATAATTATTATTCTTTAATAATTATTATTCTTTAAATAATTATTATTTACTTCTAGAAATTATTTATTCTCTAAATATTTGATATTTATCCTTGATAATTATTCAGCCTTTTGATGATTATTATAAACCCTAATTTATAATTTATACTTTAAATAATTATTGTTAAAATTTAATAATTATTTAGTCTTACACTTAACTATTACTACTCCTCCTCTTATAAATACTTAGAAAACTATCGTAGATTATTATTAACTATTTTGTGTAATTAATAATTATAAGACCTCTTAAATAATTATTTAATAATTATTATAAACTATAAATTTATTAAACTTTGATAATTCAAGTCTTGTGTCGTTCATTTAAAACGTTATTTAGAATCTTGATTTAAACTTACAAAGAATACAACCATTCCCGTCTCCCTTTCGGAACCCTAATCAAATCTTAGAACCCTAGATACTTCGCCATAGACTTATTGGATCAAACTTGAAACTTTAGACTTTGTTCTTAGCCTCAAAGTCTTGCTACACTTAATCCCTGTTGGACACTCTTACATCATTCCAAGTGAGTATACTTAGCCCCTTTTTCCTTTTTGCTTGTTTATAAACTTGGGGTGAAATATGTATCAAACTTTTAGACTTATACAATTCTTGTACAACTATGTCTATATGCTTATTCTTGTGTTATGTGCTTTTGAGACTTGCATGCTTAAATTAAACTTAAAACTAGCATATTCATTAACTTTGATCAAGCCTACAGTGACAATGATATATCTATTGTATTTGACCAATCCACCTAGATTGATTGACCCTTTGGGGGGAGCCCATGGTGATTGTTACTGAATCTTAAACTTTTAAGGGTAACCTGCGTGTTATGCCTAAACTTGGTTGGAGGGTTGAAATGCACAATGTTTAAACTTGTTTGTTCTCACACTTATACTATAGAATTCATGTACACAGTGAATTGTAAAACTTTTCAAAGACTTTGTTAAACTGTGTCAAAACCTTCGTATCTCACCAACTATTTTTAGTTGACAGTTACCCAACATGTTTCAGGTACACTAGCATGAGGCTTGTTTTGTGATCACTTAGGATGCTTTGGACCTAGAATACTCATCAAATAAACATTGTATTCTTGTCATGTATTGTCTCATTCTTTGTATTGAACCTTTGAAAGTCATTAATGAAATATTTAAACTTTAATAGTCAACCTTGTGCTTTTTGAACAACCGCGTCCGCCCCGACGTATAATCCGCCGTCGGTTGGAGTGTGACAAATTGGTATCAGAGCCTTGGTTATAGGGAATTAGGTTATTAGACACATGACCTAGACTATAACTTAGGAGTCCCAAACATGAGTTACCTCATGTCCTTTACTAGGAATCTTCTCTCTATTTTATTCTATTCTTAAATCTTAAACCTTATACGTGTATTCTTATACTTGGAACTTTATACTTCTACCTACTTGTGTATTACAAGAATCTACTACGTCGAAGTTATATTGTTAGACTTCAAGTCTAATCCAAAAACTAACTTTCGTCAAAAGTATTTAAGTTCTAAACAATGTATGAGAACTTGTGTGGACCGGAAGGGTGGATACATGTAATCTAGGAAATTCTGTCAAGGAAAGCATTTCGTACAAATCCATATCAACCGTTGGACTCGTATGCTTTCCTAGGAATTCTTGGGATGAGTGTCCACTTATAGGAATGCACGACTTCTCTAACATTGGTGAATTTGAATTACTCCTGATGTGTCAACGTGCCTATTTAGTAATGTGTACTAAATGAGTACCATCTAAATGCTTTATACTTCATGATTTCACGACTTCAAAAACCTCATCTATGATCCTTACCCTATAATAATAATAACATAAAATAGAGTTTTTTAGATCAACAATTACAATGTTGTTAAATAATAATACATTTTTTAAATTCTTTCCATAATTGTATTTTTAGCTTAATATGCAAAGTATTTTTTTGGTTATTTTAATTGTTTGAATATTTATAATTAATTTTAAATACACCATTGTGATATTTTTATTTTTATTTACGGTTCGGTATAAATTTCGTTCAAATCTGAGTTGATCTTCATTTCAACGTGAGACGACATGTGTATTTTTATCTACGTTTTGATATCAATTTCGTTCAAAATTGAGCCGGTCTCCTTTCGATGTAAAATTTGTTCAAAATTGAGCCGGTGCAAATATGATATATTTTTACTTTTTTTCTAAATACGCTTTCGTGTTTCTTAATACTCATTTTTACAATGACAAAACTTTTCCTTTATTTCTAAATGTATTGTCGTTACGTGTATTTTTTTTAAAAGTTTCGATATTCAGAACAGAGACACTGTAGCCTCATATGCTTTTCTTTACGTACTTAACCACGCCTAAAACCCATCACAACGCCCATATCTTCATTTTATATCGTTGGGGCATTCTAATTGCTATCTATGTTTCGATTTAAATTTTCATTTAAGACCGGCCCGCACAGAGTACTTTTCTTTAGAACTACGATACTTCTTAAAAATACACCATTTTTTATAATTAATTGTATCGTAACAACTTTATAAAAGATTATTTATGTTATTATTATTTTTTTGAGTAAATTACTTTTTTGGCTCTATGGTTCGACTCACTTAACATTAAATATAAAAAAAATGTGATTGTTGATCTAAAAAATGCATTTTATTTTATTATTATTTTTATATTACTTTAAGTAAAATGACATTCATGGCTTATTAAATGGTGTTACTAATTTACATAAATAGTCTTTATGTGTCAAATTGCTTAAATACTCCAATACTTAACAATAAAAATTAATAGAGTTAATGTTACGAGCTGAAATGGTTACAAAATTCAAACGTTAGGGGTTGAAATATTAAAAGATTTTTTTTGGGCTCAAAGGGTGAAATGAGTCAAACCACAGGGACCAAAATACTAATTTACTCTTATTATTATTATCAACTTGAAACCCTTACCCCCACCCTTTCTTCTTTATTCATCGTGAACCACCACTACTAGCACCTACCATATCCTCCATTCAGACACTCACAATCGAACTACCACCATCCAGCCACATCTTCGCCGGTGATATTGAGAGCCACAACCCTATAATTTGACCCACATGTGACTCTGATCTAAGAACAGTGATCTGAACTACTCAAATTCCAGCTCGTTAACAATCCGGTAGGGCTCGAAATGGAGGTCTTGTGTAGCATCCACGATTTTCCGACCTTATTTTTATTTTTATTATTTAAAACAATAACGACACTTCATTTTGATCCCGTCCCTACCACCTTAATTATTTTAACGTATACCAATTCAAGTCTCAACCATGCATTTACATATTTCTATCTATTATATATATAACATATGTGTGTATTATATATATATATATATATATATATATATATATATATATATATACACTTTGTAATAACAATTAAATCGAAAATAAAACTTTTGAGCTTTAGTAATGTATCTACATCTTATATATATATAGGGATATATATATATATATATATATATATATAGGAAAAATATATATATGTATGTATTTACTTATAAATATATGTAAATATATATACATTTAATCATATTAAATAAATATTTATACAAATTGTATAAAGAATGGAACCTTTCCTTTATAAATTAATTATAATAAAACATTTAATGTTTAAGTTTTTATAAACTTTAGAAAAGCATTTTTGTAAACAATTAAAATGGCTTTAAATCAAATAATTAAGACTTTGAACCCCCAAAACCCCTTCAATCTTGTTTGAACCCTGATTTGAACCCCCCTTTATCAAACATTTGGACCCATGTAACCCAATTTTTGACTTTCAGAAGTCAACTGATGCCAAATCCTGATCCAATCCGTCAAATTTTGAGATGTTAATGCCTGATGAATCTTTGGAAACATTGTACGATCCAAGCCTACTGCTCTCGATGAATCAATTGAACCCAAATCAAGCAATTCAACCCTCCCTGTCAACTTTGACCCCGAAAGGTCAACCGTCGCCTTTACAATCACAAAACCGTTGAATTTGTGGGAATTAACCTCAATCGATGGCACAAAGACGTTATCTGACTAATGTTTAATGCTTATAATGAATCAATTGAACGGTAATCATAGGTTCTTCCTCGAACATCTTGAAACCATCACCACGTCGAATCTAAATCAATTCACGTGTATTTCGTAAAATTGGATTCATATAAGCAGTTTAACACACCACATCCCATTCTCACATCCAGAACCCGCAAACTCACTCCAAGTCGTTCCAGAAACACGAACTTAGCACGAAGGAGCTTGAACGCTCAGCTCAAGTGGGTCTCTCTCGTCTCACAACCATTCTAGGTATTTAACCCCTCCTTTGACTCGTATTGACTCAATTAAGGAAAGCCCTATGAATTTAGTTTCAGCTTCTCGCGACTAACCATTACTGAGAGTGTCAATCCCAATAGTACTATTCAAAATATCTCGGCTATACGAGTTAATGGTTAATAAATTGTTCATGTAGGGGACATTACGAGCTCTTCCACGATTGTCTCATGCAAACATAAATGGTCGGTCAAAATTCCTTGTTTCTACGTATAAAGCAAATATGTTTCATGTTTTCTTAAATGTATCACGTAATGATGTTCTCAAATGTATCAAACAATAATGTTTTCAAATGCATCAAACGATGATGTTTCATGTTTTCAAACGTGTTAAGCAAGTATGTTTCTCCCCCGATGTTTCTAAAACATTTAAAAGTAAAAAGGGGGCAGTGAACTCACCCGGTGACGGGTCAGGAACACTAACGTCCTTCTGATAGTAATGGAAATCAATGTCCACATGATAGTTACAGGTTTACGTCCTACTCGAGTCCTACAATACCTGTAGGTACTTTAAGAGCTTTATGAACTAGCCATAATGTTATAAAGTAAATCTAACCTCGCGTCGAGTTGTCACGTGTGCGGTTGAGCTCTGTTGATTCTTAAAGGTATTACCGGTTCAATATACTGTGTCTGTTTAATGGTCGATAATATTAGTTACTTAGATCGAACCGGTATTCTCAACTCGATTATGTTCCCATAGTCATTTCTTAATAATATTAGTTCGTCTTTATGTAAAGATATACGTATAAATATGCTTACTTTAGTATATTCAATTAACATATTTTATTTATTCCGAAAACATATATATATATAACTTCATTCGTTAACTATAAGCGTCTTATTTGTTTCCCACAAAACATGTGTTTACATATAGAATATTATTTAATTCGATTATTAAAGGTATACAATTTACATTTATACTACTTGAACATAATACTATAACGTCTTGTGTTTCGAGATTGTTCGAATCAATATATATATCGAAAACCTTGAAGCCATGAATATATTTATATTCGTATTCGAATATTATGTTACATTATAATAGTTTGATTTTATAAAAAATATGAATATTTATATGCATACATGTATATATACAAGTATATATTTATATGATATGTTGATACTTATGAAAAATATAGTCGTATCGATTCTTGTCATTGGCCAAATCCTCGATTAGGCGGTAACTCTATAGTTTCATTCATATAAGTTCAAAAACATCCAAACATAATATCCAAGACATGAATTCATACAAAATATATTTGTTCTACAATTTGTCCGAATCATAACCATCAATGGTTTATAGATTACGAAAACTTTGTAAATATTCATACGACCAAAATAATAATTATTTTTCATGTATATATATATGTATAATAACAATCGTTAGTCATATTAAAGTCCCTGTGTTACTTATTGTGTTTTCACGTTTATATTACTTGTCTAATAAGTTATATAATTTGTTTAAACGGATCTCTCTAGCCAACACACATTAATACGACTCGTTGGTACTTAACGCCGCGCTAATATTTATTTTTGTTGTTAACGAATCGTTTAGGCTCAAATTACAGTAACCGCACACACACGTGTTTAACTTTCGCATAAATAATATAATCGTTATAACATGCGTTTTATTCCTTTTCGAACACTCGGTGTGCGTATACGAACCCGTTGACTCGTGTTGACTTTTGTGGACCGAAACCCGAGGCCGTCGGGAACGACCCGAACAGTCCCGCCTTTCCGGGTGACATCCTGTCTTTACCATAACCTGTGCAAAATTCCATACAAACACACGGGAATGAAACCCGGCAACTTTATTCGTTCGTTTTAGCCGGACAATCAAACCAAAACAGAAAAATTCTTGAACCAACATAACCGACTTCATACCTTGCAGATCGGGTAATTACAAGCACGTGCAAGGCTAGATCTGTTTGTTTAAGGTTCGTTGGAGTGTCGTCGGAAAGTCGAAGTGGCTGGAAAATGTTGTTGTCTTGCCGGAAAGATTCCAAACAGAAAAGTTAATACCACCATTGTGTAGATCTAAACTCGTACATTACCAGGGCCGGAAAAGAAAGCTTACCGGGTACACGGCTCGTCGAAAAGACGCATTCGGCTGGACATGCCGTCGGAAAAGAGGGCCTAAAGGAAAACCCTAACCTGCGCCATTATCTCCATCATAAAACTCCACCAGACCCCGCGACCTTCATCTTGGCCTGCTGTCGTCCTCAGACCCTCGAACCGTCGCCGTCTGGCACCAGCTTCAGCCTCCTCCGTCGCTGTCTGGAACCACCGAGAATAGCCATTGCTCCTGTGTGCTGCCGTCACTCGCCAACTTGCGCGGCTGGGATCCACCGGAGGGGCCGAAGGAGGTGGTGGCCGGACCCCTCCTCTCACTCCCCTCTCTCTCTCTACGAAAGTGTGTGTGTGTTTTTAGGGTGGTGTCTTGCAAATGAGGGAATGTATGAGAAAAGGAGCATTTTATATCTAGGGTTTTGGTAGGGGGTTCTCCAAGCGGAATAATACTGGTATACGAGTTTCGTGTATTCTCTCCGTCTCTAACACATTTAAAACCCTCAAATCATTATCTTAAAATTATTAGGATTATGAAACGTTATTAATGATATTATTTAATTTTTGAAATCCCCGATTTAATTGATGTACGAACCGGTACGCGTCGGTACCGCGTTTTTGACGCATTAGCCCTTGTTAAGTGTTTCGCTCTCCGAGTATAACTATTATTATTTACTAATAATATCATAATAAGTATTTATAATACTTTGTCATACCTTTTTACGCATTGGTTAAATTTACAGTAATAACGTCCGTGTACCGCGTGTCCTACGCATGTTAACATTTACGTACGCGCTCTTCATGTGTAATGTAACATCCATGATTTTTTCGCCCCTATTTTATTTTAGTAATAAACACTACATTTAAATCCCGTATGTTGTTCGAGCACATTATGTCCCGTAAATCTTTTTTCTTTCTATTTCATTAGTATTTCAGTTTTAAACCTTGCCTTACATATAAAATTCTAAAACACATGTTTTGCGTATCTATATATATGTTTATTTATTTATAAATATATGTATGCAAATATATTCATTTCTAAGCAAATATAATATTTATATTTTAAATTTTGAATATAGTTAGTTTTATAAAGTTTAAAAGGAAAGATTCAAGTGTTTTATAGTTTTATGTTTATATACAAAAAAATCAATTTATAAATATATGTATATGTATATATATATATATATATATAAATATATATATACATAATTTTATAAACTGGTTTGAACTCTTGATCAAATGAACCCCACTTGAACTAATGAACCCCCACTGGATCTGAACCCTTTCATCTTGATTTGTGACCCCATCCCTTAAATTTTGACCCCATTGACTTTTGGAAGTCAAACAAGATTGAGATTGTAAAAATTCAAGCCCAAAATTGATCAAACCCGATTGATAGGGACTTACCATGTTCGCACAGCCGAGTATTGGCTACATCCAGACCCATTTAACATTACAATTCGATCAAATCACGCGGCTAAATTCAAAATTTAAACAAGTTTGACTTCACAGAGTCAAACCCGTATCAATCTAGCATCAATTCATACAATCAACGCGTTCTAAACTCCGCAAATCATGCGCAAATGATTCTTGTATGAATTCAGACCTAAATCACGACTCAATTCATTCCCTTACAGACGGATTAACGCGTATTATCGCTATACAGTTGTCGTCCTTAAACCGCTAATCAAATCGTGCATTTAAGTTAGGATCAAACTAATTCATTCATCACACACCTTCGCTTAGCCATATGCAAACCCTCTCAACCACCAATCAATCGGCATTACACTCCTGGAACTCTGTCGATCATCAAGAATAGCCGAGGGTACGTGCAAGCCATTCTCGCTCGATACTCCACCATACCAGATAACACACAGTTCGTTCTATTCGTAATCGAGTTCCTGTCGATAGCCCCTTATCAATTTATGTTAACAAAACCTATCGGACTCAATTTAGTTTAGGGTTCTTAACCAGTTTATACGAATTGGGGGATTTCGATTTCATTCGCTTACCGTTTTTTTATTAAATTGTGATCCCTACTTAACCAGCAAAACCACCCGGTCCGACTGGTTAAGTACTTGCACTATCGGACCGAGTGGCATGGGTTCGAAACCCATAACCCATACCCTTTTTACGCGAGCCTAAATTCCTAACCCGGCTCCACTCCTACAACATGTTAAATTATTTCTCAACCGAGTCTTTAACAGGGACAGTGACCTGGTCCAGTGTTAAAGCCGGTTGCACACACAGGGGCCACCCAGGTTCGAGTTGGGTGGCATGTTTATCTTTTTAAAAACCATTTCTAATACTCCAAAAGTTTGTATAAAAATTATTTTATAAACTTTTCATTATCTAGATCACAATAAAACAAAAGTTTGCAATTTTTTATATAAAACAACTATCTTTACAAAATCAGGTGTTAAAATCTCATTTTGTTTAAAAATATATTTTAAATCAAATCATTAAATTGTAAAACAAAGTGTTTAATTTCCTAATTTTATAAATATTGTGTCAAGATTTTTATAAAAATGCATTCTCATAAATCATTTGTTTTTTATATATTAGAGTTTAAACAAATTAAACTTTCTAATATATATTAATAACTACATTTTTATTTACTTTTTAAACATATTACTTTAATAATAAATAAATAAACAAAATTTATTTATTAATTATCCTTTTACATTAACAAATTTATTTAGGGTTTTAACCTATATTTTGACCCCTTATTATAAATGAATAAATAAGATAGATTTATTTATAAATAAAATATTACATTTCTTTTAAAGACACTATTTTAAATAAATAAAGGAAATTTATCTATTTAAGCTCAAACCCTAAAACAATTAATGATTTCTCCAAACATCTGGTGATAACCGTCGAATGAATTAAACGTTAAAATACTAAATTGTATACATACCTCTATTGTTACTTAAACTTTTAGAATTGCGTAAAGAGTTGTTAGACGAAAGCGAGTGATTAGTTTGATATTCGGATTATAAAATCGGGCCTCAAATGGGTTTAAATCCCTAATGGGCCTCGAATAGGCTATGATTGCTTGTTAAAGTTTGCAACTTTATCGGTTTTTGGATTAGTTTGATGATTTATTTGATTTTGTAAACGATCTTGGGGTTGATTAGTATGATGTATATGCATGTTTTTAATCTGATTTGTAATTGATTATAATCCCGTGTATTTTTTTATTTGACAGATAGAATTACAGCTGAGAAAATTCTTGATGCTCCAAAATCGAGGAAGTATAAGCGTGCTGCCTCTTTTAATTCAAGAAAAGTTGTTCTCCTGTTCTCAGTTGGGTTGAGTACGGGATCCGTGTCCATGGTTCGATACTTGGTTCTTACCCAAACTATATTACGTTGCGATAGGTACACTTGCCTATTGTGTGTGTTTTAAGTTAAAGTTTGGGCCTAGTTTGTTTAGCCCAAAAACCAGGTTTTAGATTCAGGAATTTTGCAGGTGTCACAGTGTGGAGAAGAAGGAGGTTTTCGGACCCTTATGTTTAAAAAACAAATAGATCAAGCTAATGACCAAGGCATCAACCCAGATCCATTGGTTAAGGCACTTCCTCCATATTCCGGAGGTCACGGGTTCGAGCCCTTTTTTGTTTTGTTTTTGTTTTACTCACTTATTCATTGTTTTATTACACAAACTAATATTTTAAAATTCTAAAAAATTCTTATAAATCTAATAAAAGCAATTAGTAATTTTTTTATAAAAACAAAAAACATAAAAAATGTTTTATTCATTTTAAATTATTAGAAACGTTAAAAAAATTCTTAAATAAATAAATCTAGTTAGGTTGTTTTACTAATAAAATTGCAAGGTTTATAAAATTTTTTTTAAACATTATTAATCCATTTTTCAGATCATATAAATAATTATTTCGATGAAGAATAATTATTTGAAATATTTAGAAATCTATAGAATTACTTAAATAGTTATTTATTGTACAAGTTCATTAGTTCCATTTAACACTTACATACATTAATATTTATTAATCATTTAAATAAAAAGAAATTATTTAGATAGTTTAAATAATCATTTTATTTAAATAAGATAAATATTTAAACCCTTTTTCTAATCCATAATTTATTTGTTAATTATTTTTAGAATATCTACCTAAATAAATTCAAACACTTTTATTATTGCTATAAACACTATATAATTGATTGAAAATTCTAATTAATTTATTTTTTAAGCTATTTTATCATTATTATACTAATACTTGTGATAAACATATATTTTCCTACAAACCTACACAAACTCTATATCCGATCCCAAATTTCAAGAATCCCTAGAAGGTTGAATAAACTTAGAATACTTCATTGAATCTAGAATACAAATTTATTCGTGTAGGTTGATTGTGAGGAACCCTCACGAGGTATATCCATCTTTAACAATTCATACCACTACTAGCTTCATTACAGGTGTGTTTCATAGGCCCGTTTTACTTTACTATTGTTTACAAATACTCGGGGTGAAACATGTTTACATTACTATACATACCAATTCAATACCATTGTTCTCATGCTAATGACTATGTACTTTATGTCTTAAACTACTTGACGGCCATACGTGTGTTCATGTTTAGTATAATCATTAACTTGCGAGGCAGGCCTAAGGTAGTACCTAACATGATCATTTATAAGAGAATCCGATTCCATACTTAACATAAACCTTGGCGGGTTTTGTGTGTACCATTTACTACTTTTTCAAAAGACAGTTGGATTGTGTAACTATTTTCCATTACTACGGTTTGATTGTACACTTTGGAACCTTGTATGTTTTCATATTTATGCCTTAGTTTATGCTTTGAATATATTGAATTGTAAACCTTTTTCAACTTTTGTTTGGTGTCAAAACCTATGTTACTCACTAACTACTTGTAGTTGACATTTACTCACATGTTTCAGGTGCACCAGTTTGAGGATACTACATGATCACTTAGGACTTTGGACCTAGCTTTAATAAAGATAAAATTTAACTTATGTTATGTTTGAACTATTTGTTTTCCATTTCTATTTGTAACGGATGCTTTAATCATGTTGAATAAATATTGTCACTTATTAATAGATTACCATATGCTTATGAACAACCGCTTCAGCCCCGGCGTATAATCCGCCGCCGGCCGGGGTGTGACAGATTGGTATCAGAGCCACGGTTATAGGAAACTATAACCATTATACATAAGGCATGATTATTCACTTTATCCATGAAAGTTGATAGCTATAAACTTTTGTCACACCCCCAGATTTATTTACTTAATAAATAAATAAAGGTCGTAACGATTGGTTCATTACACAATAGCGGAAGCTGTAATAGTGATTTTTAAAATTTTAGTACATATACAATTACTAATACTAAGAAATACAATGATCTACGTTCTTCTAGGTCAATGATAGACTTGAGACTTGATAATCTATGCCCTTTCAGCTATTAAGATTTGATCCAACATAGCTACCCTACTCCAACCGTGCCATGTCTAAGGGTTACCTGCGAAACATACTTGAAAGTGTCAACACAAAGGTTGGTGAGTTCACAGAGTTAGTTATTTCAGTGCAAGTAGTTTCCCCCGAAAACATATACATGACCTTACCGTCATAAAATAAGTAGTTTTCACCGAAAACATGTACACGACTTTACCGTAATAAAATAGATAGTTTTCCCCGAAAACATGTATATGACTTTACCGTCATAAAATAAGTAGTTTTCCTTTAAAAACATATACATGACTTAACCGTCATGAAAATAAGTAGTTTTCCTTTGAAAACATATAAATGATTTAACCGTCATGAAAATAAGTTGTTTTCGTTTGAAAACATATACATGATGTTGAAGCACTTTCCTGTTACAAACACTCTGGATAGAGTCTTAGTTTGTATTTTCTTGTTTGTAATTGTCTTTGTATGTAAGAGTCTTTATGTATTAGTTTATCGAGTTGTATTTACTTTTACATATTGAATGTTGCAAAATTCTCTAAGTGTTTTGCGCACTTGTAAGTGCGCAGGAGAAAGCTCCTGCGTACTTAGCAAGTACGCAAAATATCTTTGCGTACTTGCTAAGTACGCAAGAGCATTTTGCGCACTTGCTAAGTGCGCAGGCATCAGGTCTTGTATAAATAGGTTAGGTTGACAGAAGTTAAGTACGCAGGCATAATAGCAAATACGCAAATTGTAATCTCAGTGCTTCTCTCTGTAACCTTCAAGTGTTTATAATACAAAGAAAGTTTAAAGTGTTTTCTCTTGTCGGTTTACTTTGTTTAGTTTGACTCTCTGCCTAGTCACGGGTATTCCGCACCCGGTCCGACTAGTAGACCCACTTGCATGTGACGATCCGCCACACCCGAGGGACCTACAAGTGGTATCAGAGCATTGCTCCTGATTTCGAGTGTTGTGAGTGAGTTTGGAGAGTTTCTACTGAGTTTTTACAAACAAAAAGAGGTATTTTTGTGATAAAATAGGGGTAGTTCTTGAGCACTATTTTAGAAGCAAAAATCACTCAAAAACTGATTTTTGTTGTGTATTTGAGTGTTTTGAGCATCAAAGGTTGGTTAGAAACAAGTTTCTGACCCTTTGGCTCATTTGCATTGATCATCGGTTCAATTTTTACCATCTCCGGCGACTTTCAGGTGACCGGAAAAGTTTGGTGAGAGTTGCTGAAAAGGTGTTGTGCGTACTTACCATTTCTGGCAAAAAGTACAGTTCTGTGCGTACTTACTAAATACGTAAGACTTATCTCCTGCGTACTTACAAGTGCGCAAGATTGATCTTCTGCGAACTTAAGTTATATCCTGCGTACTTATCATTTACTCTTGCGTACTTATCAAGTACGCAAGAGCAAATCTAAATACGCAAGACCATTTCTCAAGTGCGCAAGGCCAAACATCAAGTGCGCAACTGTGTCTGATTTTTCTGAAATTTGACTAAGTGTTCACTATGTCGAATCTTCAGAATTTAGGAAACCTGTTAAACTATGATAATGAGATCGGTACACCACAGAAACCGCCAAAGTTGCTGAACGTAAACGATTATTCTAATTGGAAAGCACGTTTCGAGCACTACATTTCTTATACCGACTCATCGCTATGGATACCAATCCTTGAGGGATATAAGCATCCCACACACATATATCTTGATGAAGCCATGCCCAAACCTATCTCTAAGCTTTCTGACGAAGAAAAGAAAGCTTATGGTCGTGAAAAGAAGGCACTTGGTTCGATCACTATGGCATTGACTCGGGAATTGTTCCACAGCTTCCGAGGTTATGACAATTCCAAGGATCTTTGGAAAGCTTTACAGAAAAGATTCGAAGGAAATAGTGACATCAAGAAGAGTAAGAGGGATCTTCTCAGGAAGCAGTATGAGTGCTTCAGATTTTTAGAGAACGAATCTTTAGATGACCTTATCTCTAGATTCTATCATTTTCAGACTGAGTTGAAGGCTTTTGAACTCAGGTATCCAGATGAAGAGATGATGGAAAAGTTTTTGGATGCTTTACCACCCAAATTTGAGATGTACACAACCCTGATGAGGGAAAATCCAAAGTTCTATGAGTTGATAGTGGAGGAGGCAATAGGAAAGGTTCAAGCTCATGACATGAACCTAAAGAGAAATGAGAGCTCAGGAAGACCCCAGATACAAGACCCTTCTATGTATCATGGGACGACTTCTACATCCAAGTCATCGGGCTCTGGAATTGCCCTTTTCACTGGAAACCCTACTGAAGAAGACCACTCAAATGGTTGTGGTGTTCATGCATGCTATGCATCTGGATCAGGGTTGGGGTCTCATCATCAACATACCTCAAGAAATCCTCCTACTGCGTCTTCAGCTAACCAATCAGCTATAGCCAGAATAGCTGAAGATCATGTAGCACTTTTCTCATCTTGTATGCTTGCGTATGAAAATTTCATCAGTGGCAAGCTTACAGATCCCTAGACGATTGAAGAAGATTTAAGTGGATCCTGATGACATGGAGGACATGGATATTCAGTGGAATATGGCCTTGCTATTGAGGAGAGCCAAGCGTTTCTTGAACATAACAAGAAGAAAGTTTATTGGCGGGTATCCTAATGCCAAGGTCGGGTTTGACAAATCTAAGGCCAAATGCTATAAGTGTCTAAATTTTGGACACTTTGCTCGTGAGTGTCAGAAAGACAGAGCACCGGCCTCTGGTTTTACCAGACCTAGCCAAGGAAACAGCCATGGCCACAACAACCCAAACCACCACAGTCAAAGCCAAGGTGGAACGTCCAATGCACTGGTAGCTCAACAGGACGAAAGCTTTGACTGGGGTGTTCATCTTGAGGATACCATCATCGCACAGACACAGGTTGGTCTCATGGCTGAGATCATGGAGATGATGGAAGTAGAGAAAAGGGAAGCTTCTATGGCTGACCTAGAAGAGTCTACTACTGCTGCTATAGAGGAAGAGAAGGAAGAGAAGGAAGCTGAAGAAAAGGAAGCTTTTGTAGCTGATAAGGAGGAATCGACCACTGCTGTTGCTCTCATGGCCATTGGAGAAGCAACAAGTTCATCTTCTGAGGTAGATTCTAATCCCTTTTCTGTTATTTCATGTTCCAAATGTCTAGGGCTAAAACTTGAAAATTCTAGGCTCCAAGACAAAATCGAACCCCTAGGTATGGCAGCTCTAAACTATAAAGAAAACGAAAAACGTTTTAAAGATTCTATTGAAACGTTGAAAAAAGAAAAATGTGAATATTCTCTAAAAATAAGTGATCAACAGCTTCATTTAGATGTTGCATACAGGGGGTTGGAAAAACGGAACAATGAAATCAACAAACTGCAAAATGAGATCTTGCAGTTAAAATGTTCTAATGAGAAGTTGAAAAACTCTCGTTTTGTGGTGGAACACTACGAATCTGTAGTAAGACAAATGAATGGGTTAGGGCTGGGTACTAATGCCATTCCTCCACCAGTAAGCGGGAAGTTTGTCAATAGCTTAATAGACATTGATCTCACTTGTCTAGATGAGTCCTCTGATAAGGATGATTCCCCTAAAAAGGATGAATCCTCAAGTAAGGCTAACTCCACATCTAGTGAGGAGTTCTTTACTGCTTCTGATGATGGGTCAGTTAACACTTGCCCTGAAGGAGTAGTATCTGAGGAGTTGTTAACTGAACAGAAAGTTAAGAAAAACATTATCACTAATGGTGATAATTGCATTTTAACTGAACCCGACATCATTGAAACAAATGTTAAACTAAAGGTAATGCTTTATGGGGGTTATAAAAGTCTTAACCAAGTAAAAAAAGAGGCTTTTTCAGCTCACTATGGGCTTGGTTACAAAGAAAATTTGCAAAAATACTATACTCCCAAAAACCAAACTGTAAAGGTTCATACTCCTGTTCATAAACCAACTCCTCCTGCTCATAATGCTGAGTTATCTAAGGCCAGATCTAATGAGCCTTACAGGAGAACTTATGTAGACAAGAGGAATTGTTTTCACTGTGGCTTGGTTGGTCACATTTTTGTGAACTGTCCTTCAAAGAACCAAGGGAAACGGCATGTTGTTTCACAACCAGCTGTTGTCCCTAAGTCGCCATCAGTGATCCCTCCCAAATGTACAAAGCAAAATGTGGTGAAACCA
The DNA here is from genome assembly GCA_023525975.1 of Smallanthus sonchifolius. NCBI lineage: Eukaryota > Viridiplantae > Streptophyta > Magnoliopsida > Asterales > Asteraceae > Smallanthus > Smallanthus sonchifolius. The sequence goes on along the minus strand of CM042027.1, from coordinate 37,930,368 downwards.
CCAGTCAAACCGAGGGTAAAGCCTAAGATAAAATCTAAAGCTAAACCATCTGTTTCAAGAAAGGTAACGCAACCTACTGTATCTCGTGTATCTACCTCTGGTAGTACACGTACTGGTGAGAAACCTGTGGAGAAACTCTTAAAGCCACAGAGAAGAAGAAGGAACAAGAGGTTGAGAAAGCTAGAACAGCTGACTTCAGTTCAATCAGGCGAAGCTTCCACTAGTTCACATGCTGTTGTTGAACCAAAGTCTCCTGTTCCGGTTAAGAAACAGAAGAGATCCTGGACTGCCAAATCCAAAACTTCTCAATCTCCTAATTCTAATTCTTTTAAAGATTCATCAATTTTGAACAGTCATCACGACTGTGAGTAAAGGAAGTAGTTTATTTTGAAAAGGATGGATGACCCAAGACCACAATGGCTTAGGTCTCCAAATCTAACTATTTCTTTTGTTACTCATGCAGGGATGTCCGAAGGGTACTATCTCTAACCGCTGGTATGTAGATAGTGGATGCTCCCGGCACATGACAGGAAACATGGCCTTGCTTCAAGACGTGAAACCATTCAGAGGCGGCTATGTGGCCTTTGCTGGAGAAAAAGGCGGCAGTATCACGTGTCAAGGCATGGTTTCGAACGGTTGTGTCAGCTTTGACAATGTCAACTTTTACGAGAAGCTGAAGCATAACCTGTTGAGTGTCTCCCAAATGTGTGACAAGGAGTACTCGGTGATGTTTGACAAGTCAGAATGCCTGATTCTCAAACCTGGTTTTAAAGTTCCCGAAGATTGGATCCTGATGAGAGCGCCAAGAACAAACGACACCTATCAGATCGAGATGAGCGTGGCAACAACCACCTCATCAGTTGCTACTTGCTTGCTTACAAAAGCGACAGAGCTTGACTCTATCTTGTGGCATAGGAAACTCGGACATATTTCGTATCATAAAATGAACCATCTTGTCCGAAACGGTTTGGTAACCGGGGTTCCTAAGCTGAGATTTACCGTTGCAGATGACTGTATGCCTTTTAAAAAGGGCAAACAGCAACGGAAGTCTCACAAGCCCAAGCTCCAAAACTCTATTGATACCCCTTTGGAGCTATTACACATGGATCTGTTTGGCCCCATAAGTATCAGGAGTATTGGAGGTAAGTCGTTCTGTCTGGTTGTAACTGATGATTTCTCACGTTTTTCTTGGGTGCATTTTTTAGGTACTAAAGACGAGACTGCTGATATTCTTCAATACTTGATCCTGAGCTTGGAATCTCTTTGCAAGCTAAAAGTTAGAAGAATAAGGAGTGACAACGGAACTGAGTTCAAGAATAATTTGATGGAGCTTTTCTGTCTCAAGAAAGGGATCCGTCACGAATTCAGCGCACCGTACATCCCCTAGCAGAATGGAGTTGCAGATGACGATCCGCCACACCCGAGGGACCTACACATGACTTAACCGTTATGGAAATAAGTAGTTTTCCTTTGAAAACATATACATGACTTAACCGTAATGAAAATAAGTAGATTTCCTTTGAAAACATATACATGACTTAACCGTCATGAAAATAAGTAGTTTTCCTTTGAAAACATATAAATGATTTAACCGTAATGAAAATAAGTAGTTTTCCTTTGAAAACATATACATGACTTAACCGTTATGGAAATAAGTAGTTTTCCTTTGAAAACATATACATGACTTAACCGTCATGAAAATAAGTAGTTTTCCTTTGAAAACATATACATGACTAAATCGTCATAAAATAAGTAGTTTTCCCCGAAAACATGCCCATGACTTTACCGTCATAAAATAAGTAGTTTTACCCGAAAACATGCCCATTACTTTACCGTCATAAAATAAGTAGAAATAATTCTAAACTCATATGATAAAAAATGTTATTGTTCCATTCGTAAGCTAGCTAGTCTTACAAATACCTATGTTCATATATGAAACCGTAACCAAACGCTGACAAATGAATGCCCCTCCCTCGCTAAACCACAGGAATAAGACAATATGCGATCATTCGACCATGTGGACCCCTGGTTAGCGCGACTAACCATGAACGGGGACGTCACCCCCAATAGTACTATCCATAGAATCTCAGGCTAAGACCATAGCTAATGGTTACAAAATGTGTTAATCCGGGGACTTTAAGTGCTATATTGTTCCCCATGTAAAACATAATGTTAGTGCTTTGTCTCCTTGTTATCATATAAAAATTGTTTGCAATCTTTTCTCAAATGTATAAAACACAATGGTTCCAAATATATTGAACAATAATGTAATACATAATATGTAAGTATGTTTCTCCCCCGCAGTTTACAAAACATTAAAAAGCGAAAAGGGGCCCGTGAACTCACCTTAAGTCTAGCTAATAATATCACAAACTCAGTTGACAATATGCGGGCGCAACGTTCCTAAACGGTTCCAATTGTTCAAACAAGTGTTGTCAACATCAACAACAATATAATTAGGATGTAGGTCCCGGGAGCCTCGTCGCACAGCGGATTTACACGGACCTGTTCTGTGATTTGTGTGGGAACAAAGAAAACGAAGCAGAGAAACACAAACATAGACAAAAGATAATGAAACGACACGTAATCCATAACATAGAAGTCATCTGGTATTACAGACTACATACCGAAGGAGCACACATCTCTCATCTAAGCTCACGGTCCAGGGGTCGGGAGAGCTCTTCCCGACCCGGACACCTCTCAACCTAGTTCTAGAGTTCCACCTACAAATGAATACAAGTCTTCTATTTATAGGCGAAGGAACACTACCTGCGTACTTAGTAAGTACGCAAGTCTTTTGCCTTGCGTACTTGTCAAGGAAAAAGCCTTGTGTACTTACTAAGTACGCAGGACCAAACTGGTGTGCAGGGTAAGTACTCAGGAACACCCTCCTGCAAACTAGCCACGTACACCGATACATAGAATTTAATCTATAGTTACAAAACATGCTTCTACAAACTCACTCTTAACTATAGCATAAAATTCTATCTATCTCTAACACTGATATACATCAGTTTACAAAGAATGTCCTAACAGACTCCCTCTAAACTAATGACATCACGTGTCTTCTAGCGAGACTTGATCTTCTGGCATTCCACTTGAGATCTTCAAATCTTCAAACTTCAGTCTTCAGTTACCGAGTGATGACAAACCCGATTCCCTCTAACCGTGGCTTTCATTGTAGACCAAACCAAGTGCTTCAATAAGAACTAACTAACCCAACACAACTCATTGTAGTTATCCTCTCAGCAGTAGCAACCTCCACCCTGACTTAGGACTCTGAGTCTGACAATGTCTTCCTAACTAAGTAACAATAGTAGACTAAGACAACTCCAAATCAGCTGGCATATGATAGAGAGTTTGAGTTTCCAATAACCTGCATCAAACTAATCAGCTCCCATAGGAATTCCAGTAAGATAAACTTAAGTCTTCAACCAGATGTGTCCAACTCTATCCTGTATCTTCACGAGTCAACCAAATTCCCAAAATGTTCATTTCCAATATCCCCTTTCAGTTTAAGCTCCATCTGACTAGACCAGAAACAAGGGTATGTTTCCTATCCCATCGGCCAATGATAAAAGGTTCCATCTTCAACTAATGATCCAACGAATATCCAGCTTCATCTTGAAGACACACGATAGAATCAAACACGAAAAATATAGTTTACACGAGAAATCACGGTTGAGATCCATGTTACGTCAAATAGGTATATATATAGGAAGTACCAACGGCTTTTCCACCACCTCTTTAATGCCTCATGAATACTAGATTTTATCCCCCTCATTTCTCTGTAAACTATGACCAGCTTCATCATCACTTCACTCAAATCCTCAAAAAGCACAACTAGCCAACTCCAGGATTTTATTCTTTTATTCCTTTGCAAAGATCCAAAACAACAAATCCTTGGGTTCAAGTTGTTCCAGTATTCATCCCCTATTAAAGAAGTATCACGGATACTCGTAGCCTACATATTCAGGTCTGAATACCTAAACAAGATGATTCTCTTTCCAAAAGACCCAAAGCAGCCACATCTTCATAAATAGAACGAGACCTTTAGCCGATGACGACCCAATTGCTCCCATTAGTTCAGCATTCATACCCTATTAAATAAGTATCCCGGATACTCGTAGGCTACATTTTCAGGTATGGACCCTTAAACAATGTATGACAAGTGGTATCATCCAACAAAAATCTCGTCCGTGTTTCGCCAAGCACATCATATACAAATTCTGGTCTGGAAAAACCAAAATTACTATCTTCTCAAAAATGGGCCGAAACACGCGTACAAATGATCACTAAAAATTTTGGCCAAGAAAAATTTTCCCGCCAAAAACTTTTTTTTAATCCCAGATGCTAGTCCATGCGTACTTAGTAAATACGCACATAAAGGGTGCTCATGCGTATTTAGTAAATACGAAAAGCCAAGTGCTCATGCGTATTTGATAAGTTCGCCAAGACAACCATGCGTACATGCTAAGTCATGAAAGTCCTTCTATAAAGGCAGAATTTCATTCCGGTATGATCTTCCCCCTACATAGGCTAAGCAGTCGGGTCATTTGAAATCTTTTCTACTAGGTAATCTAGTATCCTTATGCATGAAGATAATCAATTCGGTCGTTGTGGTCGGACTCTATTATGGATTTCCACAAGCTCGGGGCTCGACGAAAGAGAAAGTCTCGGCATTAAGAAAATGGGGTTAGCTGTGAAAGAAAGAGCCCGGTATTCATTTTTGAATATTCATAGCTGAGTTTACTAAAAGAGGGAAGAGATTGATCGTCACATACGACATTGCCCTAGAATGAGATTAGTCGTCATATACGAGATTAGACTTAGTCCGTTGTTGTTTGATCTTTTACTCGGGCAAGTGCTACAACCGTCGAGCTGAGGAGCGAGACTAAGGTCGACCGTTAGGGAGACTAAAGCGGGAGGCTAAAACGAATGCTTTCAGTATGCCGTGAGTGACTTTAAGAAGGTGTTATGTTGGACACATTAAGGACTAAATTCATCCAGGTCCTGGTAGTTACATGGGAAAGCTTTCACTCGCTTTCGCTACGGCTCCGGTGGGTTCCCTTAACCAAGCCACTGCCTATGAGTCGCCGGCTCATTCTTCAACAGGCACGCGGTCAGAGCCCCGGGCTCTTCCCACTGCTTGGAAGCTTACGGTTTCATGTTCTATTTCTCATGCGTACTTAACAAGTATGCAGGACAAAACCCATGCGTACTTAGTAAGTACGCAGAAAAGCTGAATTTGCGTACTTATCAAAAAGTAACAGCGTTCTTGATGGATCTTGAGGAGAATGCTCGAAAAGTGATGGATCTGATAAATTGATGCTTCCAAAAGCTTAGAAATCATCTTCTAACAAACCCTCAGCCTTCTAAACACCAAATGAAGTGATAACAAACTCAGATTTGAGGATTTTTGCAAGAAAAAGTAGCGACTTTTAAATCTCAGATCTGCTCAAAAAACCCTAAAACCCAAAACTGGAACACAAATCAACGAACACCAAGGCTCTGATACCACTTGTAGGTTCCAAAAGCCTCGTCGCGCAGCGGAATTACACGGACCTGTTCTGTGATTTGTGTGGGAACAAAGAAAACAAAGCAGAGAAACACAAACATAGACAAAAGACAATGAAACGACACGTAATCCATAAGATAGAAGTCATCCCGTATTACAGACTACATACCGAAGGAGCACACATCTCTCATATAAGCTCACGGTCCAGGGGTCGGGAGAGCTCTTCCCGACCCGGACACCTTGACGGGTGGTCCGTAGGACGACCCTTAAGAGCTATAAATGGTATTTTAATCCTACATTTAATCGAGTAATTGTCTAGAATTAGATGACTACGTTTGCTTGTGTTTCAGGTACATTCGGAGCTTAAAAGTGTGGAAATGAAGGTTCGAATAAAAGCAGATGGATTGGAGAGTGAAAGACGAAGCATATGTGAAAAAAATAATTTCTTTGAATTGAATAATTAAGAATATAACATTATAGAGGAAGAAATTACGAGAACGTGGGCGCAAACGGCGAAGAAAACGGAGTTGAAACGAAAAAGTTATGAAGAAAACAAAATTGCATGCTAAAGCCTACCGTAGCTTACGGTGACTACCGTAAGTTACGGTATCCCCCAGCACTTTTCTTCCACCGTAAGGCAGTAGAGACCCACCATAGCACTTTTAAAGCTACCGTAAGCAACGGTAGATACCGTAGCTTACGGTGGTCACTGGCGTGAAAAGTGTAACTGCCCTATTAAAATAGTTCTTCAAGGGGCTTTTCATATCCAATCATTGGGAGACGTTTTGCAGCAGTTTCAGGGGCGATTTTGGGTGATTTTCTTGGTTAGAAACAATTTGGAACAATTGGGTTGGTGTTTTTGATTCACATGAACATTGATAGTTGCTTGATGATGATCAACCGAACGATGTGTGGCTAAGTTTTCATATGTTTTCCTCCGGATTGTAAGGTTTATCTTTTGAATGTTTGTTGATGTTTATGTTATTTGTAGGACAATAATCTAATCATTTTGGTTGTGTTATTGTGGTGTTTATGTGTTTGATTGTAATCGTTGATATTGTTTAACATCGTTTTTTAAACCATCAGTTCTTGGTGCCGCTGGCAATCGAGATTTATTGGGAGGAATTCGGGGTTGAATATATTTAATTGATCATCGGGTGACAATCTTGCGTTCTTGTAATCCAAGCACTTGGTCCCCTTTTATCACAATCAAACATATTTTCATGAACTATGTCTATGTAGTTCTTCCTAATTAAACATCAGTATTATCATTCATGGAAACCTGAAACCGGGGGAAGACATACTCTCTCATTTCTAAATTACAATCTTTTGATTTGCGATTAATTTAGATAATTCTAGTTTTCAAAACCAACAATCAAAATTCTGAAAATTACATTTCTGCAATCTAGTTTAATTTTAGTTTACTATAAAAGCTACTTAGATAACACATTTTCCACAAACTCCTCGTGTTCGATACCCACTTACCGCTAGCTATTTAGTTGTAATTGGTTTATATTTGATTGAGACTACGACCTCACGTCAAATTGGCGCCGTTGCCGGGGAGTAGTGCGCAACGTGTGTTAACTTTCGTTGTTTTTTGTTTGTTATTTTCGGGTTTAGGCTGGTTGTGTTAGTGTGCAGGTACTTACAGGTGTATGCATACTAGAGGCTTCAAAAAGTCATCACCATTAGCATTTGATCCGGAAATTGAACGAACACTTTCCCAGAACCGAGTTTTACTTAGGGAGAACAAAGTCATTGGGTCTCCTACTACACCGAATAACATCATGGATCCACCAATTCTCACTACGGGTCAAACACTACCAACCACCACACCTCCTATTCCATCAAGTCCTATATCAAATGAGAGCAAACCTACAAATACCACTGTTCCTACAAGCACACTTCCACCAAATCCATTGAGCTACCAAACGACATCAACCTTTCCACCATTCAGCCATTTCTTCCCGACTCAAGGTCAATCGTCCTCCCAACAGAGTCAACCATTCCCATTTCAACAAGACCTACCTATAACCTTTACCACCCCGGTTCAACAACAACAACCACCATCGAGGTTCCAATATCAACAATCTCCCGCGATGCCGTTTATGAGAGTGCAAGATGATGGGTTTGATGACGGTTATGAAGATGATTATGAGGGGTATGATGAAGGTGAATATACCCTTGGGGGTAATGGAAATCAAACGGGATTTCAAGGAGGGGGTGGATTTGTGCGAAGACCGCAAGATATACCGCAAGCTCCACAAGGTCAACCTCCACAAGTTCAACAATATGAGCAACAAGTGCCTCAACAACAATAAGTGGGGCAAATGTTTCAACCACCAACTCAACAGTTCGCGCCTCAAAGACCAGTTCAAAGACCAATGGGTCCACCACATCCAAGAGTTAGATTGGGTGTGCCAAGAAGATATAATCGGGAGGCCGTGAGGGGTATTGAAGCACATTTTAGGCAGGTTATTACCAACAATCCTTCACCGGTAGTTATTCCTCAAAACAATCAAGGGAGGACGTTCGAAGTTAGAACTAATTCCCTCCAAAGTTTACCGAAATATAAGGGATTAGCAACAGAGGAACCTTATTTTCATTTGGAGGCATACGATTCGATATGCAATACTATCGGTGGGCAAGGATTTTCATCGGATGAAGTAAAGATGGTATTGTTTCAATTCTCGTTGGAAGATAAAGCCAAGAGATGGTTTTATACTTTACCATCAGCTTCGATTTATACTTGGGCTGAAATGCAACAACGGTTTTTGGAAGAGTTCTTCACCGCTCAAAAGACAAATGATGCAAGAAAGGCATTACGAAGCTTCCAACAGCAATCGGGTGAGATGTTTCACAAAGCTTTCAAACGGTTTAATTTGATGATAAAAAATTGCCCTCATCATGGGATCGAATTGTGGGAATTGTTGAACGCGTTTCATGAAGGGTTGAATTCCGAAGATGCTCGTGACTTAATGTCTATCACGAATGGTACATTCGGTACAAATCACGAGCAAGACGATTTGGCGTTTTTGAAACAAATGGCGGTCACATCAAAGAGGAAGGCTCAATCATCTAGGAGAGCGAGACCGGCCATTACTAGAACCCAAGTGCATGCGGTGGAGGATGGTAATGTGCAAACTACTAATCAAGTTTATGACGTTTGCACTAACTGTAATGAATTGGGTCATAGGGCGGATGTTTGTTTGGTGGGTGTTGTTGAAGGGCAATATGAAGAAGTGAATGCTATTCAAGGCCAAAGGGGCGGTGGTAGAAATTACAACATGAACTCGAATACATATCACCCCGGGTTACGAAACCATCCGAATTTGCATTATGGAAACCCGGCTAATCAAGCCAATCCGAATTTCCAAAGAAGTCAAAGAAATTATGTTCCTTGCCAACAATTCAACAATCAAGGCTTCCAAAGGCAATTTCAACAACCGGGTGGTGACCAAAGTGGCTATTCGGGTCAAGTTACTTCAAGTGGGAATGAAGTGATGGATATGCTCCGGATGATGCAACAAGATATGCAAAGGAGGAATCAAATGGATGAGGCTCGGTTGCAAAAAGATGAAATTCGCGACAAAGCCATCCAATCCTTGACTACCCAAATGGGTCAACTTGCAAGTGAGGTGGCCCTTTTAAAAAAGAACAAAGGTCAACTACCAAGTGACACAGTGACAAATCCCAAAAACATCAAAAGCGTGAACATTAATGTGGTAAGTACCGTTCCCAATAGTGAATTTAATGAAACATTTCTAACCTCTTCGTGTCAAGTGAATGCAGGTATAGGAAAGGAGGCCGAGGCGGAAAATGACAAAGAGCATGGGGCACCAATCGTGCCAATCCGAGTGGAAAAATTAAAAATTCCTCATGCATTGTTGGACTATGGGGCGGGCATGAGCGTGCTACCAGGCGAGTTGTATGACATGTATGACTTTGGCCCACTGCAAGATATAGACACCATGGTGAGCTTGGCAGATGAAAGTTGGAGGCGTCCACGGGGAGTAGTTAGGAATGTTAAGATTCAGTTGGGAGAATTTGAGTACCCAGTGGATTTTCTGGTCCTAGACTATGCTTCTACTAAAATGGCAGCGCAACAAAGGGTAATCTTAGGCCGACCATTTCTATACACAGCAAATGCTCAAATCAATTGTAGAGACGGGGTTATTACCATGACAAAAAAGAACTGTAAGTTATCATTTGATGTTCAAACTAGAGTGATTATTTATGAATCCAATGAAGGGAAGGGTGGTGAGTCTAGTGATTGTATGACAAAAGTGTGTCAAAGAATGAAAATAAATCACCCACCGGATCGTGAAGAAAAGCATACGGGATCAAGTAGGAGTGTATTTGATTACCCACCGAATCAAAACGGGACGGATGCATTTTACTCAATGGCACGATGTAGTGATGGAGATGGCCGGAATCATTTCTTTGAGCCACCATAAACGGGGGTGGCACGGTCTGGCTGAAGACCCGAAAATTTAGCGCTGCTCGGGAGGCAACCCGGGGTTTTTCACTGATATTGTTATTTCTTTATTTTTCTATGTTTCAGGGCTATGGCAACACTCAAGTGTGAGGAAGATGTGCGGATAGTTGTGTGAAGGTGGTGATAGGAAATAGGATCATTTACAACATCTGTTGTGTCAAACTTCATCAGGTCCATGTACTCTTTCCTTAGACTTGTCATGTTCTTTAGCCTTGAAATATTGGTACTTAGTTTGTTTGTTTGTTAAAAAAAAAAAAAAAAAAAAAGAAAAAGAAAAAAGTTTGGTGTGTTTTGAGCGATCTTTCTCTTCAAAGCCATACATTGGGGACAATGTATCCCAAGTGTGGGGATGAAGGGAAATTTTGAAAATTAAGCGAAAAAAATGGTCCAAATTTGAACACTTAAGTACTAAATCGCATGACACATCGGCAGCCTATATTTCATTTTTTTTTCTTGGTGAGAGTTTGAGCCATTTCTTTGAATTGTTAAAATATATCTTTATTGATGAGAGTGGCAATGGGTGGGGGTGCATTAGAACTTGTGCTTGAATTCGGTTTGAGGCCTTAGCTTGATATGTATGTGAAAAGGATAAGGGCATTTAGGTAGCCTTGTCACGATGTGTGTGAGTGTGGGATTCAGGGGTTGGGCCTCATAAATTACACATATGAGCATGGTAGCGAGAGGGGCGGGGGTTTGGTCCATTAGTAACCATATTTGAGCTTATTGCCTATCATTTGATAACCCATGCTTACCGCCCAAAATATCTTACCTGTTTGAGAAGACCCGGTTTAATAGTTTAGTAGTTTTAGTACGTAGTGTTTGATGTTTTTTGTTTTGTTTAAAAAAAAAAAGAAAAAAAAAATCTGAGAAAAATGCAAAAAGAAGGAAATAAATACGATGGTAGTTGAAGGAGAATGAAAATGAAAAACGAAAAAAAAAAAGAAAAAATAATGCGAGGCTTTGTAGTTAGTTAATTAGTTGAGTTTATTTAGATGTAATAATAAGACCGGGTCGGATCATTAGCTACTACATATATATTTCCATGTCCTACCCATATGCCTAGCCACGTTCCAACCCTTAAGTCCCTTTGATTCACGTGCGCATTTTAGTAAATTCTTTAGGCGAATGACCGATTTAAGTACAAGCCTATTATTGTGCAATCACCCATTTGTTTTAAGTGTGTTCTAGCTCATCCTTGCTAGTTATTATTTGTCGCCGAGAGGAGAGTCATTGTGAGGGGTGTGTTATGCGGGGTTTAAGAAAAAGTTAGTAAAATGAGGACATTTGTTTGCTTGATTCATGTTGATCGCTTGTGAACTTGGAAATGGTTTTTGATGAGTTGCTTGGGGGCAAGCAACGGTTAAGTGTGGGGATGATGAAGGGAAATTTTGAAAATTAAGCGAAAAAAATGGTCCAAATTTGAACACTTAAGTACTAAACCGCATGACACATCGGCAGCCCATATTTTTTTTTTCTTGGTGAGAGTTTGAGCCATTTCTTTGAATTGTTAAAATATATCTTTATTGATGAGAGTGGCAATGGGTGGGGGTGCATTAGAACTTGTGCTTGAATTCGGTTTAAGGCCTTAGCTTGATATGTATGTGAAAAGGATAAGGGCATTTAGGTAGCCTTGTCACGATGTGTGTGAGTGTGGGATTCAGAGGTTGGGCCTCATAAATTACACATATGAGCATGGTAGCGAGAGGGGCGGGGGTTTGGTCCATTAGTAACCATATTTGAGCTTATTGCCTATCATTTGATAACCCATGCTTACCGCCCAAAATATCTTACCTGTTTGAGAAGACCCGGTTTAGTAGTTTAGTAGTTTTAGTACGTAGTGTTTGATGTTTTTTGTTTTGTTTAAAAAAAAAAAAAGAAAAAAAAATCTGAGAAAAATGCAAAAAGAAGGAAATAAATACGATGGTAGTTGAAGGAGAATGAAAATGAAAAACGAAAAAAAAAAGAAAAAAAAATGCGAGGCTTTGTAGTTAGTTAATTAGTTGAGTTTATTTAGATGTAATAATAAGACCGGGTCGGATCATTAGCTACTACATATATATTTCCATGTCCTACCCATATGCCTAGCCACGTTCCAACCCTTAAGTCCCTTTGATTCACGTGCGCATTTTAGTAAATTCTTTAGGCGAATGACCGATTTAAGTACAAGCCTATTATTGTGCAATCACCCATTTGTTTTAAGTGTGTTCTAGCTCATCCTTGCTAGTTATTATTTGTCGCCGAGAGGAGAGTCATTGTGAGGGGTGTGTTATGCGGGGTTTAAGAAAAAGTTAGTAAAATGAGGACATTTGTTTGCTTGATTCATGTTGATCGCTTGTGAACTTGGAAATGGTTTTTGATGAGTTGCTTGGGGGCAAGCAACGGTTAAGTGTGGGGATGATGAAGGGAAATTTTGAAAATTAAGCGAAAAAAATGGTCCAAATTTGAACACTTAAGTACTAAACCGCATGACACATCGGCAGCCCATATTTTTTTTTTCTTGGTGAGAGTTTGAGCCATTTCTTTGAATTGTTAAAATATATCTTTATTGATGAGAGTGGCAATGGGTGGGGGTGCATTAGAACTTGTGCTTGAATTCGGTTTAAGGCCTTAGCTTGATATGTATGTGAAAAGGATAAGGGCATTTAGGTAGCCTTGTCACGATGTGTGTGAGTGTGGGATTCAGAGGTTGGGCCTCATAAATTACACATATGAGCATGGTAGCGAGAGGGGCGGGGGTTTGGTCCATTAGTAACCATATTTGAGCTTATTGCCTATCATTTGATAACCCATGCTTACCGCCCAAAATATCTTACCTGTTTGAGAAGACCCGGTTTAGTAGTTTAGTAGTTTTAGTACGTAGTGTTTGATGTTTTTTGTTTTGTTTAAAAAAAAAAAAAGAAAAAAAAATCTGAGAAAAATGCAAAAAGAAGGAAATAAATACGATGGTAGTTGAAGGAGAATGAAAATGAAAAACGAAAAAAAAAAAGAAAAAAAAATGCGAGGCTTTGTAGTTAGTTAATTAGTTGAGTTTATTTAGATGTAATAATAAGACCGGGTCGGATCATTAGCTACTACATATATATTTCCATGTCCTACCCATATGCCTAGCCACGTTCCAACCCTTAAGTCCCTTTGATTCACGTGCGCATTTTAGTAAATTCTTTAGGCGAATGACCGATTTAAGTACAAGCCTATTATTGTGCAATCACCCATTTGTTTTAAGTGTGTTCTAGCTCATCCTTGCTAGTTATTATTTGTCGCCGAGAGGAGAGTCATTGTGAGGGGTGTGTTATGCGGGGTTTAAGAAAAAGTTAGTAAAATGAGGACATTTGTTTGCTTGATTCATGTTGATCGCTTGTGAACTTGGAAATGGTTTTTGATGAGTTGCTTGGGGGCAAGCAACGGTTAAGTGTGGGGATGATGAAGGGAAATTTTGAAAATTAAGCGAAAAAAATGGTCCAAATTTGAACACTTAAGTACTAAACCGCATGACACATCGGCAGCCCATATTTTTTTTTTCTTGGTGAGAGTTTGAGCCATTTCTTTGAATTGTTAAAATATATCTTTATTGATGAGAGTGGCAATGGGTGGGGGTGCATTAGAACTTGTGCTTGAATTCGGTTTAAGGCCTTAGCTTGATATGTATGTGAAAAGGATAAGGGCATTTAGGTAGCCTTGTCACGATGTGTGTGAGTGTGGGATTCAGAGGTTGGGCCTCATAAATTACACATATGAGCATGGTAGCGAGAGGGGCGGGGGTTTGGTCCATTAGTAACCATATTTGAGCTTATTGCCTATCATTTGATAACCCATGCTTACCGCCCAAAATATCTTACCTGTTTGAGAAGACCCGGTTTAGTAGTTTAGTAGTTTTAGTACGTAGTGTTTGATGTTTTTTGTTTTGTTTAAAAAAAAAAAAGAAAAAAAAATCTGAGAAAAATGCAAAAAGAAGGAAATAAATACGATGGTAGTTGAAGGAGAATGAAAATGAAAAACGAAAAAAAAAGAAAAAAAAATGCGAGGCTTTGTAGTTAGTTAATTAGTTGAGTTTATTTAGATGTAATAATAAGACCGGGTCGGATCATTAGCTACTACATATATATTTCCATGTCCTACCCATATGCCTAGCCACGTTCCAACCCTTAAGTCCCTTTGATTCACGTGCGCATTTTAGTAAATTCTTTAGGCGAATGACCGATTTAAGTACAAGCCTATTATTGTGCAATCACCCATTTGTTTTAAGTGTGTTCTAGCTCATCCTTGCTAGTTATTATTTGTCGCCGAGAGGAGAGTCATTGTGAGGGGTGTGTTATGCAGGGTTTAAGAAAAAGTTAGTAAAATGAGGACATTTGTTTGCTTGATTCATGTTGATCGCTTGTGAACATGGAAATGGTTTTTGATGAGTTGCTTGGGGGCAAGCAACGGTTAAGTGTGGGGATGTGACGGGTGGTCCGTAGGACGACCCTTAAGAGCTATAAATGGTATTTTAATCCTACATTTAATCGAGTAATTTTCTAGAATTAGATGACTAGGTTTGCTTGTGTTTCAGGTACATTCAAAGCTTAAAAGTGTGGAAATGAAGGTTCGAATAAACGCAGATGGATTGGAGAGTGAAAGACGAAGCATAGGTGAAAAAAATAATTTATTTGAATTGAAGAATTAAGAAGATAACATTATAGAGGAAGAAATTACGAGAACGTGGGCGCAAACGGCGAAGAAAACGGAGTTGAAACGAAAAAGTTATGAAGAAAACAAAATTGCATGCTGAAGCCTACCGTAGCTTACGGTGACTACCGTAAGTTACGGTAGCCCCCAGCACTTTTCTTCCACCATAAGGCAGTAGAGACCCACCATAGCACTTTTAAAGCTACCGTAAGCTACGGTAGATACCGTAGCTTACGGTGGTCACTGGCGTGAAAAGTGTAACTGCCCTATTAAAACAGTTCTTCAAGGGGCTTTTCATATCCAATCATTAGGAGACGTTTTGCAGCAGTTTCAGGGGCGATTTTGGGTGATTTTCTTGGTTAGAAACAATTTGGAACAATTGGGTTGGTGTTTTTGATTCACATGAACATTGATAGTTGCTTGATGATGATCAACCGAACGATGTGTGGCTAAGTTTTCATATGTTTTCCTCCGGATTGTAAGGTTTATCTTTTGAATGTTTGTTGATGTTTATGTTATTTGTAGGACAATAATCTAATCATTTTGGTTGTGTTATTGTGGTGTTTATGTGTTTGATTGTAATCGTTGATATTGTTTAACATCGTTTTTTAAACCATCAGTTCTTGGTGCCGCTGGCAATCGAGATTTATTGGGAGGAATTCGGGGTTGAATATATTTAATTGATCATCGGGTGACAATCTTGCGTTCTTGTAATCCAAGCACTTGGTCCCCTTTTATCACAATCAAACATATTTTCATGAACTATGTGTATGTAGTTCTTCCTAATTAAACATCAGTATTATCATTCATGAAAACCTGAAACCGGGGGAAGACATACTCTCTCATTTCTAAATTACAATCTTTTGATTTGCGATTAATTTAGATAATTCTAGTTTTCAAAACCAACAATCAAAATTCTGAAAATTACATTTCTGCAATCTAGTTTAATTTTAGTTTACTATAAAAGCTACTTAGATAACACATTTTCCACAAACTCCTCGTGTTCGATACCCACTTACCGCTAGCTATTTAGTTGTAATTGGTTTATATTTGATTGAGACTACGACCTCACGTCACACCTCTCAACCTAGTTCCAGAGTTCCACCTACAAATGAAGACAAGTCTTCTATTTATAGGCGAAGGAACACTACCTGCATACTTGACAAGTACGCAAGGCTAAGTACGCAAGGCAAAAGCCTTGCGTACTTACTAAGTACGCATGGTTTGGTCATGCGTACTTGACAAGTACGCAAGGCAAAAGCCTTGCGTACTTACTAAGTACGCAGGACCAAACTGGTGTGCAGGCTAAGTACTCAGGAACACCCTCCTGCGTACTAGCCACGTACACCGATACATAGAATTTAATATATAGTTACATAACATGCTTCTACATAGGATCGTGCCCAAACATTACAGTTTCAAATCTAAACCCAAACCAAGTTGAGGACATCTAAGTTGTAGAAACAAAACTCTTTATTTTTTTAGAAAATTGGGCATAGTCCCGTTTGTTTTTGGCTAAACAGACAATATCCAATTCTCCAATTCCAACATTAATTTACACCAATAATCCAATAAACCACGTTTTAGATTCTAATACTAAAACCATACTTAAATTCATCAATTACTTGGTAACTATATAAAA
The DNA here is from genome assembly GCA_023525975.1 of Smallanthus sonchifolius. Classification (NCBI taxonomy): domain Eukaryota; kingdom Viridiplantae; phylum Streptophyta; class Magnoliopsida; order Asterales; family Asteraceae; genus Smallanthus; species Smallanthus sonchifolius. The sequence continues at coordinate 37,914,045 of CM042027.1, read as the reverse complement.
AATTATATAATTATAACACATTTTAACGTGTCTGAAAAACTTTCTCAAAAGACGTCCCGACAATTTTTCTAGGTCCCGTGCTACTACCCGAGAATAGATCTATAAGTGTTTATGGTCATACCTTAGCGTACAAGCCGTTTTAAACGGTTTTGTACGAAAAGCTCAGCACGACGCGAGAAGAAAACTTGTTTCGTTCATAACTTGGTCATACGAACTCCGATTGAGGTGATTCAAGCGGCCATAGAACCATCTCGTCAAGATCCACCGGTCGCCGCCGCCGCCGGAAAACCGGGCAGTGGCCAGAATTCATGATTTTTGGCGAGAAAACTACACTTTTTCGAACCAACTTCTTCGTATGCTTAGATCGGGCCTTTAGGAACTCTTTTCTAGCAAAAGCCCGGATTGTTGAGGTCGCCGGAAAAAGTATTTTTGGCCGGAATCTCCACCACCATCATGATCTAGTGTAAACCACCACTACCATCGGACTCAGGACGTCGAGATCTATCAGATGAGGTGGTGCATTTGCCGCCACTCGCCGGTCCGCTGCAATCCGCCGTTGCGCGCCGCCGGCTGCTTGGTTGGACTCCGCCTCCGCCGTGCTCGCCACTGTTTAGTCGTCTTCCTTCGTCGGAAGGGTGGTGGACCCCCCATTTCCCCTTCTTCCTCTCGGTTCTCTCTAAAAACACACACAAGTGTGTGTGTGTGTGATTTTTATGCAAATGAGGAAAGTAACAAGAAAATTATATATATATCTCTAGGGTTTTAAGTGGGTAGGCTACTTACCAGTAATGCGTGTCAAACACAAAATATCGTCATGTTTTTAGTTTCCGATTAATATTTTTCGTTCCTAATATAAATATTAATACTAAAATAAATATTCAAATCATTTATTTTGTTAGCTTATTATCGGAGGATATTCGAGTCGTTATGAGCTGAAAACGCGTGTGTGAGTCCGTTCGTCGGATTTATCGTTTCGCTTTCCGGTTATTAATAACATTGTTATTAAAAAAAAATATTTATCATATCGGTAATAACCGTACCACAATCGTTAGTTTTACGAGTATCTAACGTGGTTTAACGTTCGTATACACGTACTACACGTGTATTTATCCGAACAATCTTTCCAAATGAATATTAATACTCAATGTTAATAATTCATTATTTTACTTATTCGTTCTGTCGAATACCCGGTAAAAACCAACGTTTAACGTTTAAAATTACTGAATCGCGTACGTTCCTATATCTTTTCTAAAATTATCAGAATCGTGTAATGAGTCATTAAATGAAATCGTGTGACTAATATGATATTCGGATTGTGTAAATTTGGATTTCTAACGGGCTTAGATCCTTACCGGGCCTTAAATGGGCTTGAAATCATATTGGGCCTAGTTGGGTTTTAGTCCAACAACTAGGTTTTGGATTCTGTAATTTTGCAAGTGTCACATTCTCCCATCTTTAAAGAAATTTCGTCCTCGAAATTTGATACACTTAATTGGGTTAGGATTTCGTATCCTTACTCCATTTTTAGATTCTTCGGGATAATTTTCACTCATTCCAAATAGTAGTCGGTATATGTAGATAAGGTGGATATCTAATCAACTAACGTAATTGGATGTGTATAGATTTGAGATATCATCATATCATGTAATTGTGTACGTTAATGTTGAGCATACATTATATCAAGTGAGTAGATTTGGAAAATTCTTCAAAGTTGTTGCCACGTGAACGACGTTGGCTAAACCATGAGGTGATAACGTCATCACTAGAGTTCCCCGAACAAAAAGAATTATAACCAGAGAGGTCATATTGGTGCATTGAATAAGTCATTAAGAGAATGTCTAATTGATGTGAATTAAGATAGTGAGTTTTCATAAGTCAAGTGAACAACTCATACATCAAGGTAGATAATCAAGGATTAGATGTTGAAGGATTTCGTTAGGTGATCATTCTCATCCGAGTGGAACTGTATGATCATCAACATTGGTAATGAATAACGAAAGTGCAATACACATGGATTTCCGAGAGTATAAAGGCACATATTCTTTATTCATACTCGGTTTTCTATCATGAAAGACAAATCATGATAACATCTAAAGAAGTCTTATCGGGAGTTCAGTGAAGATATGTCAAACGGTTTAATGAAATTTTCGGGTCTTAGTTCAAAATTAGGTACCTGACTGTTTCTTGCAACCGATCAATGCCTTGATGCATTCAATTTTTCTAGAGCAACAAATTCATCTGCCAAATCAGTATGTAGGTTCAATTGAGTTCCAGAAAATAACTTCCTCGTATGCTATTTCTCTTAAATAAGCTGGAATGGATTAGAGGAACAGTTAGTAGTTGTCTAGGTAGCGAATTAGACAGTTATGACATGGAATGAAATTTTATGGAGATATGATCTCTTGAGATTGACCTTGGTTTTGTCAAATCTCATTACATGTAACTCTATCACGAATGTTATTCGTAATTTTTTTATATGGAAATTTAAACGAAATGGATATCGAACAACAAACTGCGACAATAAATTCTCGTAGTCTCATTGAATCATCTAGATTTTTTTTATGGTTCATCTAAATATGAAGGTGAATTTAGATGAAGAAGAAAGAGAATATCAAAGTATTTAAGAAAAGTTTAGTTGACTAGGCTCAATAGATACTAAAGATTAATAAATCTTCATGGGGTTCAAGGAAAAGTGAGAATGGCTCTCAAACCCGTTACTAAGTGTTAGTGACGTAGTTTCACCTATATTCGTTTTCTAACTGCATATCCATCACCTTCTTGTACTCGAATAGTAGTGCCATGATTCAGAAATGAAACTTTATGGTTGTTCCCTTATACTCCTTGAAAGCATTTCCTAGGATTAAAATTCTAATCTAAAATTAGGTTTTATGTCATGTAGAATCTTCCATTAACATTGGTCATAATGGATCAAGGATTTCAGGATTTCTTGTAAGCTTTCGATGGCGAAGATTGGGTTTAATACCCCATTAACCACTGATTGCAATATACTTCTACCACAATCTAGCATTTAGGTTGTACTACCATGATTTGTAGATTCATGACTTGACTATCATGTCCATGAGGCATGTCATTTTATAGCTCAGGATCCTGGATATTCGATGTACTTCGGTATCCTGACAGGTTCCGGTATTCTCAGTATTTAACCGTTGTATCTTTCGTCTATTTTGACTATAAACGCGGGTTAAACACGTGTGGTCAAATCCATTCATAAGAATCGCTCCTGAAGTCAAGAAGAACGTGTTGAAGGCGTGTGGAAAGACTTGCAATGGTCATATTAGAAGAATTAGTCTATCCTAGGATTCTCGGATAGTTAGTTAGCTTCATCCTTGTATTTATTTCAGCAGCTTGATCGATTATAGGACGTTCTCACTACGCACTTAGCTCTCTACACTCACAATCAGCTCTGTAACACTTAGATATCAATCATCTACTGCTCGTACTTGTAATCTTTTTTACTATTTTTTGAAGAAACGAGGAAGGGGACGATTGTCACCTCCCGAGGTTTTATGCTGGCGATCCCTAAAGATCAAGAGCTTTCCTCGTAAACAACCGTGTCATTTTTTATGTTTTTGCATTGTTCTACATTGATTTTACAAGCACACTACCTCACAAACTAAGTTTGGTTACAAAATTAGTCTTGTTAATTTTTACCCAAAACAATTTGGCGCCCACCGTGGGGCAAGTGGTGCTTTTTATCCTTAAATCTTTACTAAAATTCATGTTCAATCATTATCTTTCAAAACTGATTTCAAAAATGTCGTCCCAATTAAAGAATGTTTATGTTTCTGCTCCATCTTCAACCTCTGGGTTTGTCAACCCTATTCCTCCTCCTCCTCCTCCGTCTTACAAAAAAGAATGATAATCAGCAGAAGAAAAATACTCCTGCGGGTTTTTCAGGATCCGGAATATCTGCTAGCACACCTGTGCTTGCTTCAAACGACGATATTCTCAAAATGTTCTCGGAAATGAAGCAGCAGAGGAAGACTAACGTAATGCTATTTTGGGAGATTGAAAGGGTCAAAGAATCAAAGAAACCAGTAGAAGTGACGACCCCGTTGCAACCAAGGATCTTGGATTTTGATTATTCAGGATCCTCAGGAGTCCATAAGGGAGACTTTCTTCCAATGCACACAGGGATCACTACCTTGGGACCAACTCCGGCTGTCAGAATTACTACGAGTCAGGATCTTGGATTTACTCCGGGATCATCATCTGAAAATCCCGACATAGGTAACACTTTCAATAGATTTTTCAATACTAATGAATCTGCAGGATACATGGATCACTCCGTCCATGGCTAAGGAACTGACGAAGCTGAGAGAGATGATCTCAAGTGTACCAGGCGTGGTCCAACCTATACCCGAGATGTCCACTACAAGTCATAGGATCTCCAGATTCGCCCATCCCATATGCGATGCAGAGATCCCTAAGCGCTTTCAGACTCCCAACATGAAGCTATACGACGGAACTACGGATCCTGAGGAACATGTCGCGCAATACAGGGAAAGAATGGAGATTAACCCCATACCTCTGGACCTGAAGGAAGCTTTTCTGTGCAAGGGATTCAACTCTACTTTAACAGGATCAGCCTTAAAATGACTACTTAATGTTCCTCCATATTCTTTTACTTCATTTGCTCATTTGATTAACCTGTTTAACAATCAATTTTCTTGAAGTAGAACTTTTGAAAGGTTAACAAGTGACTTATACAAGATAATTCATAATCCCGGATAATCCCTCCGAGACTATGTCAGCAAGTTCGGGCGAGAATCCTTGGACATCCTGAACCTTGACGTTGCCATTGCAGTCTAAGCATTCAAGATGGGATTGAGGAAAGACTCTCAATTCTATGAAGAACTTGTCATGAATCCTTGTAGGAATCTTGATGAAGTCAGGAACAAGGCCTTAAGATTCATCAGGCTCGAGGATGATAAGAAAATCCAGCAAAGGGCATAAGCTCCGACCAGTTATACTCAACCTAACCGGAAGACTGAGTCTGCACCCTTCAAGCCATATAGATCCAAACCGTATGCTAAACCCGATAATCACAGGGTTAATGTTGTGGAAGATGACGAGGAAGAGGAAGAATATCCTAAGTTGTTTGAATACTGTTTTTCACTTGACACGACTAGTTTGTTATATGCCATGCAGGATCGGAGACAAGGCTAGGTGGCCTCACAAATTTGAGAGGAATACCGGAGGAAAGGACAAGTCCAAATGGTGTGTTTTCCATGAGGACTTTGGCCATGTGATCGAAGATTGCATTGCCCTACGTAAAGAGATAAGCTACCTCTTGAGCAAGGGGCATCTCAAAGAATTCTTAGGCAAAGGAAAGAACAAGACTAAGGATCAAGACAGGATCCCGCAAAGAGCAAAATCCCCGCCTCCAGATGCTAAGGTAATAGGTTTCATATCTGGTGGATCTGACATTTGTGGTACTTCTTATCTTGCAGCAAATAGAAATGCCAAGGAAGCAAAGACAGAAAGAGGGGACAGGCGTATCAGAACCTCTAGCCTGACTGAAGAAAAGGTGATCTCTTTCGATGAAGATGACATGGATAACGTGCAGGATCCCCATCATGATGGACTGGTGATCACTCTGTATATCGCCAATCACTTCATAAGAAGGATACTGATAGACGGAGGAAGCTCAGCAAACATCATTCAACATGATGTCATAAAAAGAATGGGGATCCCGAATTCCGAAATTTTCCCAAGACTGCGGTACTAGTTGGATTCAGTAGAGAGGTCAAGAACACAGTCGGAGAGATAAAGCTTCCGATATATATCGAGGGGGTAAACACTATACAAAAATTTTGCGTAATAGATTCGTTATCTTGTTATAATATTATTCTAGGGAGACCCTGGATACACGACGTGAAAGCGGTACCTTCGACATATCACCAATGTGTCAAGATGCCTACCCCTTGGGGGGTAGTAAAGATCAACAACGATCAACAAGATGTGAAGGACTGTTACACCTCTTCAATGAAGGATTCCGCCAAGACCAGGCAAGCATAGCAATTAAAGAAGCAAGCCCGAGACATCCTGGAGACCAAGGAGCAGGATGTGAAGGAGGTATCCCTGAATGCTAAGGATCCCGATGTCAAGGCACTTATTGGAACCAATATCCCCAAGGATATTGAATAAGATCTTGTAGAATTGCTAAAGAGTAGAACTTTAACTTTCTCTTGGAAGCATGAAGACATGACAGGTATCTCTAAAAACGTTATTACACATAAACTGGGTTTTGATAACAGTTTCAGGCCTATACACCAAAAGCGAAGGAAGTTCGCTCCTAAAAGAAACGCAGTGATAAAAGAGGAAGTTGAAAGACTACTAAAAGCAGGGATGATAAGGGAAGTAAAATTCCCAAAATGGCTAGCTAACGTGGTAGTGGTCCAGAAGAAGAATGGAAAATGGAGAGTTTGTGTAGACTTCACAGACTTAAACAAAGCATGTTCGAAATATCCATTTCCATTGCCACACATAGACTCAATGGTTGATGCTACAGCAGACCATGAGATGCTCACGTTCATGGATGCTTCATTAGGATTCCAACAATCCAGATGGAACCCTCATACCAGGAGGATACTGCATTCATGACTCCGACAGGTATATACTGCTATATTGCTATGCAGGTGCAACATATCAAAGGCTGATCAACATGAGGTTTAAAGACAAGCTAGGGGACACCATGGAAGTTTACACAGATGATATGGTGGTCAAATCAAAGAGAGCTGAAGATCATCTCAGGAATCTCAGGGAAGCATTTGACATTCTGGATAAGTATAGCATGAAGTTGAACCCTTCCAAGTGTCACTTTGGAGTGGGGGCAGGAAAATTCTTGGGCTACACGGTAACCAAGAGAGGAATAGAAGCCGTTCCGAAACAGATCAAAGCAATAATCAATTATTCCCCAGCAAACACCAAGGATGTCTAGAGATTGACTTGCAGAGTAGCAGCACTTAACAGATTCATTTCAAGATCCTCGGAAAGATGCAGGGAATTCCATAACATCCTAAAAAAGAATAAGAGGTTCGAATGGGAAGAGAAGCATGACCAAGCACTCCAATCATTAAAGGAGTACTTGTCAACTGCTCCTCTATTGATGAAACCAGAAGATGGAGAACCATTATCCTTATTCTGGCGGTATCCGGAAACTCAGTGAGCGCTGTCCTAGTTAAGGATCAAGAAGGCCAGCAGCATCCAGTATATTATGTAAGTAAAACCCTACTCCCTGCAGAAACCAGGTATTCTCATTTAGAAAAATTAATATTGGCTCTAATAATGGCATCCACAAAACTTAGACACTATTTTTAAGCATACACTATTCACATAAAGACTAATTATCCTACTAAGTGTGTTTTAAGAAAGCCAGAAATGTCTGAAAGGATGGCAAAATGGTCGGTCAAGCTCAGCGCATATGATCTCGTATATGAGCCCCGAACAGCGATAAAATCACATGCACTCGCAGACTTTGTGGCTGATTTCAGTAGTGATATACAACATGAAGTAGACCTTGAAGTTCAGCAGTTAGAGGAATCCAATGATAAGTGGATCCTATACACTGACGGGGCATCAAATATTAGGGGAACAGGTCTAGGGATCATTCTAAAATTGCCACAAGGGGACATAATACCCCAATCTATAAGTTGTGAGTTCTAGGCGACTAGTAACGAAGCTAAGTACTAAGCTTTGATAGCTGGCTTGAAACTAGTCTGGGATATGAAAATCAGGTATCTTCAAGTATATGTTGACTCTTTGTTAATCGCTAACCATTTTAGTGGCTCGTATGCAGTGAAAGGTGAAAGACTAGCCAAGTATCTGGAAATAGTTAAACAATTATCTGTGAAATTTGATATGTTTGATATAAATCAGGTACCAAGAGAAGACAACTCTGAAGCTGATTCCTTAGCGAACCTCGCTTCGGCTCTCAAGATACCAGAAGGAGTTAGGATACCGATCATACATATCCTGAGTCCAACAATCGAAGACCCAAACGAAGTGTCAAATGCAGAAGAAGTAGATATTCAGGATCCCGAGCCCAGTCCGGAATCCTGGACTTTACCTATTAAAAAATATTTGCAGGATGGAGAAATCCCGAGTGATGAAAAGAACCACAGGGCTTTTCGCATGAGGGTGTCTCGCTTTGTAAATTTACATGATGTCTTATACATGAAATCTATTGCAGGTCCATATTTGAGATGTTTGGAGGATCCTGAAGCACTTGAGGTTCTCAAAGACATGCACGAAGGAGATTACGGAAATCACACTGGGGGCAGCGCGCTCTTTTCAAAGATCCTGAGGACAGGATACTACTGGCCTACAATGAGGAAAGACGCTGTAACCTACTCTTAAAAGTGTGATTCCTGCAAAAGACACATCAATATACTTCACCAACCAGCAGAGCCATTGTATCCAGTAATCTCTTCTTGGCAGTTTATGAAATGGGGAATAGATATAGTCGGCAAACTCCCCAAGGCACCAGGAGGAAAAGTGTTCATGCTAGCAATGACCGACTACTTCTCAAAATGGATTGAAGCCGAGGCATTTGTCCAAGTAAGAGAAAAGGAAGTTATCTCCTGCAGCAAGCGCAATATCCTGATGAGATTCGAGATTCCGGCGGAGACTATATGCGACAATGGGTCTCAATTCATCGGCAAAAGGACAACCAACTTCTATGCTAGTTGGGGATTAAAATGATAACTTCCACCCCCGTGCATCCTCAAGCCAACGGACATGCGGTGTCAAGCAACAAGATCATCATCAACAACCTAAATAAAATATTTGGAGCAAAGAAAGGACGATGGGCTGAAGAGCTACCTTTTGTACTTTAGGCAGATAGAACAACCGTAAAAAATGTTACAGGACAAACTCCATTTTCTTTGGTGTTTGGAACTGAAGCAATGATTCCTACGGAGATGGTTATCCCTACTACCAGAACCAATCTTCAATCTCCAGAATCCAACAACGAAGCCCTCGCTCAGGATCTTGACACCGTAGATCAACTCGGGGATCTCGCTAAGGTCCGTATAGCGGCTTACCAGCAGAGGATAGCAAGGTCATACAACAAGAGTATAAGGATCAGAAGATTCCAAGTGGGTGACTTAGTACTGAGAAAGGCATTCCTGAACACAACCAATCCCAGTAACGGAAAGCTTGCACCAAAATGGGAAGGCCCATACTTGATTGATTCGGAAGCAGGCAAAGGTACGTATTGGCTGGCAACTATGGAAGGAGAAATACTGCCAAGATCCTGGAACTCCATCCATCTCAAAACCTACTTCATGTGAGTTAGAAATTATGTTCTAACTAAAAAGGTACATCCTCTTTCCATTATTATTTTTATATATTTGATTATTCTTTGTCAAATTACTGACTTGGGTGTCGGAGGGGTGTTAGCCAGGCTAACACCCACCTTCACCAAGGATTCCTGTTTTGTAGGAATCATTTCCAGGGATCCCGATAGAAGATAGAGATTGGTCATCTCTCCTAAGTTTGGGTATCCTGATATACCACTAAGGTTTAAACGGCTTTCGCCTTTCAAAGTATTGGGTTAATACACCCCGCCAGGAGCGCACGATATCCGATTATAGTTCAAGGTGGTGCGACCAGTCCATGTAACAGTGACTAATAATTTCTCCATTGTTGGCTATATATCGGGTGCTACGAATATAACGGACGTGTTATTACTCAAGTTTCTCTGATCATTTAACACTTACGTGTTAAAACTAAGGTTTTTAGCATTTTCATGCTAACTAAGAATTGGCATTGCCCACGATATTTGGCTTAGCCCACGTTACTGGCTTGGCCCACGTTACTGGCTTGGCCCACGTTTTTGGCTTAGCCCACGATTCTAAATTGTCACAAATTAAACACTTGTGAACATCATGAAGATCAATTAGTAAGACTACAACGTGACTCAACAATGGGGACAACTAATAGTTGTTACACTTTGGACTCTATGCTATAATCCGATATGTGTATATACCCCACTTGATACACAACTAAGGTATGTGATACTTATTTTTTAGATCTGAAAGCTGAATGACTAAGTCATGATATGTTTGGTACTTTTACTTAAAATTTATCAAAACCAAGTTATATTTTCCTAAATCTAAGTTTGACAAAAACCCGAGAGTTTATTATTAAGGATCTGGTATCCCGAATATATGTTCAAACCTATTTTTCTGAAGAGTTTCGAACTTTTAATTATCTAAGGATCCTAATTTTCTAAAACATGTCAAAGAAAACCAAACAGGTAACAATCATGGCAAATAGTCATCAAGCATCTACTAATATTTATAGTGCAGAAAAGAAAAGTGATACGGGCTTCATCCAAAACCTGGATCCATCCACCCGGAATCACAAAATATCAAATTGTCTATCCCATAGCAGGGATCCCAAAAGTAGGAAAAGTAAATTGTTCATCAACCACAAACATAAAAGGAAATTGTTTCAAGACAAGTCAACCAACAGAAATAGCCAAACACCAGGGCTCAGGTCTCGGTATATTTACCTTCATCGCCCTGTTCAACCTGCTTCTCAACCTCAGCAGCTCCAGAATCCTCAACAGTCTTGCTGGTCTCCACTTCTTCACCTCCAAGCCTAGCCAGAGAAGAGCGCCATCCCTCAAGATCCCAGGCTACACGATCAAAACCTTCAGCAGCAACCTGCTCATCCATCTAGATCCTGGATTAAAGAATAGCCTTAGTCGCGGATTTCTTAGCATCCTATACAGTCTGTAGAAGCCTCAGCTCGTACTGGATTATGCTCTCCTGCAACTTGTTCTTCTGGCTTTAAATCTCATTCTCCAAGTATTTGCTCTTGGCGGCAAAGATTTTCTTCAAATCCTCAACCTTCTCTAGAGCCTCCTCAACATTCCTCTCCGCTTCAGACAAGTTGGCGTAAAGCTTCTCAAGACCCTGCAAGATATAGACAGATTAATAATTTAGAATCCTGAAAAAAATATATTGGAATTCCAAAAGGATACTTACCAGAATCATCAAGCCCTAAAGCTTCTTGGTGGTCTCAGCAGAGTCCATCCCCTCGAAGAATTCAAGATCCAACACCTCCACCGTTTTCCTCTTTTTACTTCCAGAAGATTTGGACCAGAGAATAGGGACATGAGGCTTAACACTTCTAGGTGTGGTGACAGCCCCAGACAGAAAGCTATCAAGATCAGACAAAGTGAACTTGGAATTTGACTTCGGGATTCCTACACAAAAATAAAACAGTTCAGAATCATGGAAAATGCGAATAAAAGTATTGACTATTCTTTACCTGAAGACAACTCAGATTCAGAAAGCTAGGTCTCAAAGCTTGCTTGACTAACAGTAGACTCGAGGCGAAAGGATCTCTCCCCCACAGGTATTTCCAATAACGCTTCAATCCTCTTGTCTGTATCGCTTCTTGCAGGTACCAGTTCGCAAAATTTCGGAGCTACACAAGGATCAAACAAGAATTATCAGCAACAAGTAAAATGTAATATAATTCGCAGGAATCCTAGCAATTTCCTACCCTTTTTAACCCATTCAAGCGGAAAATGTCTCCCATCGGGGATAGAATCTCTCCTGACAAAGAAGAATTTCCCCTTCCAGTCAGAATCATTTTGAGTGGCTTTTGGGATTAAGTGAGTTCGCCCAGTCCTAAGCTGAAGGACGAATCGAGAAGAGCCATGGATTCTTAAGTTATCAGTATCAGCTAACTCAGGGACGCCAATGGTCAAGGAGTGCGAATGATTCAGCCATTCAAGGGTAGCAAAAATCCTCCAAACCATCGGCATAATTTGGGAATAACAGAGACCGGTAAGCTTAAAAAACTCGGTGATGAGTGGTGGAAATGGATATGACAGACCCAAAGAAAAAGGATAACTGTGAAAACAAACACATGTTTCAGAAATCAAATCCGCTTTTGTTCGAGAATCGAAAGGCCTAAAAACGGTTTTTTGAGGGAAAACATTGTTGGATTTCAAAAGTTTGATCTCCAAATCGGTGAAACAACAGAGCTCAAGATCAGAGTGATCAAGGATCCCTTGATCAGTGAAATCCTCTATCATTTCAACGATAATGGAGGAAGCCGATCTGGTCATTTTCTTGCCCATGATTATGAAAAAGAAGGGAGAAGATCAGAAATCAAAGTAAGGATTTTTACCTGTTTCGGCGTGAAGAAGATGAGAATGAAAGAGAAGGAGTAATAATGATTTTATCTTACTAGCCCCCAACGGTTAAATCGCCTCGGTATACGTAAACGTCTCATCCTAACCCTTTCATCATTTATTATTTGAATTTTAAAATTTTACAGATGTCGATAAGATTGACAGCTGTTAAATTTGGGGACAAATGTTATGGGTCATTTTACAGCTCAGGATCCTAGATATTCGACGTACTTTGGTATGTTGACAGGTTCCGATATTCTCAATATTTAACCGTTGTATTTTTCGTCTATTTTGACTAATACGCGGTTAAACACGTGTGGTCAATTCCATTCCTATAGAATCGCTCCTGAAGTTAAGAAGAACGTGTTGAAGACGCGTGAAAAGACTTGCAACGGTCATATTAGAAGAATTAGTCTATCCCAGGATTCTCGGATAGTTAGTGTAACATTTTTGATTTTTAGTATTCATATTTCAATTCAATGTAATGCAATTTCGAATTCAATACTCGTGCACTATCTTATTATTTTCTCGCCATAAATTAAATGCAATGATTCAATGCAAGTTCGCAAGTTTTACTCGATTATATACACTTAAACTCTATGCAAGAAACTATTTATTTCAAATTTATAAAACCTGAAAAGTCAAGGACTAAAGTTGAAAAATTATCAAGAAACCCTAGTTAGCACGGTCGTGCTTCGTCCTGGCACGGTCGCGCCAAGTGCCTCGGCACGATCGCGCGACTGGTCCTGGAACGATCGCGCCCGATGCCTAAGCACGGTCGCGCCTATCTTGGCACGGTCGCGCCTGCGTAACTGTCAAAACGTAAATACACTTTTAATCACCGATCGTCAAGAATCCGTAACCGCCCACCGTTTTCTTTTTCATTTACGTGAGTAATGCAAATTTCAAATTCTCAAACGCTCCATATTAATCCTATCAATCTCGAAAAACTCTCTCTCAAGCCTTCCAAGAAACTATAATCCGCTGTTCGACCCGAATCCTCTCAATCCAGCAGCAGAGTCTTGATACTCAATCATCCTTGAAGTTCCCAGGCTATTTGGATTGGCCGGAGTTGCAGTAAAGATCGCCGGAACTCAAGCCGTCGACGCCGGAACTCCTTCTTGCCGATCTCTATCAATCCTCTACTGGTTCGGGTAATTGAAATCATTTATTTCAGTTAATTAGTCTCTATATCGAAAGCCCCATAATAATTTAGGCTTCCATCATAGAATTTACCCCGAATCAGAATCGATGTTTTATTTAAAATAATTTAATCGAATCCGCTGTTAAAAACGTTGTTAATACAATTAAAATATCCCAAAAGACTCGTAACAACCCAGTAATCAAAAGCCCTAACAATTCCAAAGCTATAAATACAAGATTTGTTAAATTCGTGTCTGATATGGAAGAGACACGGTCGCGCTAATCATGTAGCGCGGTCGTGTCGAATAGCGGCGCGGTCGTGTCCTCCTGTCCAGACCTGGTCATGCCCTCTCGGCTAGTCTCTGTTGTGTCTAAAGATCATAGACACGACCGTGCCAGGCCAAGGCACGGTCGTGCCTGTTGACTTGTCTAGTTTGTGCTCCTTTTGATCAACCCGGTCGCGCCCCGACTAGCGCGGTCGCGCCCGTGGCTTGAGCACGATCGTGCCCTTCCGAGGCACGGTCGTGTGAGACTCAGAAGTTTTAACAGAATTATAATTTTATATATTTTAATCAGTAAATGTTTCAGCTTTTATAAAATATGTTTTCTGTATTTAAAAATGGATTAAAAGTTTAATCTTGGCATAAATACAATTTATTTAAAAGTTTATGAAAAATTAAATTTATATTTATAATCTTACACTTAAATGATATTTTAAATAATTAAGTTACAAAATTTATAAATAAATAAGATAATGATTATTTATTTAATTTACATTTTAATCAAAATCATTTATTTATTTATACTTAATTACAATTAATATTTACATTATTTCATAAACTGTAATTATATATTTATTCAATTATTCAATTCAAACCTAATCAAATTGTTTCAAAAATATTTTACTTCAAACTCTATATATTTTATTCAATACTTTTTAAATACAAATCAATAGTTTTATACACAAATTCAACTTTCATTTTAGACTTAAACTTTATACATCTATTTGATTCAATACATATTACTCTTTAGGTTAAATTATGCATTTCGAGGATCATATTTGCTATCTATAATCTTTGTTAGCTACACTTCCATACCAAGTGAGTATTCACAACCCCTTTTTACTCTTTTACACTTTTGGGGTGGAACATGAACTCTATACACATTACACATTACACAATTACATTTACGCAAACAACACAAGTGCAAAAATCCTAATTACATACATGTGTGCAAAATTTGAGCTTTGTGCCCGAGTGCTAGTTGTGCTAACCTTTGTATGCGATTATGTGTAATCATTAACTATACAAGCCGACGGTTTTCAATGATAGATCTATTGAGTCTGACAAACCCACCCATGGTGCGCGGTGATTGAAACCGACAACACAATTTTTGCATGCTAGTTACAAGGTTTGGTTGTACATGGTTACACAATAGCTGCTCCCCATAAATGCCTTATTTTATCATGTTTTGTAAAGGATTTGTTTTCAACTATATGCTATCTATTTACAACTGTGTTACTCACCAACTTTTTAGTTGACTTTATTTTATTCATGTTTCAGGCCCCAATATGTGAGATTGATTCAAGACGTGTTCAACATAGGATTTGGACTTAGCAATTTAAATCAAGAATTTTATGAGTTGTTTTATGTTTCTTGTTTGAATTTGGTTTTGTACTTGGATTATTTGTAATGGAAATTTAACTTTAATATATTTCAATTTAGACAACCATGTGCTGTGAACAGTCTTACATGTCCCGCCCCGATGATTCCGCCATCGGTCGGGGTGTGACAGATTGGTATCAGAGCCTTGGTTATAGGGTACTAAGAAAGTTTCTGAAACCGTAACCCCTCTTACTCACAACAAAGAAGCCACACCCGAACCCTCTCGCAATAATAGAAAGAGGAAGGTTAGAAATTTTGCTGTGGTTACTCCTGCTGTCCCCGTCAACCAAGCTGCACCTATGGTTCAAGCGCCGGCTAAAAAGCTATATGTTGGAATCTACCCACTTTGTGCAACCTGCAACTACCATCATCTCCAAAACATCCCATGCCGCCTTTGTACTTATTGTGGGAGATATGGTCATACAGTTAGTGTTTGTAGGTCCAAATCTCTTACGGGCCAAGTCAACCCTCCAAACCGAACTGTACCTCAAGTGGCTAATCAAGGTGCTCCCGCCATTGCTAATGGGCGTGCTTGCTATGAGTGTGGTGACCCAAACCATTTTCGTGATCAATGTCCAAGACTTGCAAATGCTAGACAAGGTGGAGCTCGTGGGCGTACGTTCAACATAAACGCCAACGAAGCTCAAGCCAACAACGACGTGGTTAATGGTACGTTCCTTGTTAATAGTCAATATGCCTCCATTTTGTTCGATACCGGTGCCGATAAAAGTTTTGTGTCACTTAATTTCGAGCCTTTACTTGCAAAGACACGATCCCAATTAGAGAAAACCTTCACCGTTGAAATAGCAAATGGTGACTCCCTTACCATTGAGTCCATTATTTATGATTGCTCCTTAGAACTAAATGACCATTCATTCCCAATCAACCTTGTTCCAATGCCACTAGGAAGCTTTGATATTATCATAGGTATGGATTGGCTATCAAATCATCATGCCGAAATCATTTGCTTTGAAAAGTGTATCCAAATTCCGCTACCATCGGGAGAAATCTTAAGGGTTTTTGGTGAAAAGCCTTGTAAGGGACTTAAGTTAATGTCGTGTACAACTGCTCAAAAGTACTTACGAAAGAAGTACGTGGCCTTTTTGGCCCATATCGTTCAAAAGGATGTTAAGAAAAAGAGTATTCAAGACATTCCCATTATCCGAGATTTTCCTGAGGTATTCCCCGAAGACTTATCCGGTCTTCCTCCCGTTCGTCAAGTAGAGTTCCGTATTGATCATATATCTGGAGCTAACCCCGTTGCTAGAGCTCCTTATCGTTTTGCACCTTCTGAAATGCAAGAACTTCCAAGTCAACTTCAAGAGCTCTCCGACAAGGGTTTCATTCGCCCAAGTCATTCACCGTGGGGTGCACCCGTCTTATTTGTTAAAAAGAAGGATGGATCATTTCGCTTGTGTATTGACTACCGCGAACTCAATAAGCTTGCTATCAAGAACCGTTATCCCTTACCTAGAATTGATGATCTCTTTGATCAACTTCAAGGTTCTACTTGCTTCTCGAAGATTGATCTTCGATCCGGTTATCATCAGCTTCATGTTCAAGAAGATGACATTCCTAAGACTGCTTTTCGAACAAGGTATGGTCATTACGAGTTCATGGTTATGCCTTTCGGGTTAACCATTGCACCCGCAGTTTTCATGGATCTTATGAATCGTGTGTGCAAACCGTACCTTGATAAATTTGTGATTGTCTTCATTGACGATATCTTAATCTATTCTAAGACTAAAGCCGATCATGAACAACACCTTAGATTGGTTTTGGAACTCTTGAGAAAAGAACAACTATATGCCAAATTCTCCAAATGCGAATTTTGGCTAAAAGAAGTTCAATTTCTTGGTCACATCGTCAACGACAAAGGTATTCATGTTGATCCTCCTAAGATTGAAACGGTTAAGAATTGGAATGCCCCGAAGACTCCTACCGAAGTTCGTTCATTTCTTGGTCTTGCGGGTTATTATCGTCGTTTCATCTCAAACTTCTCAAAGATTGCTGTCCCTCTTACCGCTTTGACCCACAAGGGTAAGACTTATGAATGGGGACCGAAACAAGAAGAAGCTTTCCAAACCCTCAAGCAAAAGTTGTGCAATGCTCCCATATTGACTCTCCCCGATGGAAACGATGATTTAGTTGTCTATTGTGATTCTTCTAACCAAGGTCTTAGTTGTGTTCTCATGCAACGAGGCAAAGTAATCGCTTATGCATCAAGGCAACTCAAAGTTCATGAGAAAAATTATACGACGCACGAACTCGAGTTGGGTGCGGTCGTATTCGCGTTAAAGATTTGGAGACATTACCTATATGGCACAAAATGTGTGGTATTCACCGACCACAAAAGTCTTTAACATATTTTCAACCAAAAAGAACTCAATATGAGGCAACGACGTTGGGTCGAACTCCTTAACGACTACGACTGCGAGATTCGTTACCATCCCGGCAAAGCGAATGTTGTAGCCGATGCTTTGAGTCGAAAGGACTATGTTATGCTTCATTGTGCCCGTATTCAAACCGATATTCAAACCCGTATCTTGGAAGCTCAACATGTCTCGGTAACTGAGGGTAACATGTACGAAGAAATGTCATGTGGTGTTGAACTCCTTCTTGAATCAAAACCCAATGGCTTACTCTATTACTAGAACCGTATTTGGGTTCCCGATCGCGACGATCTCCGTGCATTTCTCATGAACGAGGCTCACAAGACTCGTTATTCTATTCATCTTGGTGCGGATAAAATGTACCAAGATCTTCGCCAACAATATTGGTGGCCTGGTATGAAAAAGAACATTGCACTTTATGTTGCCAAATGTTTAACCTGCTTCAAAGTCAAAGCCGAACATCAACGTCCTTCTGGTTTGCTAGAACAACCGGAAATTCCCGTGTGGAAATGGGAAAACTTAGCCATGGATTTTATTACCAAACTCCCTCGCACCTCGAGAGGTTATGATAGTATTTGGGTGATCATTGATCGTCTCACCAAGTCTGCCCATTTCTTGCCTATCCGTGAAGACTATCGGGTTGAGAAACTAGCCCGAATTTACATCGACGAAATCGTGAGTCGTCATGGTGTTCCCTTGAACATAATATCTGATCGAGATGCCCGGTTCACTTCTCGATTTTGGCAATCTCTCCAAACTGCTCTTGGCACACGATTGGATTTGAGCACGGCTTACCATCACCAAACTGATGGTCAAACCGAGCGAACAATCCAAACACTTGAAGACTTGCTTAGAGCTTGCGTAATCGATTTTGGTGGCAATTGGGATTCACATTTATCCCTCATTGAGTTCTCTTACAATAATAGCTACCACACAAGTATTAACATGGCTCCATTCGAAGCTCTCTATGGTCGCAAGTGTCGTTCTCCTATCTGTTAGAACGAGATTGGTGAAGCACAAATCACTGGTCCCCAGTTAATTCAAGAAACATCCGACAAGATTATTCAAATCCGTGACAATATTCGAGTAGCGAGGAGTCGGCAAAAGAGTTATGCCGACAAACGTCGAAAACCCTTGGAATTCCAAGTCGGTGACCTTGTTCTTCTAAAGGTGTCTCCATGGAAGGGCGTGATCCGTTTTGGAAAGAAAGGCAAGTTAGCACCTCGTTATGTTGGTCTATTCAAGATCCTTGAAAGGATTGGGAAAGTGGCGTACAAGCTCGAGTTACCTCCATCTCTTGGCAATGTGCATCCTACATTTCATATATCTAATCTGAAGAAGTGTCTCGCTGATGAAAATCTCCATATACCGCTTGACGACGTGCGCATTGATGAAACGATGCACTTCGTTGAGAAGCCGGTGGAAATTATGGATCGTGAAGTCAAACAGCTCAAGCGAAGTCGCATTCCTATTGTCAAAGTTCGTTGGGAATCTAAGCGTGGTCCTGAGTTCACTTGGGAACGAGAAGACCAAATGAAGCTCAAGTACCCTCATCTTTTTACCGATACTGTTGTTTCCTCTAGCTAAATTTCGGGACGAAATCCTCTCAACATGGGGAGACTGTAACATTTCTGATTTTTAGTATTCATATTTCAATTCAATGTAATGCAATTTCGAATTCAATACTCGTGCACTATCTTATTATTTTCTCGCCATAAATTAAATGCAATGATTCAATGCAAGTTCGCAAGTTTTACTCGATTATATACACTTAAACTCTATGCAAGAAACTATTTATTTCAAATTTATAAAACCTGAAAAGTCAAGGACTAAAGTTGGAAAATTATCAAGAAACCCTAGTTAGCACGGTCGTGCTTTGTCCTGGCACGGTCGCGCCAAGTGCCTCGGCACGATCGCGCGACTGGTCCTGGAACGATCGCGCCCGATGCCTAAGCACGGTCGCGCCTGCGTAACTGTCAAAACGTAAATACACTTTTAATCACCGATCGTCAAGAATCCGTAACCGCCCACCGTTTTCTTTTTCATTTACGTGAGTAATGCAAATTTCAAATTCTCAAACGCTCCATCTTAATCCTATCAATCTCGAAAAACTCTCTCTCAAGCCTTCCAAGAAACTATAATCCGTTGTTCGACCCGAATCCTCTCAATCCAGCAGCAGAGTCTCGATACTCAATCATCCCTGAAGTTCCCAGGCTATTTGGATTGGCCGGAGTTGCAGTAAAGATCGCCGGAACTCAAGCCGTCGACGCCGGAACTCCTTCTTGCCGATCTCTATCAATCCTCTACTGGTTCGGGTAATTGAAATCATTTATTTCAGTTAATTAGTCTCTATATCGAAAGCCCCATAATAATTTAGGTTTCCATCATAGAATTTACCCTAAATCAGAATCGATGTTTTATTTAAAATAATTTAATCGAATCCGCTGTTAAAAATGTTGTTAATACAATTAAAATATCCCAAAAGACTCGTAACAACCCAGTAATCAAAAGCCCTAACAATTCCAACGCTATAAATACAAGATTTGTTCAATTCGTGTCTGATTTGGAAGAGACACGGTCGCGCTAATCATGTAGCGCGGTGGTGTCGAATAGCGGCGCAGTCGTGTCCTCCTGTCCAGACCTGGTCATGCCCCCTAGGCTAGTCTCTGTTGTGTCTATAGATCATAGACACGACGTGCCGGGCCAAGGCACGGTCGTGCCTGTTGACTTGTCTAGTTTGTGCTCCTGTTGATCAACCCGGTCGCGCCCCGACTAGCGCGGTCGCACCCGTGGCTTGAGCACGATCGTGCCCTTCCGAGGCACGGTCGTGTGAGACTCAGAACTTTTAACAGAATTATAATTTTATATATTTTAATCAGTAAATGTTTCAGTTTTTATAAAATATGTTTTCTGTATTTAAAAATGGGTTAAAAGTTTAATCTTGGCATAAATACAATTTATTTAAAAGTTT
Source organism: Smallanthus sonchifolius (assembly GCA_023525975.1). Lineage (NCBI taxonomy): Eukaryota > Viridiplantae > Streptophyta > Magnoliopsida > Asterales > Asteraceae > Smallanthus > Smallanthus sonchifolius. The sequence goes on along the minus strand of CM042027.1, from coordinate 37,893,693 downwards.
ATGAAAAATTAAATTTATATTTATAATCTTACACTTAAATGATATTTTAAATAATTAAGTTATAAAATTTATAAATAAATAAGATAATGATTATTTATTTAATTTACATTTTAATCAAAATCATTTATTTATTTATACTTAATTACAATTAATATTTACATTATTTCATAAACTGTAATTATATATTTATTCAATTATTCAATTCAAACCTAATCAAATTGTTTCAAAAATATTTTACTTCAAACTCTATATATTTTATTCAATACTTTTTAAATACAAATCAATAGTTTTATACACAAATTCAACTTTCATTTTAGACTTAAACTTTGTGCATCTATTTGATTCAATACACATTACTCTTTAGGTTAAATTGTGCATTTCGAGGATCATATTTGCTACCTACAATCTTTGTTCGCTACACTTTCATACCAAGTGAGTATTCACAACCCCTTTTTACTCTTTTACACTTTTGGGGTGGAACATGAACTCTATACACATTACACATTACACAATTGAATTTACGCAAACAACACAAGTGCAAAAATCCTAATTACATACATGTGTGCAAAATTTGAGCTTTGTGCCCGAGTGCTAGTTGTGCTAACCTTTGTATGCGATTATGTGCAATCATTAACTATACAAGCCGACGGTTTTCAATGATAGATCTATTGAGTCTGACAAACCCACCCATGGTGCGCGGTGATTGAAACCGATAACACAATTTTTGCATGCTAGTTACAAGCTTTGGTTGTACATGGTTACACAATAGCTGCTCCCCATAAATGCCTTATTTTATCATGTTTTGTAAAGGATTTGTTTTCAACTATATGCTATCTATTTACAACTGTGTTACTCACCAACTTTTTAGTTGACTTTATTTTATTCATGTTTCATGCCCCAATATGTGAGATTGATTCAAGACGTGTTCAACATAGGATTTGGACTTAGCAATTTAAATCAAGAATTTTATGAGTTGTTTTATGTTTCTTGTTTGAATTTGGTTTTGTACTTGGATTATTTGTAATGGAAATTTAACTTTAATATATTTCAATTTAGACAACCATGTGCTATGAACAGTCTTACATGTCCCGCCCCGATGATTCCGCCATCGGTCGGGGTGTGACAGATTGGTATCAGAGCCTTGGTTATAGGTAATTAGGTTATTAGACATCTTGACCTTGACTATAACTTTAGGACACCCACTTATACTATGCTTCATGATTTTTGTGCTATGTGTTACATGCTATGTGCTACATGTTATATGTTACATGCTTAGTATGATTACTTATTATTGCATTATGATAACTTATGTGTTTTAAATCCATGATTTATTAGGATATTCTTAATAATTAAATAAACACTATCCTTTCCTATATTCTAAAACCTCATAATATTTCTATCTTCTTTTCTATCCTTATCCTTTCTAAGCATGTGGAAAATCCTTGAAACAAAAATCTCCAGAATTTTTATTTCTTCGTTAAGGTTTTAAACTTGTTAAATTATTTGAGGACACGTGAAATCTGGAAGGGTGACACCTGAATTTTGGGTTTTCTGTCTAGGAAAGCATTTCACATAAATCCCAATCAACCGAGGGACCCGTATGCTTTCCTGTGAATTCCCGAGATGAGTGTTTACTTATAGGCTAAAGCATGTTTTCTTGAAAATTTTATAAGTTTAATTAACCTTAATGTGTCATAGTATTCAAGTGATTTTGTAACTTTTGAGTACAATCCAAACTAAGAATATCTATTTTATTTTGTTATCTCATTCTATTAAATCCTATCAAATCTCATAAGTTCTTACAATTTTTCTTGTCTTATGAAAATCTGTAGAATGCCTCCTCGTCGTGCTCCCGCAACCAACGCCAACACCGACATTGCTGCTATTCTCACCCAATTGGTGACACAACTCACCCAAGCCAATGGTGCCACCAATGGCAACAACGGTGGAAATGGAAGCAATAGTGGTAATAATGGTGGAAATGGTGTAAATGGTGGTAATAATCCATTACAATGCACCTTCAAGCACTTCAACTCGTGCAATCCCCTAAAGTTCTATGGTACTGAAGGAGCTACTGGACTCCTTCAATGGTTCGAAAGCATTGAGAATACCTTTCTCAATAGTGACTGTCCCGACAACCTCCGTGTTCGTCATGCTACAAGTGTCCTACAAAAACGGGCACTTACATGGTGGAATGGGGAGAAAAGGAATAGGGGTGTTGACATAGCTATGGCCTTACCCTGGGATGAGGTCAAAAGGCTTATGACCGAGGAGTTCTGTCCTCGAAATGAAGTGAAAAAGCTAGAAGCTGAATTTTGGGATCTTGCCCAAGATAGTGGGGAAAGCTTAGCATATACAACTCGGTTCCATGAGTTGATTCTTCTAGTGCCCCACATGGTCACTCCTTTGTCACGTTGTATCGAGAAGTATATTGGTGGGCTACCAAGACAAATCCAAGATACTGTCTTAGGTAGAAATCCTGCTACTCTGGAGGATGCTATTCGTCTATCCGCTACCTTAACTGATAACCATGTGAAAGCGGGAACACTTACTAAGAAGGGTACTAAGAAAGTTTCTGAAACCGTAACCCCTCTTACTCACAACAAAGAAGCCACACCCGAACCCTCTCGCAATAATAGAAAGAGGAAGGTTAGAAATTTTGCTATGGTTACTCCTGCTGTCCCCGTCAACCAAGCTGCACTTATGGTTCAAGCGCCGGCCAAAAAGCCATATGTTGGAATCTACCCACTTTGTGCAACCTGCAACTACCATCATCTCCAAAACATCCCATGCCGCCTTTGTACTTATTGTGGGAGATATGGTCATACAGTTAGTGTTTTGTAGGTCCAAAGCTCTTGCGGGCCAAGTCAACCCTCCAAACCGAACTGTACCTCAAGTGGCTAATCAAGGTGCTCCCCGCCATTGCTAATGGGCGTGCTTGCTATGAGTGTGGTGACCCGAACCATTTTCGTGATCAATGTCCAAGACTTGCAAATGCTAGACAAGGTGGAGCTCGTGGGCGTGCGTTCAACATAAACGCCAACGAAGCTCAAGCCAACAACGACGTGGTTAATGGTACGTTCCTTGTTAATAGTCAATATGCCTCCATTTTGTTCGATACCGGTGCCGATAAAAGTTTTGTGTCACTCAATTTCGAGCCTTTACTTGCAAAGACACGATCCCAATTAGAGAAAACCTTCACCGTTGAAATAGCAAATGGTGACTCCCTTACCATTGAGTCCATTATTTATGATTGCTCCTTAGAACTAAATGACCATTCATTCCCAATCAACCTTGTTCCAATGCCACTAGGAAGCTTTGATATTATCATAGGTATGGATTGGCTATCAAATCATCATGCCGAAATCATTTGCTTTGAAAAGTGTATCCAAATTCCGCTACCATCGGGAGAAATCTTAAGGGTTTTTGGTGAAAAGCCTTGTAAGGGACTTAAGTTAATGTCATGTACAACTGCTCAAAAGTACTTACGAAAGAAGTACGTGGCCTTTTTGGCCCATATCGTTCAAAAGGATGTTAAGAAGAAGAGTATTCAAGACATTCCCATTATCCGAGATTTTCCTGAGGTATTCCCCGAAGACTTATCCGGTCTTCCTCCCGTTCGTCAAGTAGAGTTCCGTATTGATCTTATATCTGGAGCTAACCCCATTGCTAGAGCTCCTTATCGTCTTGCACCTTCTGAAATGCAAGAACTTGCAAGTCAACTTCAAGAGCTCTCCGACAAGGGTTTCATTCGCCCAAGTCATTCACCGTGGGGTGCACCCGTCTTATTTGTTAAAAAGAAGGATGGATCATTTCGCATGTGTATTGACTACCGCGAACTCAATAAGCTTACTATCAAGAACCGTTATCCCTTACCTAGAATTGATGATCTCTTTGATCAACTTCAAGGTTCTACTTGCTTCTCGAAGATTGATCTTCGATCCGGTTATCATCAGCTTCGTGTTCAAGAAGATGACATTCCTAAGACTGCTTTTCGAACAAGGTATGGTCATTACGAGTTCATGGTTATGCCTTTCGGGTTAACCAATGCACCCGCAGTTTTCATGGATCTCATGAATCGTGTGTGCAAACCGTACCTTGATAAATTTGTGATTGTCTTCATTGACGATATCTTAATCTATTCTAAGACTAAAGCCGATCATGAACAACACCTTAGATTGGTTTTGGAACTCTTGAGAAAAGAACAACTATATGCCAAATTCTCCAAATGCGAATTTTGGCTAAAAGAAGTTCAATTTCTTGGTCACATCGTCAACGACAAAGGTATTCATGTTGATCCTGCTAAGATTGAAACGGTTGAGAATTGGAATGCCCCGAAGACTCCTACCGAAGTTCGTTCATTTCTTGGTCTTGCGGGTTATTATCGTCGTTTCATCTCAAACTTCTCAAAGATTGCTGTCCCTCTTACCGCTTTGACCCACAAGGGTAAGACTTATGAATGGGGATCGAAACAAGAAGAAGCTTTCCAAACCCTCAAGCAAAAGTTGTGCAATGCTACCATATTGACTCTCCCCGATGGAAACGATGATTTAGTTGTCTATTGTGATTCTTCTAACCAAGGTCTTAGTTGTGTTCTCATGCAATGAGGCAAAGTAATCGCTTATGCATCAAGGCAACTCAAAGTTCATGAGAAGAATTATACGACGCACGAACTCGAGTTGGGTGCGGTCGTATTTGCGTTAAAGATTTGGAGACATTACCTATATGGCACAAAATGTGTGGTATTCACCGACCACAAAAGTCTTTAACATATTTTCAACCAAAAAGAACTCAATATGAGGCAACGACGTTGGGTCGAACTCTTTAACGACTACGACTGCGAGATTCGTTACCATCCCGGCAAAGCGAATGTTGTAGCCGATGCTTTGAGTCGAAAGGACCATGTTATGCTTCATTGTGCCCGTATTCAAACCGATATTCAAACCCGTATCTTGGAAGCTCAACATGTCTCGGTAACTGAGGGTAACATGTACGAAGAAATGTCATGTGGTGTTGAACTCCTTCTTGAATCAAAACCCAATGGCTTACTCTATTACTTGAACCGTATTTGGGTTCCCGATCGCGACGATCTCCGTGCATTTCTCATGAACGAGGCTCACAAGACTCGTTATTCTATTCATCCTGCTGCGGATAAAATGTACCAAGATCTTCGCCAACAATATTGGTGGCCCGGTATGAAAAAGGACATTGCTCTTTATGTTGCCTAATGTTTAACCTGCTCCAAAGTCAAAGCCGAACATCAACGTCCTTCTGGTTTGCTGGAACAACCGGAAATTCCCGTGTGGAAATGGGAAAACTTAGCCATGGATTTTATTACCAAACTCCCTCGCACCTCGAGAGGTTATGATAGTATTTGGGTGACCATTGATCGTCTCACCAGGTCTACCCATTTCTTGCCTATCCGTGAAGACTATCGGGTTGAGAAACTAGCCCGAATTTACATCGACGAAATCGTGAGTCGTCATGGTGTTCCCTTGAACATAATATCTGATCGAGATGCCCGGTTCACTTCTCGATTTTGGCAATCTCTCCAAACTGCTCTTGGCACACGATTGGATTTGAGCACGGCTTACCATCCCCAAACTGATGGTCAAACCGAGCGAACAATCCAAACACTTGAAGACATGCTTAGAGCTTGCGTAATCGATTTTGGTGGCAATTGGGATTCACATTTATCCCTCATTGAGTTCTCTTACAATAATAGCTACCACACAAGTATTAACATGGCTCCATTCGAAGCTCTCTATGGTCGCAAGTGTCGTTCTCCTATCTGTTGGAACGAGATTGGTGAAGCACAAATCACTGGTCCCGAGTTAATTCAAGAAACATCCGACAAGATTATTCAAATCCGTGACAATATTCGAGTAGCGAGGAGTCGGCAAAAGAGTTATGCCGACAAACGTCGAAAACCCTTGGAATTCCAAGTCGGTGACCTTGTTCTTCTAAAGGTGTCTCCATGGAAGGGCGTGATCCGTTTTGGAAAGAAAGGCAAGTTAGCACCTCGTTATGTTGGTCTATTCAAGATCCTTGAAAGGATTGGGAAAGTGGCGTACAAGCTCGAGTTACCTCCATCTCTTGGCAATGTGCATCCTACATTTCATATATCTAATCTGAAGAAGTGTCTCGCTGATGAAAATCTCCATATACCGCTTGACGACGTGCGCATTGATGAAACGATGCACTTCGTTGAGAAGCCGGTGGAAATTATGGATCGTGAAGTCAAACAGCTCAAGCGAAGTCGCATTCCTATTGTCAAAGTTCGTTGGGAATCTAAGCGTGGTCCTGAGTTCACTTGGGAACGAGAAGACCAAATGAAGCTCAAGTACCCTCATCTTTTTACCGATACTGTTGTTTCCTCTAGCTAAATTTCGGGACGAAATCCTCTCAACATGGGGAGACTGTAACATTTCTGATTTTTAGTATTCATATTTCAATTCAATGTAATGCAATTTCGAATTCAATACTCGTGCACTATCTTATTATTTTCTCGCCATAAATTAAATGCAATGATTCAATGCAAGTTCGCAAGTTTTACTCGATTATATACACTTAAACTCTATGCAAGAAACTATTTATTTCAAATTTATAAAACCTGAAAAGTCAAGGACTAAAGTTGGAAAATTATCAAGAAACCCTAGTTAGCACGGTCGTGCTTCGTCCTGGCACGGTCGCGCCAAGTGCCTCGGCACAATCGCGCGACTGGTCCTGGAACGATCGCGCCCGATGCCTAAGCACGGTCGCGCCTATCTTGGCACGGTCGCGCCTGCGTAACTGTCAAAACGTAAATACACTTTTAATCACCGATCGTCAAGAATCCGTAACCGCCCACCGTTTTCTTTTTCATTTACGTGAGTAATGCAAATTTCAAATTCTCAAACGCTCCATCTTAATCCTATCAATCTCGAAAAACTCTCTCTCAAGCCTTCCAAGAAACTATAATCCGCTGTTCGACCCGAATCCTCTCAATCCAGCAGCAGAGTCTTGATACTCAATCATCCCTGAAGTTCCCAGGCTATTTGGATTGGCCGGAGTTGCAGTAAAGATCGCCGGAACTCCTTCTTGCCGATCTCTATCAATCCTCTACTGGTTCGGGTAATTGAAATCATTTATTTCAGTTAATTAGTCTCTATATCGAAAGCCCCATAATAATTTAGGCTTCCATCATAGAATTTACCCCGAATCAGAATCGATGTTTTATTTAAAATAATTTAATCGAATCCGCTGTTAAAAACGTTGTTAATACAATTAAAATATCCCAAAAGACTCGTAACAACCCAGTAATCAAAAGCCCTAACAATTCCAACGCTATAAATACAAGATTTGTTCAATTCGTGTCTGATTTGGAAGAGACACGGTCGCGCTAATCATCTAGCGCGGTCGTGTCGAATAGCGGCGCAGTCGTGTCCTCCTGTCCAGACCTGGTCATGCCCTCTGGGCTAGTCTCTGTTGTGTCTAAAGATCATAGACACGACCGTGCCGGGCCAATGCACGGTCGTGCCTGTTGACTTGTCTAGTTTGTGCTCCTGTTGATCAACCCGGTCGCGCCCCGACTAGCGCGGTCGCGCCCGTGGCTTGGGCACGATCGTGCCCTTCCGAGGCACGGTCGTGTGAGACTCAGAACTTTTAACAGAATTATAATTTTATATATTTTAATCAGTAAATGTTTCAGATTTTATAAAATATGTTTTCTGTATTTAAAAATGGATTAAAAGTTTAATCTTGGCATAAATACAATTTATTTAAAAGTTTATGAAAAATTAAATTTATATTTATAATCTTACACTTAAATGATATTTTAAATAATTAAGTTACAAAATTTATAAATAAATAAGATAATGATTATTTATTTAATTTACATTTTAATCAAAATCATTTATTTATACTTAATTACAATTAATATTTACATTATTTCATAAACTATAATTATATATTTATTCAATTATTCAATTCAAACCTAATCAAATTGTTTCAAAAATATTTTACTTCAAACTCTATATATTTTATTCATTACTTTTTAAATACAAATCAATAGTTTTATACACAAATTCAACTTTCATTTTAGACTTAAACTTTATGCATCTATTTGATTCAATACACATTACTCTTTAGGTTAAATTGTGCATTTCGAGGATCATATTTGCTATCTACAATCTTTGTTCGCTACACTTTCATACCAAGTGAGTATTCACAACCCCTTTTTACTCTTTTACACTTTTGGGGTGGAACATGAACTCTATACACATTACACATTACACAATTACATTTACGCAAACAACACAAGTGCAAAAATCCTAATTACATACATGTGTGCAAAATTTGAGCTTTGTGCCCGAGTGCTAGTTGTGCTAACCTTTGTATGCGATTATGTGCAATCATTAACTATACAAGCCGTCGGTTTTCAATGATAGATCTATTGAGTCTGACAAACCCACCCATGGTGCGCGGTGATTGAAACCGACAACACAATTTTTGCATGCTAGTTACAAGGTTTGGTTGTACATGGTTACACAATAGCTGCTCCCCATAAATGCCTTATTTTATCATGTTTTGTAAAGGATTTGTTTTCAACTATATGCTATCTATTTACAACTGTGTTACTCACCAACTTTTTAGTTGACTTTATTTTATTCATGTTTCAGGCCCCAATATGTGAGATTGATTCAAGACGTGTTCAACATAGGATTTGGACTTAGCAATTTAAATCAAGAATTTTATGAGTTGTTTTATGTTTCTTGTTTGAATTTGGTTTTGTACTTGGATTATTTGTAATGGAAATTTAACTTTAATATATTTCAATTTAGACAACCATGTGCTATGAACAGTCTTACATGTCCCGCCCCGATGATTCCGCCATCGGTCGGGGTGTGACAGTTAGTTAGCTTCATCCTTATATTTATTTCAGCAGCTTGATCGATTATAGGACGTTCTCACTACGCACTTAGCTCTCTAGACTCGCAATCAACTCTGTAACACTTAGATATCAATCATCTACTGCTCGTACTTGTAATCTTTTTTACTATTTATTGGAGAAATGAGACATGGGACGATTGTCACCTCCCGAGGTTTTATGCCGGCGATCCCTAAAGATCAAGGGCTTTCCTCGTTAACAACCGTGTCATTTTTTACGTTTTTGCATTGTTCTATGTTGATTTTACAAGCACACTACGTCACAAACTAAGTTTGGTTACAAAATTAGTCTTGTTAATTTTTACCCAAAACAATGCAGATAAGTCTTAAGAAGCTCTAAATTCGTTTAGGTTAGCCACATTTCGTATAGGTGGGGTAGTAAATAGTGGGGCTGTGGAAATATTCTCATATGATATCATTTTCAATCTGGGGCTTGACCCCTTAATTTAGATGTCCGAAAATAATACCAGAAACACGTACAACTTTGGGGATTTGCCAAATGCGAGTACATCGTGTCCTTAGTTTCCTTAAGGATAATGCATAGGCATCCGAAAAGATATTGGAGAAGAGTGAATATAAAATTTGAAGGAAAGTTGAGCAGTTGAAAGAAATGTTTATGTGTAGACCTCCAAAAGAGCAAGGTCAGATGTGATTCATCCTTTGTTCATTTTCCTGGTAACGTACAGCTTAAAATGGTTAAAAACCATAGAACACTGCAACAGGTTCTTAAAATTGCATTCCTATGATTGTAGGACGCATCTTTCAAATGATAAAGTTCTCAACTTTCAATTTGGTCCTTAATTTCCCACCAAAGTTGGTTAGAAAGGATCAGGAGTTATCAGAATTTGTCAACAACTGATATTACAGTATGCCTGTAAATCCCTAGCATTCGAATGGCATTATCGTGGCATACCATTACGTATTTCATTTATATCGGGTATAACTTTAAAGTCCTTAGCACAAGGGTTTAAGCCATAAAATTAGGGTAGTGAGTTTTTATATGTCGACATTTTGTATTGTCTTTGAGCATGTGTTAAGAAGTCGTTTCCTAATAATAGGCGCTCTAGAGTTCTCTAACTATAGAAGGCTGGGAGTAAGAGATGTGGATATGTCTCTCCTGCAGTATGAAGTCAAAGATTCAGCCAACAAAATGGTTCCTGGGAAAATACAAGCACATAAGGATGTAAGGTTATCCACTAGTCTCAAGTTAGGTTTCCACAACACCCTATATGTGTCACGTGTAAGAGAGTCAGAATAAATTTCCATTACAGGAGTTAGTGCATAGCACTATAGATGTAAATTTCAGTAAGTGTGATACTAAATTGTAAGATAGACCATAAAATTATGACGTGTTCTCCGATAATAGTTGTGCAATTACTGCAAGTGTTGATCATTGTAAAGATCAATTTGAAGTTTTCATGGAAAGTAAAATTTCAAAGGACATAAATCAGTAAGTAAGAATGGGTGAGTGAAAATCTTCGTCGCTCAAGGTCCATTAAGAATCGGGTACATCAAATTCGATTTTCTCTCGTTCCTTTCGAACTACGAGAATGTTACATGAATATTCAGTAGGGAAATCAGACAATGTTAAGGTCTGACTCATGGTAGACCGAAGATCAGCCACAAGCGTCGGTAGATAAGTAATGAGATCGAAAAGAGAAAAGTTTATAGTTGAACCTCAAAAGGTGAAACAATTATTTACAAGGCATTTCTAAATTCGATCCGAGTATTGAGGTCAAATTAACTATGAATAAACATATTCAGTACTTCACTCAAGATTGTCATGCTAATGAAGTCTCGATAAGAATTTTAGATCCATTAGGATTCGAAGATGAAGGAGATGATGTACATTTCCACGTCACTTGTGATAGCCCATCGCATCATCTGATGCCTTTAGGCTCAACCCTTTGGTTATGGTAATTTCGATCATTAATCGAGTGACTGTGAATTGAGATTAGGAATATAGATTAATCATGAACATTAACTCGGATAGTAAGACTCACCAGATTTCTCATGCGCCTTAAATTATGATTACGTGTGCACCCGTAATGATAATTTACTTCGCATGGTCCCTGTAGTGCTTCCTCTATCCAAAGCTTCTAGTAAAAAAGGATTTGAAATGATCATTAGATCACGTTTGCACGTTTATGCAGAAGTGTGTATTGTCCTATCAGATTACTCTTATTTATTTGTACCTATACTCATGAATCTGCCGAATATGGTTGTTGCCGGATGAGGTTAATAGTAGAGATGCACTACTAGTGTCTCTCCAAAAATAAAATGTGCATGGTGGAAATCAGGCACTAAGTGTAGGGCAGAGATCCTCAAATCAATGTCGAGCAACTCCTGCTCCAAGTCTGTATGTATGCATGGATCCACATGATCCTGATGAATGTCTGGGTCTCCTGACCCGTGGAGTTCTCTCCCATTTAGTCCTGCTCATCCACCTTGGGTTCCCTTCTGTCTGGGTAATCCTGTTTGCCATATCTCATGGCGAAAGTCTAGGCATCCGATCCCGCAACTCATGAAGGAGGATATTTATACCACACATATGTCAAAAAGAAGCTGCCTCCACGACTGGAGTAATTGTAGGTTTCGTGCAGGTATAGGTACAAATTCTGGTCAGAGTTCAGCCTGTTGTGATACCAAGATCGGTAACTTGCGATTGCTACCGTCGTCACCCAAGCTCAGCTCGTAACTCGATCTCCTAGGGTTGTAATGTGTTGAGTACCCGTTATCCTTGACTCGATCCGAATAGTTACACTTTGTCGAGGAATGTTGCTAGTGTCTATTATGTCCACATTTTTGTATGTGTTTAAGTGTTCGTTACATGTACCATGTAATTGTATTATTGTTGGAGCATATTCTGGTGACAACGAGCTTGAAGATTATATGTCTTAGTCTTAGAGTCTTTGAATTGTAATTGATAGAATTGTTTGCAACAGTTAAGGGGGAGTCTGTTAGAGCATGAATTTGTAACTGTAGCAAACAATATGTATAAGTTCTTAGAGGGGCTAAGCATCTTGATGAGCGAACTTGTTAAGTTCGCCTATAGTGATGTGTGGTTTTGTGTTTTACTATAAATAGGTGTGTGCAAGTCTTAGAGTTATGACTTGGAAAACTTCAGAGAACACATAACAGGAATGCTTTGAATGTTCAAGTCTGTAAACTCTGTGATTTGATGATATAGAAGAAGGAGATTATTTACATTGTGATTGTTACTGTTTCTATTGTCATCTCGTATACACAATCAGTGATACAGTTGGATTCCGCACTCCGTGTTATTGATACGTAACGTCTCGAGTACGATCTATAGGAGAGTCATGTTGACCTACAATTATGCATTAGTGTAGCTAATGATACCTAGTGTAACTCTATACACTAATAGTCTACACAAATTGTTCTGCGATGGTTGAACATCCTATACTCAAGTCTTGGGTGTTCTTAGTGTGATGCAAGTATTAGAAATCTTGGTCCCTAAATGAGTCCGGTTAGAGCCTAGGTGTCACTAAGGAAACCGAATTCGCTAAAACCATTGCTCTGATACCAATCTGTCACACCCCCAAATTTATTTACTTAATAAATAAATAAAGGTCATAACGATTGGTTCATTACACAGTAGCGAAAGCTATAATAGTGATTTATAAGACTTGAGTACATATACAATTACTAATACTAAGTAATACAATGATCTATGTTCTTCTAGGTCAATGATAGACTTGAGACTTGATAATCTATGCCCTTTCAGCGACTAGGATTTGATCCAACGTAGCTACCCTACTCCTACCGCGCCATGGCTAAGGGTTACGTGAGAAACATACTTGAAAGTGTCAACACAAAGGTTGGTGAGTTCATAGAGTTAGTTATTTCAGTGCAAGTAGTTTCCCCCGAAAACATGTACATGACCTTATCGTCATAAAATAAGTAGTTTTCACCGAAAACATGTACACGACTTTATCGTCATAAAATAAGTAGTTTTCCTCAAAAACATGTATATGACTTTACTGTCATAAAATAAGTAGTTTTCCTTTGAAAACATATACATGACTTAACCGTCATGAAAATAAGTAGTTTTCCTTTGAAAACATATACTTGACTTAACCGTCATGAAAATAAGTAGTTTTTCATTGAAAACATATATATGACTTAACCGTCATGAAAATAAGTAGTTTTCCTTTGAAAACTTATACATGACTTAACCGTCATGAAAATAAGTAGTTTTCCTTTGAAAACATATACATGACTTAACCGTCATGAAAATAAATAGTTTTTCTTTGAAAACATATACATGACTAAACCGTCATAAAATAAGTAGTTTTCCCTGAAAACATGCCCATGAATTTACCGTCATAAAATAAGTAGTTTTACCGGAAAACATGCCCATGACTTTACCGTCATAAAATAAGTAGAAATAATTCTAAACCCATATGATAACAAATGTTATTTTTCCATTCGTAAGCTAGCTAGCCTAACAAATACCTATGTTCATACATGGAACCGTAACCAAACCCTGAAAAATGAATGCCCTTCCCTCGCTAAACCACGAGAATAAGACAATATGCGGTCATTCGTCCATGTGGACCCCCGGTTAGCGCGACTAACCATGAACGGGGACGTCACCCACAATAGTACTATCCATATAATCTCAGGCTAAGACCATAGCTAATGGTTACAAAATGTGTTAATTCGGGGACTTTAAGTGCTATATTGTTCCCCATGTAAAACATAATGTTAGTGCCTTGTCTCCTTGTTATCATATAAAAATTGGTTGCAATCTTTTCTCAAATGTATAAAACACAATGGTTCCAAATATATTGAACAATAATGTAATACATAATATGTAAGTATGTTTCTCCCCCGCAGTTTACAAAACATTAAAAAGCGAAAAGGGGCCCGTGAACTCACCTTAAGTCTAGCTAATAATATCACAAACTCATTTGACAATAAGTGGGCGCAACGTTTCTAAACGGTTCCTATTGTTCAAACAAGTGTTGTCAACATCAACAACAATATAACTAGGATCGAGCCCAAACATTACAGTTTCAAATCTAAACCCAAACCATGTTGAGGACATCTAAGTTGTAGAAACAAAACTCTTTATTTTTTTAGAAAATCGAGCAGAGTCCCATTTGTTTTTGGCTAAACTAGACAATATCCAATTGTCCAATTCCAAAATTAATTTACACCAATAATCCAATAAACCACGTTTTAGATTCTAATACTAAAACCATACTTAAATTCATCAATTACTTGATAACTATATAAAAAATAATATAATTATAACACATTTTAACGTGTCTGAAAAACGTTCTCAAAAGACATCCCTGAAAATTTTTCTAGTTCCCGTGCTATTACCCGACAATAGCTCTATAAGTGTTTCTAGTCATACCTTAGCGTACAAGCCGTTCTAAGCGGTTTGGTACGAAAAGCTAAGCACGGCACGAGAAGAAAACTTGTTTCGCTCATAACTTGGTCATACGAACTCTGATTGAGGTGATTCAAGCGGCAATGGAACCATCTCGTAATGCTCCACCAGATCCATGGGTCGACGCCGCCGTCTCTGCCGCTGTCGCCGCCGCCGTCACCGCTGCCGTCGCCGGAAAACTGGGTTGTGGCCGGAATTCATGATTTTTGGCCGGAAAACTACACATTTTTGAACCAACTTATTCGTACGCTTAGATCGGGCCTTTAGGAACTCTTTTCTATCAAAAGCCCCAATTGTTGAGGTCGCCGGAAAAAGTATTTTTGGCCGGAATCTCCACCACCGTCGCGATCTAGTGTAAACCACTACCACCATCGGACTCAGGACGTCAAGATCTATCAGATGAGGTGGTGCACTTGCCGCCACTCGCCGGTCCGCTACAATCCGTCGCCGCGCCGCCTGCTGCTAGGTCGGACTTCACCTCCGCCGTGGTCGCCGCTGTGTAGTCGTCTTCCTCCGCCGGAAGGGTGGCCGACCCCTCCTTTCCCCTTCTTCCTCTCAGTTCTCTCTATAGAAACACACACAAGTGTGTGTGATTTTTGTGCAAATGAGGAAAGGGACAAGAAAGTTATATATATATCTCTAGGGTTTTAAGTGGGTAGACTACCTACCAGTAATGCGTGTCAAACCCAAAATATCGTCATGTCTTTAGTTCCTGATTAATATTATTCGTTCCTAATATAAATATTAATACTAAAGTAAATATTCAAATCATTTATTTTTTTAGCTTATTATCGGAGGATATTCGAGTCGGTATGAGCTGAAAACACGTGTGTGAGTCCGTTCGTCGGATTTATCGTTTCGCTTTCCGGTTATTAATAACATTTTTATTAAAAACAAATATTTATCATATTGGTAATAACCGTACCGCAATCGTTAGTTTTACGAGGATCTAACGTTGTTTAATGTTCGTATACACGTACTACACGTGTATTTATCCGAACAGTCTTTCCAAATGAATATTAATACTTAATGTTAATAATTCATTATTTTACTTAATCGTTCTATCGAATACCCGGTAAAAACCGACGTTTAACGTTTAAAATTACTGAATCGCGTACGTTCTTATATCTTTTCTAAAATTCTCCGAATCACGTAACGAGTCATTAAATGAAATCGTGTGACTAATATGATATTCAGATTGTAACATCCCAAAAATAACACAACAGTTAAAATGACAAAATAAAAGAACGAGGTATGTCGTGTCGGGCCGAATGGGCGGCGGGCTGGAAGGGGAACCTCCCCTATATATAGCTTAGACCTCCATCATTTCTCTCATTTGCAAGTTCTAGAGAGAGAAACCATGGAGAGAGAAAGTTGGCGGATCGACCCGAGATTTCAGCAAAGTGTTGCTCCATAACTCGTGAGAAGAACCTCCGGATCAGAAACTAGATTCAGGTAACGATCGGGCCTAAATCTGAGTTTTTGTTCGTTTTTGGGTTTTTCGGGTTTTGGGTGAAAAGGTAACGTTTTCACGGATAAAACTGAAAGATAAACATAGATTTGAGTTCCTTAATGGAAAACAAACGTTTTGAATGTAAACAGGTTCGGGATCTTGACGTGATCAGACCTGAATGCGAAAGTTAGGGTTTTGTGAAGAAACAGATCGTGCATACTTATCAAGTACGCACGGAGCAGGTCCTGCATACTTATCAAGTACGCAGGAAGAGGGCACTGCATACTTATCAAGTATGCAGGAAGAGGATCCTGCGTACTTATCAAGTATGCAGGAAGCAGGGTCTGCGCACTTGCTAAGTGCGCAGGCATCAGGCTGATTAGGTAAAGTCGGTATGTTTAGAAGGTTAAACTGTTAGAGTCGGGATTTGGTCTGATGTGTACTTAACTAATCAATTCAGATCGGAAGTGACGTAGTGGGACCTTTGTTTAGGGCAACCCGGATTAGCTTATCAGGTGAGTTCTAGAAGCCCTCTTTTAAATGTTTTATATAATGTTTTCGGGCTGGTGTGCATACATATGAAATGATGTTTTACGAAACGATGTTTATGAAACTACGTTTATAAAATGATTCTTATGAAACTACGTTTACGAAATGAAATGATTTGGAATGAACGATTTTATGGAAATAAAGTTTTATGAATGGAATGTTTACGAACGAAATGTTTATAAAGAAATGGTTTAAATTGAAGGTAAAGGGTTTCGAAAATGAATGAAAGGTTTTATGAAAAAAAAAGAAAAAGGTCAAAGGTTTTAAAGAAGTCGTTACAAATCTAATCTGTCGAATGAATGGAATTGACGAATGAAGTCTGGGAATGAAATTCCCAGCCTTGTGGTAGATTATGGACAGCGAGCCATAGTTGCCATAAGAGAAACAGGGGCAGTGTCTTGGTGGCCTGCCAATGGTTTGATGTTGTACAACTGGTAGGGAGTAACGACGGTTACTCAGGGGTTAACGTGACCCTACGTAAGGTTAAATTATGATCCGATGGTGTTATGGCCGTGAGCCATAGCCGTCGATGGAGGTTGTCGGTCTATGAACATGAGAGCCATAGGGGCAACTGAATGGGTATTGTCGGTCCTCGTGCAGTTAGCCTTGGGAGCAATACAAAAAGGGAATTGACGGAATGTTGTGGCAATGACGGCGATACGTAACGGTTGTCCACGACATGCAAGGTTCCTTCGGGGACACAGAGACGCTTAAAGAAAGATACAGATTTTAGATAGTAATGTATGACTTATATGAATGTTTAAATGTTTTAAACAAATGATCTGTTCAATGTGTTTATGATGTGGAAAAAATGTTTAAAGGTTTTCAATGATGAACGAAAGGCCATGTTTTCTTATACGTGATGTTAAACCCTAATGAATGTTTTGAATGATGAACCATTTCTTAAATCGAACGAAAACTAGAACTCACCAGCGTAGCTGACCTTTTTAGTGTGCACATTCAGGTTAAGGCAGGTTACGATGATGGAAGGTGTTGCTGGACGGCTTGATGAGTTACCCGGATGACATGAAGACTGGCATCCCGTTATGACTAGTTTATGTTTTGTTTAAGTAACGCTTCCGCATGTTGAACGATGTAATGACTATGTTTTAATGAAATTTTCCGCTGCGTTATTTTGATATTCAAGTTTAAGAACTGTTTGTAAATGTGTAAATCCAACAAGTGAGGCCTCCCGGGTTTGGGCCTTACAAGTTGGTATCAGAGCAATAGTTTGAGAGATTCAGACACTCCGAGTGTCGGAACTTAAACTGTGAATGGGACCAAAAGCGGATGCCAGTACGGGTAAATCGAGCCACAACATCAGGTATGAAGGTAGTTTATATTTACGTGTATAGTATGCCTTAGAAAGGGATAAGTAAGGACTTGCGTTCTGATGGAATCACAAAGGTGGTCAAATAGAAATCGAAAGGTAGTGTAATGGTTAATTGCAGATGGCCAGTGTATATTAACATCTTACAATGCTTATTGAATTTTATTTGTTAACTAGCGTGATGACATTGGATTCCCTGTCTTATAGAACGAAATGGCAAGGAGAGGAAACGGAAGACGTGGTGGGAGCCGTACCGGTGGTCGTACCGGCGGTCAAAATTGTGGGCACGACAGGACCCTGCGCGCCAAGAGTATAGTGAAGAAGGAAGTGTTCACACTGAACCGGCGGTTGGTGTGCATGGAACCGAGCAGATACAGGTTGAAGAACAACCTTTCACTTTTGAACCAGAAGTGAGAGCAGCCATAGCTCGAGAGTTCACAGACTTGATGAAAGTTTCTTTGCCAGGACTGTTGGCAGAAGCATTAAAGAAGGTTAATGAGACGGGTGGGTCTAACACAGCGGTTGATACCTCGAACACTGAGGCAATCAACGCACCGCTTAACCATGGTTGCGACTATAAGTCCTTCAAGGCATGTGACCCACCAGTCCTGACTGGGAAGAAGGACGTGGTGGCTACTTTTGACTGGATAATCCGTATGGATGCTGCCATCCGTCTGAGCGAATTTTGAACGGATCAAGTTATAAAATTTGCTGCTAACTCCTTAAGAGAGGAAGCGTCCCATTGGTGGGAAGGTGTACGTCAAGCAAAAGGGAGCGAGGTTGTGGATGCGATGATGTGGGCTGACTTGAAAACTTTGATGATCAAGAATTTCTGGCCAAGGAACGAGATTGAGAAGGTATAGAGGGAATTTCTAGGTTTGAGGCCGGGAGCATGACGCACCGGCAGTACACAACTCGATTCAATGAACTGGCACGTTTAGTGCCACACCTTATCACGACTGAGGAAAGAAAGATTTCCTGTTACATTCAAGGGCTGCCGGACCAGGTCCGCACCTATGTTATGGCAAACGGCCCTACTACCTATGATTCAGTAGTAGAACTGAGTGGCGTGGTATTTGATGATCTGGCGCTGAATGTCGTTGCCATTGAGGAACCGAAGAAGAGACCGAGCTTCTCAAACAAGCGAACTGGTGGAAAGATGTTTGGGACTCGTGATAAGAGGGCTCGAGTGGATGAGCCGACTGTTTATAAGAAGTGTGGAAGGGAGCATACCGGTGAATGTAGACTGGGATCCAACTTGTGCTTCAAGTGTGGCAAGACAGGACACTACTCCCGTGAGTGCCCACAATACTTCAAGTGCTATAATTGTGGGGATGCCGGTCATCTGAGTAGGGAATGCCCAAAACCGAGAATGGGTGAAGCCGGGAAAGGGAAAGGCCCGGAAAGGAAAGAAGAGAGGCTCCGAGCAAAGAGTTGTGCGTACGCGCTGACGCAAGACCAAGCCAGGGCAGACCCCGACGTGGCGTCAGGTATGTTCATCCTTGACATCACTTTTGTTTCTGTGTTATTTGATTCGGGTTCCAGTAAGATTTTTATATCTGTGACTTTCGGTAAACGAGTGAAGTACACTGTCAGTAAGCTAGAAAGGGCTTTTAGCGTAGAAACCGCTGAGGGAAGAACTGCGAGAGTGACCGATGTAGTTGACAACTCCACGATAAAAATAGAAGGTCATAGGTTCCCTGTCAGATTGTTTGTTATGGTTTTGGGAGGGTTCGATGTCGTGTTAGGAATGGATTGGCTAACTACCAATGAAGTACAAATTATATGCAAACGAAAGATAATCCTACTCAAGGCTCAGGATGGTAGCAAAGTCGAGGTATTTGGAGATCGTGACACTCCGATGCCAAACGTCATCTCGATGATTAAGGCAACAGATTACTTGAGGCGCAGATGCGAGGCTTATCTGGTATACGTAATTGATAAGTGTAAGGAAGTGAAGGAACTAGACGATGTACCCGTGGTACGCGAGTACCCAGAGGTGTTTCCAGAGGATTTGCCTGGGATATCACCCGACAGAGAGATCGAATTTCGAATCGACTTAGTACCAGATGCCCAGGCCGTGGCTAAGGCTCCGTATCGACTAGCACCAGTGGAGATGAAAAAGTTAATGGCACAACTAGACGAGTTACTTGAGAAGGGATTTATCCAACCGAGCATCTCGCCGTGGGGTGCTCCGGTGTTGTTTGTGAAGAAGAAAGACGGTTCGATGAGAATGTGTATTGATTATCGTGAGTTGAACAAATGTACGGTGAAGAACAAGTACCCTTTACCAAGGATCGACGACCTATTCGATCAATTACAGGGCGCAAGTTGGTTCTCAAAAATCGACCTTCGATCCGGGTACCATCAGTTGAAGGTGAGGGAAGAAGACATACCGAAAACCGCATTTCGCACGCGTTATGGACATTTTGAGTTCCGCGTAATGTCTTTTGGATTGACGAATGCCCCCGCAACGTTCATGGATTTAATGAATAGGGTGTGTTGACCGATGCTGGATCGATCGGTAATCGTGTTCATCGATGATATCCTCATCTACTCCAAGAATGAGAGTGATCACGCATGTCACTTAAAGGAAGTATTGGAAGCTCTGAAGAAGGAAAAGTTGTATGCTAAGTTCTCCAAATGCGCGTTCTGGCTTAGGGAAGTCCAATTCCTAGGTCACGTCATTAACCCGAACGGCATTATGGTTGACCCAGCAAAGATAGTGACGGTAAAGGAATGGAATATCCCTAAGACGCCAACTGAAGCCCGTAGTTTCTTAGGATTGGCAGGCTACTATCGGAGATTCATCCAGGATTTCTCGAAAATAGCTTCGCCGTTGGGAAAGTTGACTCGGAAAGAAGTTAAGTATGAATGGGGTTCGACCCAAGATGAGGCGTTTAAGGAATTGAAGAAGAGGCTAACCCAAGCTCCAATCTTGGCCCTTCCCAAGGGCAATGAAGACTTAGTGGTATACTCTGACGCTTCGAGTCAGGGATTGGGATGCGTGTTGATGCAACGTGGAAGAGTGATCGCGTATGCGTCACGACAGTTGAAGATTCACGAAGCTAATTATCCAACCCACGATTTGGAACTTGCTGCTGTCGTTTTCGCATTAAAAATCTGGAGGCACTACCTGTACGGGGTGAAGTTTACTATTTACTCCGACCTCAAAAGTTTGAAGTACTTCTTCGAACAAAGAGAGCTTAATATGAGGCAGAGACGATGGTTGGAACTCCTGAAGGATTATGACTGTGAGATCATGTACCACCCTGGAAAGGCAAACGTGGTGGCTGACGCTCTAAGCCGAAAGGATGTGCCTGCTCCTATTAGAGTGAAAGCTTTCCAGTTAGTGGTAACATCAGATGTGATGAGAGAAATCGAAAAGGCTCAAGATGAGGCGCTTAAAGAAGAAAACATAAAGAAGGAAAGGATGGTTGGCCAACAGGACAAGTTAGAATATAACACCCTTGGTGTTAGGACACGTTTTGGACGGGTATGGATACCTATGAGTGGCGAGCTTAGAACCAAAATCTTGGATGAGGCTCATAAGTCTCGATACTCTATCCATCCTATCACCAATAAAATGTACCAAGATCTGAGAAAGGAATACTGGTGGCCTGGGATGAAACATGAGGTGGCAAAGTATGTAAGCAAGTGCTTGACTTGCTCGCAAGTAAAGGCCGAACACCAGAAACCGTATGGAAAGATTCAACCACTTGATAAACCAGAATGGAAGTGGGAACACATTACCATGGATTTCATAACCAAGCTACCTCGCACAGCTAAAGGTCATGATACCATTTGGGTAATTGAAGACCGTTTAACGAAGAGTGCTCATTTCCTACCTATTCGCGAGACGTTCTCGTCAAAAAGGTTAGCGGAAGTATTTATTAACGAAGTAGTAGCACGACATGGGATGCCTTTGACGATCGTATCTGACCGGGACACACGAATCACATCGAGGTTCTGGAAAAGATTTCACGAGGCGATGGGCACGAGGCTTAATATCAGCACGGCATACCACCCACAAACGGATGGTCAGTCCGAAAGGACCATTCAGACCTTGGAAGATATGCTTCGTGCTTGTATTATCGATTTTGGCGGCAGTTGGGACAGTCATCTGCCGTTAGCCGAATTCTCCTACAACAATAGTCATCACACGACGATAGGCATGCCGCCTTACGAAATGTTGTATGAGAGAAGATGTAGGACTCCGGTTTGTTGGGGTGAGATTGGACAGAAGGAATTAGGAAGTCTTGAAGTCGTAAGAGAAACATCGGAAAGGTTTGATCAAATCAAAGCATGAATGAAGGCCGCACAAGATCGTCAGAAATCCTATGCGGATAAACGATGAAGGCCTATTGAGTTTGATGTTGGGGATAGAGTAATGTTGAAAGTGTCACCCTGGAAGGGAATCATACGATTCAGGAAGAGAGGAAAGTTAAGTCCGAGGTTTGTCGGACCATTCAGGATAATGGCACGGGTTGGTGAAGTCGCTTATCGGTTAGAGTTGCCTGATGAGTTGAGTGGGATTCATCCTACCTTCCATGTATCACACTTACGAAAGTGTTTGGCGGATGAATCCGCTCACGTACCACTTACTGACATCGAGGTTGACAACTGCCTTAATTACATCGAAGAACCCGTGGCCATCTTAGACAAGAAGGAGAAGCGTTTGCGTAATAAGATTATCCAATTGGTTAAAGTCCAATGGAAACATCGAAAGGGATCGGAAGCCACTTGGGAAACGGAGAAGGAGATGAGGGAGTCGTACCCTCATCTATTTGACTTATGATAGGTTTCTGGGACGAAACCTATTGTAAGGGGGGTAGACTTGTAATATCCCAAAAATAAAACGACAGTTAAATTGACAAAATAAACGAACGAGGTATGTCGGGTCGGGCAGAATGGGCCGACGGGCTGGAAGGGGAACCTCCCCTATAAATAGCTTAGACCTCCATCATTTCTCTCATTTGCAAGTTCTAGAGAGAGAAACCATGGAGAGAGAAAGTTGGCGGATCGACCCGAGATTTCAGCAAAGTGTTGCTCCATAACTCGTGAGAAGAACCTCCGGATCATAAACTAGATTCAGGTAACGATCGGGCCTAAATCTGAGTTTTTGTTCGTTTTTGGGTTTTTCGGGTTTTGGGTGAAAAGGTAACGTTTTCACGGATAAAACTGAAAGATAAACATAGATTTGAGTTCCTTAATGGAAAACAAACGTTTTAAATGTAAGCAGGTTCGGGATCTTGACGTGATCAGACCTGAATGCGAAAGTTAGGGTTTTGTGAAGAAACAGATCATGCGTACTTATCAAGTACGCGCGGAGCAGGTCCTGCGTACTTATCAAGTACGCAGGAAGCAGGGTCTGTGCACTTGCTAAGTGCACAGGCATCTGGCTGATTAGGTAAAGTCGGTATGTTTAGAAGGTTAAACCGTTAGAGTCGGGATTTGGTCTAATGTGTACTTAACTAATCAATTCAGATCGGAAGTGACGTAGTGGGACCTTTGTTTAGGGCAACCCAGATTAGCTTATCAGGTGAGTTCTAGAAGACCTCTTTTAAATGTTTTATATAATGTTTTCGGGCTGGTGTGCATACATATGAAATGATGTTTTACGAAACGATGTTTATGAAACTACGTTTATAAAATGATGCTTATGAAACTATGTTTACGAAATGAAATGATTTGGAATGAACGGTTTTATGGAAAGAAATTTTTATGAATGGAATGTTTATGAACGAAATGTTTATAAAGAAATGGTTTAAACTGAAGGTAAAGGGTTTCGAAAATGAATGAAAGGTTTTATGAAAAGAAAAGAAAATAGGCAAAGGTTTTAAAGAAGTCATTACAAATCTAATCTTTCGAATGAATGGAATTGACGAATGAAGTCTGGGAATGAAATTCCCAGCCTTGTGGTAGATTATGGACAACGAGCCATAGTTTCCATAAGAGCAACAGGGGCAGTGTCTTGGTGGCCTGCCAATGGTTTGATGTTGTACAACTGGTAGGGAGTAACGACGGTTACTCAGGGGTTAACGTGACCCTACGTAAGGTTAAATTATGATCCGACGGTGTTATGGCCGTGAGCCATAGCCGTCGATGGAGGTTGTCGGTCTATAGACATGAGAGCAATAGGGGCAACTGAATGGGTATTGTTGGTCCTCGTGCAGTTAGCCTTGGGAGCAATACAAAAAGGGAATTGACGGAATGTTGTGGCAATGACGGCGATACGTAACGGTTGTCAACGACATGCAAGGTTCCTTCGGGGACACAGAGACGCTTAAAGAAAGATACATATTTTAGATAGTAATGTATGACTTAAATGAATGTTTAAATGTTTTAAACAAATGATCCGTTCAATGTGTTTATGATGAGGAAAAAATGTTTGAAGGTTTTCAATGATGAAGGAAAGGCTCTGTTTTTTTATACGTGATGTTAAACCCTAATGAATGTTTTGAATGATGAACCATTTCTTAAATCGAACGAAAACTAGAACTCACCAGCGTAGCTGACCTTTTTTGTGTGCACATTCATGTTAAGGCAGGTTACGATGACAGAAGGTGATGCTGGGCGGCTTGATGAGTTACCCGGATGACATGAAGACTGGCATCCCGTTATGACTAGTTTATGTTATGTTTATGTATTAGTCTATGTAACGCTTCCGCATGTTGAACGATGTAATGACTATGTTTTAATGAAATTTTCCGCTGCGTTATTTTGATATTCAAGTTTAAGAACTTTTTGTAAATGAGTAAATCCAACAAGTTTAAGACCTTGAGTATCAAACCTAAATCTTGTTATCAAATTGTACCCCTCAAAACCGGCAGTCAAAACTTGTTGAAAAAAAATCAAAACTCACACCTTCTTCCAAATTCAGTAGCCTCAAACAGTTGAATTTCGGGACGAAATTCCCTCAACTTGGGAATACTGTAGCATCCACGATTTTCCGGTCTTATTTTTTTTATTATTTTATTTTAAAACAATAACGACACTTCATTTTGATCCCGTCCCTACCACCTTAGTTATTTTAACGTGTAGCAATTCAAGTCTCAACCTTGCATTTACATATTTCTATCTATTATATATATAACATAATATATATATATATATATATATATATATATATATAAATATATACTTTCTTATAATAATTAAATCGAAAATAAAACTTTTGAGCTTTAAAAATGTATCTACATATTATATATATATATATATATATGTATATGTATTTACTTATAAATATATGTAAATACATATACATTTAATCATATTAAATAAACATTTGTACAAATTGTATAAAAAATGGAACCTTTCCTTTATAAATTAATTATAATAAAACATTTAATGTCTATGTTTTTATAAACTTTATAAAAGCAATTTTGTAAACAATTAAAATGACTTTAAATCAAATAATTAAGACATTGAACCCCCATACACAAATGAAACCCCCTCAATCTTGTTTGAACCCCCCTCTATCAAACATTTGGACCCTTCCTTGATTTGAACCCATGTAACCCAATTTTGACTTTTAGAAGTCAACTGATGCCAAATCCTTATCCAATCCGTCAAATTTTGAGATGTTAATGCCTGATGAAAATTGGGAAACATTGTACGATCCAAGCCGACTGCTCTTGATGAATCAATTGAACCCAAATCAAGCAAATCAACCCTCCCCGTCATCTTTGACCCCGAAAGGTCAACCATCGCCTTTACAATCACAAAACCATCGAATTCGTGGGAATTAACCTTAATCGATGGCACAAAGACGTTATTCGACTAATGTTTAATGCTTATAATGAATCAATTGAATGGTAATCATAGGTTCTTACTCGAACCATCTTGAAACCGTCATCACGTCAAACCTAAATCAATTCACACGTATTTCGTAAAATTGGATTCATATAATCAGTTTAACACCTTCGTGACATCCCATTCTCACTTCCAGAACCCACAAACTCACTCCAAATCGTTCCAGAAACACGAACTTAGCCCGAAGGAGAACGCTAGGCTCCAGTGGGTCTCTCTCATATCACAACCATTCTAGTTATTTGACCCCTCATTCGACTCGTATTGACTCAATTAAGGAAAGCCCTATGAATTTAGTTTCAGCTTGTGGTCGATCGGGTTCAATTGGAAGGATTAGGGTTTGCGTGGGACGATGTGGAGATTCGGACCCTTATGTTTAAAAACAAATGGATCAAGCTAATGACCAAGGCATCATCCCAGGTCCATTGGTTAAGGCACTTTCCCCATATTCCGGAGGTCACGGGTTTGAGCCCTTTTTTGGTTTTGGTTTTTTTTTTATTTTAATCACTTATTCATTGTTTTATTACACAAACTAATACTTTAAAATTCTAAAAAATTCTTGTAAATCTAGTAAAAGCATTTAGTAATTTTTTTATAAAAACAAAAAAACATAAAACATAAAACAATGTTTTATTCATTTTAAATTATTAGAAACGGTAAAAAAATTCTTAATGAAATAAATCTAGTTAGGTTGTTTTACCTATAAAATTGCAAGGTTTATAAAACAAATTTTAAACATTATTAATCCATTTCTCAGATCATATAAATAATTATTTTGGTGAAAAATAATTATTTGAAATATTTAGAAATCTATAGAATTACTTAAATAATTATTTATTGTACAAGTTCATTAATTCCATTTAACACTTACATTAATATTTGTTAATCATTTAAATAAAAATTTTTTTTTAGATATTTAAAATAATCATTTTATTTAAATAAGACAAATATTTAAACCATTTTTTCTAATCCATAAGTTATTTGTTAATTGTTTTTAGAATATCTACCTAAATAAATTCAAACCCATTTATTATTACTATAAACACTATATAATTGATGATTGGAAATTCTAATTAATTTATTTTTTAAGCTATTTTATCATTATTATACCAATACTTGTGATAAACATATATTTTCCTACAAACCTACCCAAATTCCAAGAATCCCTAGAACGTCGAATAAACTTAGAATACTTCATTTAGTCTAGAATACAAAGTTATCCGTGTGATTTGATTGTGAAGAACCCTCACGATGTTTATCCATCTTTAACAATTCTTACCACTACTAGCTTCATTACAGGTGAGTTTCATAGCCCCTTTTTACTTTACTATTGTTTACAAATACTCAGGGTGAAACATGTTTACATTACTATACATACCAATTCAATACCATTGTTCTCATGCTAATGACTATGTGTTTTATATCTTAAACTACTTGGCGACCATACGTGTGTTCATGTTTAGTACAATCATTAACTTGTGAGGCATGCCTAAGGTAGTACATGATCATTTATAGAGGAATCCGATTCCATACTTAACACAAACCTTGGCGGGTTTTGTGTGTACCATTTACTACTTTTTCAAAAGAAAGTTGGATTGTGTAACTATTTTCCATTACGAAGGTTTGATTGTACGCTTTGGAACCTTGTATGTTTTCACATTTATGCCTTAGTTTATGCTTTGAAAATATCGAATTTTAAACCTTTTTCAACTTTTGTTTGGTGTCAAAACGTATGTTACTCACCAACTACTTGTAGTTGACATTTAGGACTTTGTTACTCACCAACTACTTCTTACTCACATGTTTTAGGTGCACCAGTTTGAGGATACCATATGATCACTTAGGATTTTGGACCTAGCCGTAATAAAGATTAAATTTAACTTATGTTATGTTTGAACTATTTGTTTTCCATTTCTATTTGTAACAGATGCTTTAATCATGTTGAATAAATGTTATCACTTATTAATAGATGACCATACGCTTATAAACAACTGTGACAGCCCCCGCGTATAATCCGTCGTCGGCCGGGGTGTGACATATTGGTATCAGAGCCATGGTTATATGGAATTAGGTTATTAGAAACCAATGACCTTGTCTATAACCTTAGGATACCCTTGTGTGATTATCCTACATGTTATCCTAGGTATTACATTGCATAATACAATACCTGTTATTTTATGTGCTACGTTACTTAATAACTTATATGTTTACACAATTGCTATTCGTGTAATACCTTATTGTCACACTGTTTGATTAGTCCACGTGTTACCTGTTTAATTCCACTAAATGCCATCCTAAGCTTTACCATACTATAATTCATATCTAAGACTTTATACACTTTCATACCTAATGTCTATTAAAATTTTAAAATCCCGTCAAAGTGATGGTATCTGAAAATTAGTAGAGAGTATGTGCAATCCGGAAGGGTGAATGCATGTACTTTGGGTCTTCTGTCTAGGAAAGCATTTCATATAAATCCAAATCTACTAAAGGATCCGTATGCTTTCTTGGGAATTCCCGAAGTGAGTGTTCATTTATAAGCTAAAACATGTCTTCTTGAAAGTATATGAACTTAAAACACTTTGATTTGTCACAACATCCATTTGGTTATATACCAAATGAATGCAATCTAAACATCATTCATTGTTTACTGCAATTTGGTACACATGTCTAACACCACCTACTTGATTCTTACACTTAATCTTATTAAGTCCCTATACCCTTTAATCCTTATGCCTTAAAACTTTTATCATCCTTATCATCACTTATAAGAAATTTAAACCCTTAGACCTTATCATTCAAGGAAAGGAAGCTGCTAAAATGGATGAAGCACAACTTTGAGCCACAAGACACAATCCCTAACGATTCTCACCATAACCACGAGTTCAAATAATAATGTTAATGGTACATGATGGCTGGAAGAGTGGGTGTAAGCCTATGAAAGATTCTGACTAAGGAAAGACTGAGTACTTAAGTGTGTCCCTTGTGACCCACCTCTCTTTCCTGGGAATTTTATTCATGGGAACACTACTTATAGGTCAAGTGTTACACCCAATATACTCTTATAAGAACTCGGTGTTATGGTTAGTCCAATTTAAAACCCATGAACACCTTTGTACGTAACATAAACCACTGTGTTATCACCTACGACCTTATCCATGCTAGACATGACGTCTTACCCTCCTTGTAGAGATAAAGACTGATGGCTACAAAATTCTTTAAGTACATATGCTGCGGACTCAACAATTTTGCTACTGACCTACAAGTTGATGCGGATAAGGCTAAGTGATGCGGATAGTTGTGTTCTCCTACTGATGCACAACTATGCTGCGGATAGCGTTATCTGCTGAAGTTCAAAGTTGCTGCTGATAGGCTTCTTAGTAGAATCAAACACTTGATGCTGCTGATAGGCAAATCATCAGCAACTTTGACTTTGCTACTGACACCTCTGCTGCAACACTGACACATCTATGAGCAGAAGGAATGTTATTGGTGCAGATGATTAAAGACAAAGCTACTACTTCTGAAGTCTCCTGTAAAGATTCCTAAGAAGAATTTTGACCTGAACATTACTGTTTGCTGCAACTTGTCTTTTAGTTGTCTACCAATTGTAGTGTAACTTGTAATTGTCAAAGATCAACGGCTTGTGTTTGATCTGATCCTTAGAATCAAGGGTCTGTCTTGATTCTAAGTTTCTTTATATGTATTTTTTCTTCCATTTGTACGTGTGTGCTTCCTTAGAGTTTTCTCTGTAACTTGTAAACTTTGAAGATTAATACAATTTGCATTTATCAGTATTATCATTGTTTCTTGTTTACATTGCATAGTTGTTATTGTTTCCGCCAATCTCAACTAGAACAGAACCATCTTGTAAAAACCGATCCTACAAGTGGTATCAGAGCTTTGGCTCTCAGATTAAACAAACTCACACTTGTTTAATCACTCTCTAGTTCTGTTTATCTCTTTGCAAAAACCATCTATCCAAAAATATGGCACAAAATACTGGATTTGATGATATTGGAAGCCTCACCATACCACCAAGATTGATGTCTGGAGAAGACTATGATAATGTAACATTTTTGATTTTCATGTCTTTATTCTAGTGCAATAAATCATGT
Source organism: Smallanthus sonchifolius (assembly GCA_023525975.1). Lineage (NCBI taxonomy): Eukaryota > Viridiplantae > Streptophyta > Magnoliopsida > Asterales > Asteraceae > Smallanthus > Smallanthus sonchifolius. Next base: position 37,864,078 of record CM042027.1, on the reverse strand, counting down.
TTGAAATCCAATCCTAGTGCAATGGTTTATTTTATTCGTACAAGCACTTAAACCCTAGGTTTCAATACAAATTCACAAGTTTTACACTTGTATACATTTTAGAACCCTATATATATATGTATATTTATATATATATGTCATATAATTACATACACACATATATACAATTATCCATAGTTATATACAATTAACAAAGAATTACACATTGGTTTGAACCCCTAACCATTTTGAACCCTCAAATTGATCCCACACCCTTGAAATTGGACCTTTTAACCTCAATTTGACCCCCACTCAAGAACAGTGAATACATTTTACTTTTTAAAGTCGAAGCAACCCATGGATTATTCCATCGTAGAACCGGAACGATCCAAGCTACTCATTAGGGACTTCTAATGCGTGCAAAGTTGAGCGAGCATTTTTGAATTCAAACGGATTTGACTTTCCTTAGTGAAAATCCGTATCAATCTGCAATCAATTCATTAAATCAACGCGTCCAAATCCCGCAAATCACGCCTAACCAATCTCTCATGTATCCAGTACCCTAACACGACCAAATTCATTCCAAATCGTTTAAATTATGCGTAATTAGTGACTCACAGCTGTTACACGCAAACTTTAATCGAATTGTACAATTAGGATGGAATTAAACAAATTAAACCCGTCACGCACCCTCATACAAACTATGTGAAACCTTAATCGCACTCCATTTCACCCCTGGATGTCGATCGAGTCTCAAGAACAGCAGGTCTGATTTTGTAGCCATCTGCACTTGTTGCCTTATCGAAACAAGTATGTTTTATATCATTAGATTCGTAATTGAGTCCTGAGCAATAGCCTTTTAACAATTCGAGCTAACATAATCTATCGAAACCAATTGGGATTAGGGTCCTTGGCCGATTGCTCGAAATCTGATTTGGGGAAAATTGGTTGATTCAATTAATTATATTTAATTTTTCTTGTAGCTGTTATGACCAGCGAACTACCCGGTCCGACTGGTGAAGTCTTTGCTCCATCGGACCCGGTGGCGTGGGTTCGAAACCCACGGTCCACACGTCTGGCCTGCCTTTTTGCATCCACACAAAAAGCAAACCCAACCCCACTCCAGTATCATGATAAAGTAAATTGAATCGGATCTCCATCAAAAGCTCAGACCTCGGCCCAGTGGTTTGTGCGTCTGGGTTTCCCAGCGCAGACCCGGGTTCGAGTCCCTTGGGCCTGATCATATTTTTCTACCGTTTTAAAGCCTCAAAAATTTGTATAAATATTATTTTATAAACCCCACATTTCTTTTAAACAGAATAAAACAAAGTTTACAATTTTTAACATAAAAATCACTATTATTACAAATTTAATTGTTAAGAATTCATTTTAAATTATTTTTAAATAATTGAAATGAGTAATTAATTTCAATGTTTTTCTTGTTATTATATAAAATATTTTTCCTTGAAACAAAGTCTACAAAGTTTTATAAATTTTAAGATATATATTTAAAACAAATAAAAATTTTATCTAAATATATATTTTTCATATTGCTCAAAAAGAAAATACCTATTTTAAATGATAAATAAATAAATGAATTTATTTATTATTTATATAATTTACATTTACAACTCACTTAGTGTTAAATTGTATTTAACATTAGTTTTTATAACCTAATATATATTTATCATAATTTGACATACTTTCATAACTAACTAAATAAATAAAAATAAACTTATTTATTTAAATTATATTTGAAACAATATAATTACATACTACTTTTCTAAATAGATAAACCTAATTTATTTAGTTATTCAAACCCACACCCTAAATCATTTAGTGTTAAGACCATAAATTTCAAACCTACATTTTTATTAAAAACTCTTACTTAAGTACAACTACAAACATATACCCATCCCCTTACATAACAATAACACTAACTCTTTGTACAAGTCCCTACACTCACTCCCATTGAAACCCTAGACTTTGCCTTAGACTTATGTGCATGTTATTAATTCCTATTCATATACATTACACACTAGGTTAACTTTGTGAGCTACAAAGATCACCTTTGCTACCTATTCTCTTGTGCTATCTACATCTTTGATACAAGTGAGTTTACATAACCCCTTTTTACACTATTTACATTTTTGGGGTGGAACATGAATTACAAATATACAATGTTTGCAAAACTACATAATACAATTCCACCCTACATTCATGTGTGCAATTTGAGCTTTATGTTTGAGTACTAGGTGTGTTAACTACATTTTGTGTGCAATTTACATGTGCAATCATTAACTATACAAGCCGACGGTTAACAATGATAGATTTATTGAGTCTGACAAAACCACCCAGTTAGGGTGATTGTTACCGACAAAACGTTTTGGTTTTTGCATGCTAGTTATAAAGGTTTGATTGTATAATTTGGTTACACAATAGTTATTCTCCAAAATTGCCTTATTAACCTTGATATGTATGGATTGTATACACACAACACTATGATATCTATTTAAAAACCTATGTATGCTCACCAACTTTTTAGTTGACCTTATTTTAATCATGTTTTAGGTACGAATGTTTGAGTTGAACAAGCTTGCTACACTTAAGATGTGGACTTAGTTATTTAAATAAAAGAACTTGTTATGTATTTCATTTTCATGTACTTTGTTGGATTTTGTTTGGTTTGAATTTTTCAATGAATTGTGATGTTTAAATATATTATAATCTAGTCAACCATGTGCTCATGAACAGTCTACATGATATCAGAGCCTTGGTTATAGGGAATTAGGTTATTAGACACCCTTGACCTAGATTATAACCTTAGGACACCCACCTATGCCATGCTTTATGACTATGTGAGATGTGCTATATGCTATGTGTTACATGCTTACTATGTTATGTGTTAGTTTATTTGATGCCTTATTTTTTAGAATTCATGACTTATTAGGCTATACCTAAATAATAAACTAAATAAACAATATCCCTACTCATACCCTAAGCCTCATATCCTTCTTACCTGCTTCTCTGTCATCATCATCATAGCATGTGAAAACTTCATACTCATAGACCTAAGTCTATAAAAATTTTCTTTTACACCTCGTTAAGGTTTTAAACTTTGTTAATTATTAGAGGACACGTGCAAACTGGAAGGGTGACACCTGTATTCTGAGTTTTTTGTCTAGGAAAGCATTTCGTATAAATCCCAATCAACCGAGGGACCCGTATGCTTTCACGGGAATTCCCGGGATGAGTGTTTACTTATAGGCTAAAACATGTGTAGAAGCATGTTTTAGTAACTATAGATTAAATTCTATGTATCGGTGTACTAGGCTAGTACGCATGAGGGTGTTCCTGCGTACTTAGCTTGTTCACCAGTTGGTCCTACGTACTTAGTAAGTATGCAAGGCTTTTGCCTTGCGTAGTTAGCAAGTACGCATGACCAATGCCCTGCGTACTTAGCTAAGTACGCAGGTAGTGTTCCTGCCCCTATAAATAGAAGACTTGTCTTCATTTGTAGGTGGAACTTCTGGGAACTAGGTCGAGAGGTGTCCGGGCAGGACGAGCTTTCCCGCCCCCAGACCGTGAGCGTAGACGAGAGATGTGTACTTCTTCGGTATGTAATGTGATATGACTTCGTTGTTATGGATTACGTATCATTTTTGTGTTTATTCTCTTCTTTATGTTCGTGTTTCTCTCTGTCTCATTCTTCTTTGTTCCCACACAAATCATTGAACAGATCCGTGAATTTCCACTGCGCGACGAGGCTCCAGGGACCTACAACATATCTCCTTGAAAGTTATATGAGTTTAATTAACCATAATATGTCATAGTATTCAAGTGATTATGTCACTATTTGAGTACAATCCAAAATATGATTACTTATGTTTATTTATTATCTTATCCTTTTAAATCCAATCAACTTCCATCAATTCTTACATCTCTTCTTGTGTTGTTCAAATCTATAGAATGCCTCCCCGTCATGCCAACAACAACAACAACAATAAGAACAACGATATTGCTGCACTCCTCACCCAACTTGTGTCCCAACTCACTCAAGCCAATTACAACAACAATTGTGGCACCAATGGTGCTAATGGTAGTGGTGGTGGAGCCAACCCGTCACAATGCATCTTCAAACACTTCATTTCCTGTAATCCCCTCAAATTCTGTGGCACTGAAGGAGCCACGGTACTCCTTCAATGGTTTGAAAGTATTGAGGGCACTTTCCTCAATAGTGACTGCCCCGAAAACCTCCGGGCTAGTCATAACGGACACTCACATGGTGGAATGGTGAGAGTAGGACTAGAGGTATAGATGCGGCAATGGCCTTGCCATGGGATGAAGTGAAAAGACTCATGACCAAGGAGTTATGTCCTCGAAATGAAATGAAGAAACTAGAGGCTGAGTTTTGGGACCTTACTCAAGACAGCGGTGAGAGTTCGGCTTATACAACTCGTTTCCATGAGTTGAGTCTTCTTGTGCCCCATATGGTCACACCGCTGTCCCGTTGCGATGAAAAGTACATTGGTGGGTTGCCCAGACAGATTCAAGATACTGTCTTAGGAAGAAATCCTGCTACTCTGTAAGACGCTATCCGTCTATCCATCACCCTAATTAATAATCATGTGAAGGCAGGAACATTATCAAGAAAGGGCACCAAGAAATTTTTCGACACCGCAACACCCTCCGCACCCATCAAAGAAGGCAAAACTGAACCCTACCACAACAATAAGAAGAGAAAAGCTAAGAAGAGTTGCACCCATGGCTCATGCTCCAGCCAAGAAAACGTATGTGGGCATCTACCCACTTTGTAACACATGCAACTATCACCATCCTCGAAACATTCCTTGCCGCCTTTGCAACCACTGTGGGAAATATGGACATACATCTAATGTTTGTCGAGCCAAGGCACTTGCCAACCAAACCAACCCAACAAACCAAACGAACCAACAAGTGGCTAATCAAGGGGTTCCAGCCATGAATGTGGCAACCCAAATCACTTTTGTAACCAGTGCTCAAGGCTTAATAATGCTAACCAAGGCGGGGCTCGTGGGCGTGCTTTCAATATAAACGCCAATGAAGCTCAGGCCAACAATGATGTGGTCAACGGTACGTTCCTCGTTAATAGTCAATATGCCTCCATATTATTTGATACCGGTGCTGATAAGAGTTTTGTTTCACTTAACTTTGAACCTTTACTTGCAAAAACATGATCCAAACTAGAGAAAACATTCACCGTTGAAGTAGCAAATGTTAACTCCATCACAATTGAGTCCATTATCTATGACTGCTCCTTAGAACTAAATGAACACAAGTTTCCAATCAACCTCGTACCGATGCCACTAGGGAGTTTTGACATCATCATAGGTAGGGATTGGTAGTCGAATCACCATGCCGAAGTCGTCTATTTTGAGAAATATATCCGAATACCCCTTCCGTCAGGCAACACCTTGAGAGTCTTTGGTGAAAAGCCTTGTAAAGGACTCAAGCTAATGTCGTGCACTACCACCCAAAAGTACTTATGAAAGAAGTACGTAGCCTTTTTAGCCCATGTTGTCTAAAAGGATGACAAAGAGAGGAGTATTCAAGACAACCCCATCATTCGGGATTTTCCCGAAGTATTCCCCGAAGATCTATCCGGTTTTCCGCCCGTCCGACAAGTGGAATTTCGCATTGATCTTGTGCCCGGAGCTAACCTCGTGGCTGAAGCTCCATACCGACTCGCACCTTCTGAAATGCAAGAACTTGCAAGCCAACTTTAATAACTATCAGACAAAGGTTTCATCCGTCAAAGTCATTCACCGTGTGGTGCAACCGTCTTATTCGTCAAGAAGAAGGATGGATCATTCGGCATGTGTATTGACTACCGTGAACTCAACAAACTTACCTTAAAAAACCGTTACCCATTGCCTAGGATTGATGACCTCTTTGATCAATTTCAAGGCTCTACCTACTTCTCGAAGATTGATCTTCGATATGGTTATCACCAACTCCGCGTACAAGAGGAAGATATTCCACAGACTGCCTTCCGGACAAGGTATGGTCACTACGAGTTCATGGTTATGCCTTTTGGGTTAACCAATGCACCCACAGTTTTCATAGACCTCATGAATCGTGTGTGCAAACCGTACCTTGATAAATTCGTGATCGGCTTCATTGACGATATCTTAAATTACTCCAAGACTAAATCAGATCATGAGCAACACCTTAGGTTGATTTTGGACCTCTTAAGAAAAGAGCAACTATATGCCAAGTTCTCCAAGTGTGAATTTTGGCTAAAGGAAGTTCAATTCTTGGGCCATATCGTCAATGAAAAGGGAATTCATGTTGACCCTGCTAAGATCGAAGCCGTCAAAAATTGGAGTGCTCCTAAGACCCCTACCGAAGTTCGTTCATTTCTTGTTCTTGCGGGTTATTACCACCGTTTCATTTCAAACTTCTCTAAGATTGCCATGCCCCTCACTGCTTTGACACACAAGGGTAAACCTTATGAATGGGGATCAAAACAAGAAGAAGCTTTCAAAACTCTCAAGAAAAAGTTATGCAATGCTCCTATTTTGACTCTCCCTGATGGGAATGATGATCTAGTTGTCTACTGTGATGCCTCCAACCAAGGTCTCGGTTGTGTCCTCATGCAACGAGGAAAGGTGATCTCTTATGCATCAAGGCAACTCAAGATTCAGGAGAAGAACTATACGACGCACGATCTTGAGTTGGGTGTGGTCGTATTCGCATTGAATATTTGGAGACATTATCTCTATGGCATAAAATGTGTAGTGTTCACCAACCACAAGAGTCTCCAACACATCTACAACCAAAAAGAACTCAACATGAGGTAACGACGTTGGGTTGAACTCCTTAACGCCTACGACTGCGAGATTCGTTACCATCACGGCAAAGCGAATGTTGTGGCCGATGCTTTGAAGCGTAAGGATCATGTTATGCTTCATTGTGTCAGAATTCAAACCGATATTCAAATTCGTATCCTAGAAGCTCAACAATGTCGGTCACCGAGGATAACATGTACGATGAAATGTCGTCTGGTGTTGAACTTCAGCTTGAATCCAAACCCAATGGCTTACTCTATTACTTGAATCGTATTTGGGTTCCCGATCGCGATGATCTCCGTGCATTCCTCATGAACGAGGCACACAAGACTCGTTATTCTATTCATCCCGGTGCGGATAAAATGTACCAAGATCTTCGCCAACAATATTGGTGGCCTGGTATGAAGAAAGACATTGCTCTCTATGTGGCCAAATGACTAACTTGCTCCAAAGTCAAAGCCGAACATCAACGTCCTTCCGGTTTGCTTGAACAACCGGAAATCCCTGTGTGGAAATGGGAGAACTTAGCCATGGATTTCATTACCAAACTCCCTCATACCTTAAGTGGTTATGATAGCATTTGGGTAATCATTTATCGTCTCACCAAATCTGCTCACTTCTTGCCCATCCGTGAAGACTACCGGCTTGAGAAATTGGCTCGAATTTACATTGACAAAATTGTGAGTCATCACGGTGCTCCACTAAACATAATCTCCAATAGAGATGCTCGTTTCACCTCCCGCTTCTGGCAATCCCTCCAAACTGCTCTTGGTACATGATTGGATTTGAGCACGACTTACCATCCCCAAACCGATGGTCAGACCGAGTGAACAATCCAAACTCTTGAGGACATCCTTAGAGCTTGTGTAATTGATTTTGGTGGTAATTGGGATTCACATATATCACTCATTGAGTTCTCTTACAACAATAGCTACCACACAAGTATCAATATGGCCCCATTTGAAGCTCTCTATGGCCGTAAGTGCTGTTCTCCTATCTGTTGGAACGAGATTGGTGAAGCACAAATCACCGGTCCCAAGTTAATTCAAGAAACATCCGACAAGATCATTCAAATCCGTGACAACATTCGAGTAGCGAGGAGTGCCGACAAACGACGAAAACCCTTGGAATTCCAAGTCGGTGACCTTGTACTTCTAAAGGTGTCTACTTGGATGGGTGTGACCCGGTTTGGGAAGAAAGGCAAACTTGTAAGTCCCAGCGGGTCTACCAATCGATCTTTGCTGCAAAACACATAATACGTACATGAAGTGCGGAATCCTTATGTATACGTATGTCTCGAATAGTCACAAACACAATACAATCACACAAGACACGATTTCATAAACAGTTTCTTGTATTATCAATCAAACAGTAAACATAGAGTAATTCTAGTAAAGATGCAGAAGTTACAAATGAGAACAACTCTTGAACTATTTACAGACAACACATACTAAAACAGGCGAACTTAATAAGTTCGCCACTTCTTAGTTCAGGAGAACTTGTTAAGTTCGCCTCAACTATACCAGGCGAACTTGTGCAAACTTAACTAATTACAAATACAAAACATACAAAACTATAAACATAAAGACTAATCTATTACAAGGCTTGTTGTCACAAAACATGCTCCAACACACTCCCCCTTGACAACAGCTTGGTCTTTATCTTCAAGTCTTGTTCTTCCAATTCTTTGGCAACGAGCTCCCTGCACATATCCCGTGTTTCAGATATACATCCAACACCTTCTTATACTGTAATGCATGCTCTCTGCTTTCATCAGTATACATGATCTCTCTATGCTTTAGCATATTTTGATCAGACCTTGAAAAGTTAACAAGGTTCATAGCATCGAAGAATCTCACTATAACCTTGCTTTTCAAGTCTTCTATCATAGCTTCTCCCATACATCCATCAACGTACCACCATTTAAGATCATGTAGACAATCATAAGGAATCAGTTTCAATGGAATCTTTGGTACTAATCTCACAGGTTTAAACTTGTATCTGCATGTCACCTTTTGAGTAACAGGGTTTACTTCTTTTATTCTTCTTCCATGTTGAGGTTTCAGTCTCTCATACTTTCCAGAACCTCCTTCCATTCTTATCAAGTTGGAAATCGAGTAAGCTATTCCATTATTCGATCTGTTAATCAAGGGCTTTGTTGATAACCCATTGACTTCATATCTCGGTAAAGAGTTAAAGTATTTAAGCCTTGGCATTAGATACTGAACTCCATCTGTTCTCTTCAAAGCAAATAACTTGAACTCAACTTCATAAAACCAACTTATTATTCTTCCAGAGCATTTGTCTTTGTTTACATATCTCTGCTTTTGCACTGGTGCCACTGGAGCAACTGGTACATTTTCTCTCCAACTCTTCACCATTTCTATCCATTGTGCCTTAGTCACTCAAGTATTATTATACATTTCTGTATCTTTAGGCAAACTTTCAACAGAATTAGAGTTTTATTTTTCTAGATCAGGATCAGATGCATCATATTCTACAACTCCTTCTGAAAACCTTTCAGGAATTACATCATCTTCAAACACATTTGTATCAACTAAACCTTCACATCCTTCATAAACAACTTTCTTATTATCACACTCCAGCTCTATTTAAACAATCTCTCCTTCCTCTAATCCTTCCTCTTCTGTATCATCTTCATTAGAAAGATCATCCAAATCTATCAAGCATTCAATTTTGTCAGTTTCATCCATATCAGAATCTTCAAAGAACAAAGAATTATCTAACATGTCGGCATCATTAGCTTCATTGTCACCACTAGTCATCATATTGGCTTCCATAATAACCCCTGACTCCCCCTGAGTTAATAAAGGATTAGAAGCAGCGTGTTGACGCTCACCTAAACCATCACCAGCACTTGGTTCATCATCTGGATTCTTTTGAATACCAATACTGTGGCAAGTTTTATCATACTCAGCCTTCTCCCCCTGAGCGTCAAGATGCTCAACCAATTGAGTAATAAGGATCTGCATCTCTACAAGCACCTTGTTTTGATCATGAATAGTCTGAGCATGCTGGGCTTCTCTAGCAAGCAAATCAGCTACATGAGATTGTAAGCCTGAAACCTGTGTTTCCAAGGCTTGTATTAGTTCATCATTAACATCTCTTGTAGACGGATCAGCCTCATCATGTGATGGAGATACAGTAGGGTTTACCTGAGGACTAGGAGATTGTGAAGGATTAGGAGTTATGATCAAAGAATCAAGAAACTCTCTATCCATTGAAGATTGAGCAGCATTAATAGCCGAAGCCATCAGTTTAGGTCCTTTGACAACAGGAGCTTCATCAGCCTCCGAACTAGATGTTTCATCTTGTAATTTCCTTTTACCAAGTACTGTATTGGGAGGAGGACCTCGTACAGACTTGCGTCTTGGTAAAGACACCTTTTTCTTTCCTAGTGACTTCTGACGACTATCATATATATTCCTAGTCACCCGAGGAAGTTTAGCTAACTGATCATAATGATCAGGGCCAAAATCTTGAGAACTCTCATCATTATCATCAGAGCTACCAGATCTAGAGGAACTGGTGCTAGTCTCTTCAACCTCCACATCAGCAACATGCGGTTCATTATCAATATGTACAGGTACATCATCATCATGATCATCATCATTATCATCACCATCATCACCAGCATCACCATCATCACGTAATACAACAGACTGTTGGCTTTAGTTTCTAGCAAGAGTTCCACACCACATGCCATTTCATGGTACATGTTTCCCTCGGTAACCGAGGTGTGTTGTGCTTGGAGAATGCGGGCTTGGATATCGTTATGAATACGAACATTATGAAGCATGATACGTTCTTTACGACTCAAGGCGTCGGCTACAACATTTGCTTTGCCGGGGTGGTAGCGAATCTCGCAGTCGTAGTTGTTAAGAAGTTCGACCCATCGTCGTTGCCTCATATTAAGCTCTTTTTGATTGAAAATATGTTGGATACTTTTGTGGTCGGTGAAAACCACGCATTTGGTGCCATAAAGATAGTGTCTCCAAATTTTCAAGGCGAAAACGACAGCACCAAGCTCGAGATCATGGGTCGTATAGTTCTTCTCGTGGATTTTGAGCTGACGTGATGCGTATGCAATTACTTGGCCACGCTGCATAAGAACACAACCAAGACCTTGGTTGGATGCATCGCAATAAACGACAAAGTCGGCATTACCACTAGGAAGAGTTAGAACAGGAGCGTTGCAGAGTTTGTTCTTAAAAGTTTGAAAAGCTTCCTCTTGTTTGGGTCCCCACTCGTAAGGTTTACCTTTGTGAGTCAAGGCAGTGAGCGGGACCGCAATTTTGAAGAAATTTGAGATGAAGCGAAGATAGTAACCCGCTAGTCCAAGGAAGGAACGAATCTCGGTAGGAGTCTTAGGAGTACTCCAATTCTTTACCGCCTCGATCTTTGCCGGGTCCACATGAATCCCCTTTTCGTTGACTATGTGTCCCAAAAATTGAACTTCTTTTAGCCAGAATTCATATTTGGAGAACTTGGCGTATAGATGTTCTTTCTTCAAGAGCTCTAAAACCAAACGAAGATGTTGTTCATGTTCCGCTTTCGTTTTAGAATAAATGAGAAAGTCGTCAATGAAAACGATCACGAACTTGTCCAAATAAGGTTTGCATACGCGGTTCATGAGGTCCATGAAAACCGCAGGTGCATTAGTCAAACCAAAAGGCATGACCATGAACTAGTAGTGACCATGTCTAGTCCGAAAGGCAGTCTTCGGAATGTCTTCATCGAGAACACGAAGTTGATGGTATCCGGAACGGAGGTCAATCTTGGAGAAACATGTTGAACCTTGAAGTTGATCGAAAAGGTCGTCGATACGGGGTAAAGGATAACGGTTCTTGATTGTAAGCTTTTTGAGTTCACGATAATCAATGCACATTCGAAACGATCCATCTTTTTTCTTTACGAACAGCACGGGAGCACCCCAAGGTGAATGGCTTGGTCAGATGAAACCTTTGGATGAGAGTTCTTGTAATTGACTTGCGAGCTCTTGCATCTCGGAAGGTGCAAGACGATAGGGAGCTTTTGCCACGGGAGTTGCTCCGGGCACCAGGTTAATACGAAACTCTACTTGTCTAGGGGGAGGAAGACCGGGTAAATCCTTGGGGAATACCTCGGGAAAGTCTCGAATGATCGGAATATCTTGCAATTTCTTACCCTTGTCTTTCGTGTTGCCAAGAAAGCAACGTACTTATTCCGCAAGTACTTTTGTGCCAATGTGCAAGACATGATTTAAAGACCACGACACGGTTTTTCACCGAAAATAACTAACGTGTCACCCGAAGGGAGAGGTATACGAATGCACTTTTCGTAGCAAATAACCTCGGCATGGTGCTTGGATAACCAATCCATGCCAATTATAACATCGAAGCTTCCCAATTGCATTGGAAGGAGATCAACAGAGAACACATGATTATTAAGCTCGAGATTGCAGTCGCGGATAACAGAATTTATAGTAATAGATTTTCCGTTTGCTATCTCCATGGAATAAGAATTGTCAAGTTTCATTCTTTGTTTAGCAAGTCGAGATTCAAAGGTAAGAGACACAAAACTCCTATCGGCACCGGTATCAAATAAAATGGATGCATAATGATTGTTTACGAGAAACGTACCGCTTATCACGTCGTTGTTTGCTTGTGCCTCATTAGCGTTTATATTAAACGCTTGTCCTTGAGGACCACCTTGTTGATGAAGTTTTGGGCGTCGGTCACGGAAATGGTTTGGGTCTCCACATTCGTAACATGCCCGACCATTGAGAGGTGCTGGATAGTTTGGGCGGTTGGCTGGAGCAGCTTGATGGACGGGAGGACGGGTACGGCAAGTAGTGGCCATGTGTCCATATCGTCCGCAGCTTGAACACAATCGGCATGGTAAGTTGGCATGATGGTGGTATTTGCAGGTCTGACATTGGGGATTTGGGCCCAAATAAGGTTTTGGGTTTTGACCCAAAGGTGCCACTTGAATAGTAGGTGCGGTAGGAGTTACAGCTGCGAAGTTTTGACCCTTTCGTTTCTTGTTGCGGTTAGAAGACTCGGGCTTTACGTCTTTGACGGCCGCAAAAGTAGAAACAACCTTCTTGGAACCCTTTCTTGATAAGGTTCCGGCTTTGACGTGGTTGTCGGATAGCGTAGCGGATAGACGAATAGCAGCTTCAAGTGTGGGAGGATTGCTTCCTAACACAGCATCCTGAAATTGCATAGGCAGCCCGCCTATGTATTTTTCAATTTCCCTAGCAAGGGGAGTGATCATAAGAGGTACCAATAGGCTCAGCTCTTGAAATCGGGTGGTGTAAGCCAGATTATCCCCACTGTCTTGGGCAAGATCCCAAAACTCATTCTCGAGCTTCCTCATTTCATTTCGAGGACATAATTCATCAGTCATGGCTTTCTTCAGGTCATCCCATGATAAAGATGTAGCAACCTCAACACCACGAGTGCGTTTCTCACCGTTCCACCAGGTGAGGGCTCTCTTTTGAAGTACACTTGTGGCATAGCGAACCCGAAGATTATCGGTACAGTCACTGTTTAAGAACGTGCTTTCCATGCTTTCAAACCATTGTAGTAGGCCGGCAGCACCTTTAGTCCCGTAAAATTTTGTAGGGTTGCATGAGTTAAAGTGCTTAAATGTGCATTGAGGCGGGTTGGTACCACCGTTTCCTTGGATGTTGTGAGACCCGTCACTGTTGTTATTGGCTTGGGTCAGTTGCCCCACCAATTGGGCAAGAAGAGTAGCAAGATCCGGGTTGGAAGTGCTAGAGTTTGCACTTCGAGGAGGCATTCTAACATCATAAGAAAAGACAATGATATTTTAGATAAAGTGGATATATATGAGCTATAGTGGGAATAATGTAAGCCGAAATGCGGGATTCATCATGTCGCGTGCTAATGTATGTGTATTTATTCAAGGTTGATGGGGAAAATAAGCCATCTAATCCGGGTAGGAGATGATATCATAGATCATTATTCGCGCAATAGGAATTGCCGGGATTCGCATGCACTACAAATCTTTATTACGTGTGCACCCGTAATAATGATTTGCTTTGCATGTTCATCTAGTTCTTCCTATCTTACTATAATGTCCCCAAATTTTGAGTTTAGGTTCAGATCGTATTCTTGCGAATACAATGACTTATCAACGTTAAGTAATTCCTCCAAAAATTTTAAGGAGACATGCTTTAGCCTATAGGTAAACACTCACTCCAGGAATTCCTAGGAAAGCATACGGGTCCGTTTATTTGGATTTATACGAAATGCTTTCCTAGACAGAAAACCCAATGTACAGGTGTCACCCTTCCGGATTGCACATGTCCTTTACTGGTTTCAAGGAATTAAGTTGTTGACGAGATTTTCAAGAATTTAATAGACTTGTGAGTCTATGAGTATAAAATATGTAGGAATGTTGCAAATAGTATGGATGAGGAAAGAGTATGGATAAGGATGTGTAGTGTATTTGTTTGCATATGTTTGTTTGTCAAATGTGTATGTAAAGTATGTATTACGTGTTTAAAGCCTTGTATGTATGTGTATAAGTCTCATGTACTAAACTTGGGAAAATTCAAATAATACCTAACTACAAATAATTCACATAGCAATTAATCATTTAGCACGTAACACATAAAAGGGAGTCCTAGGGTTATAGTCTAGGTCATTGTGTCTAATAACCTAATTCCCTATAACCATGGCTCTGATACCAATCTGTCACACCCCGACCGATGGCGGAATCATCGAGGCGGACAATGGAATGATTGTTCAAAAGCACATGATAGATAAAATATTGCATAATTCATTAATTTAATTAAAGACAACAATATTCAAGTACAATACAAATTCAAATAACCTAGTCTATTCCAAAACATTGATTTAATTAACTAGGTCCATAAGTTCTTAAGTGGTAGAATCTTCAGCAAGCAATCACATGTCAAAACCTGAAACATTATTTAAATCAAGTGTCAACTATAAAGTTGGTGAGTACATAGGTTTTGTGAACCCGATAAATAGTAGATAAAAACGTTTTGCAACTCATTGTTTATCTTGTTAAACATAGCATATATGGTTGTATCCTTCATGTTTATCTAAGCATAACTCAAACCTTGATTGACGCGCTTGAACATAGCACAACAGCTAGGTCCGGTATGTTTGAATATAGTTACCCACTATATCCGATATGTTTGAATATAACACGCGGCTATATCCGAGTACGCAGTAATAAACACCCTACATGGGTGGGCTGGTCAGGCACAATAGATCTATTAATATTACTGTTGGTTTTCTTGTGTTTAAAATAAATAAGTGTACACCCAAGATAATTCACGATGAACAAGCATATAATTCACATGTATAACACGTATAAACAATTTGATGAGTAGCATGTATAAGGTTTCACCCCAAAGTATGTAAAAAGGTAAAATAGGGGCTATGTAACTCACCTGACTAGCGGATGTTTTAATCCACAAGTGTAGGTGATAAGGACGTTGAAATCTAAGCACGTTGAAACCCTATATGGATAAATTGGTATTATTGTATGTTTGTATGTGTGTATTCGTATTTAAATGTGTATAAGTTTATAAATAAAAACATTTCTTAAGATTTATTTGTATAAAATATTGTAGTAAAATGATAACGATTTTTGTAAAACTTAACTTATAAAAATATATTTTTAATCTTGTTAAAATATTATATTTTTAAATAAGTAGTTATTATGTTTAATGTATTTATATCATTATTATTATATATATTTTTTTTGTGAGCTAAAACTATTTTAACAAGTTTATAAAAATATAGGGTTTATTATTTTATAAAAATTGGGCGGGTTAAATATGTATAAAAAGTTATTTAATGGTTTCAAAAATAAACGAACAAGTCAAACAATTCGTAATAGTTTTTATTGTGTAGAGATAATATTAAAATATGATAAAATAAATAAATAAAATAAATTATATCACAAAACAGAAAAATTGGGTTGGGCCGGAGGCCACAAGAATCGAACCCGCGACCTAGACATAACACACACACAAGCATAACCAGCCGGGCTATCGCCCATCGCTGGTTATGTGTGTGATGTTTAGTACATAACCACATATGCGAATTGGTCGCTGGTTCTCGGCAACCGGCAAACCAGTGTCCGAGGATATTGGTTTGCCCGGTAACTCAAGGCCTGAGGTTGCGATTTCGATTGGGATAGTTTGCTAGAGGATAACAGAAGGCAAATGAACGAATTTGAGGTACCTACTTGGTCGCGAAGGTGCTGGACGACAGGTTCGATAATCCGAAAATACCAAGAGTGGGGAAACTAGGCTTCGGGATGAATTGGGCTCTGAGATTCTGGTCACAGCTTCTCACAGAGGCGACGAACACAATGCTTGCTTCAATTTTGAGTGAGAGTGGGTGGAGGAGGGATGGAGAGCTCGAGCAGGTCCGGTAATGGCTATTTATAGCCGAGCTCGATCCCGATAATGAGACATGCAATTGAGTGTGTCTGGACATTCGTCTGGGTAAGACGAAGCTATCGAGCCGTCTTGCAAGCGTGGAGGTCTACTGACGAGGCCGAATTCGCGGCGTGGACTTTCGGCCACAAACACGATCAGACGTTCTGTATGATGGGGAGACAAATTGGTCGGGGGCTTTTGTTCGTGTGGGGACGACGAGGTCAGGGAGACCAATTTCGGCTGTCGAGGTGCAGGGACAGGAGTGTCGAGTGGGTCGTCGGAAATTAGCTTGGACCGTCGGGCCATGGGGGAGATGACCGGAAACGCGAATTGGAAATTGGTAGAAATGGTCCCTGAAGTTTGTTTTTGTATTATAATAGTCCCCGCGATTTATACCCGTTAGTCCCCGTGGTTTAGTTTGTCCAGAAACAACCCTTTAACAGATTTTTGTCTTAAAACCTTTTAGTTTCATAATTTTCAAAACAGCCCCTTAACTTTTATAAAAATAACTAATTAAATTTCTTTTTAATTTAAATTATATTTTATAAATTTATATTATTATTATATATATATATTTTTTTTATAAAAGTTAATTATTATTTAGATAAATTATCATATTTATATAATGAACCTTTTAAATTTAGATTTTTATATAGAATTTTTTATAAGTTTTAAAACTTATAAAATTTTTTATTATTTTAAATCCGTAAATTAAAAATATATGCCTTGTACATTATATACATAAAAATTAAATAAAAATACTTGCATTTCATTTAAATAGAAAATGATTACATGACATATATTATATAAAAGCGTGAATAAAAACTCGAAATGTCACATATAACAACTGATTTTATAAAAAAAATCTAAATATCATTTGTTTAGTTATAATTAAATGTTACAGTTATACTTATATAATTTTTTGTTACTTACAATAGTTTTATTTTCATTAAAATCATTTACTTTAAAATAATGTACTTTTATAAACTCTATATTTATAGAATTTATAATTTAGATTTGATAGGTTTGTATGTGTGTGTGTATATATATATATAGAGGTTTAGAATATAACTTAGCATATATATATATATATATACATATTTATTTAATGGCAATTATATAATCCCTTATATAAAAATTTATTATTTTTGAATATATGTATGTGTATATACTCATGCAATGGAATAGATAAATTGTATAATTTATTGAGATGGATTGGTGCAAACCACATGAAAATGAAATTACAAGTGCCGGAAAAAGTAAAAATATAGGCCGGAATTTCCTAGGGATTACATTCTTCCCTATTATAGGGAATTTCGTCCCGAATTTTATTAGTAATAAAAAGGGTCCAGGAAAAGAAAAAAAAGAAAAAAAAAGAGATGTGTGTCTGGATTCTCAACTTGTCTTGCTTGTCATTTTGAGAAGTATAGTTGATGATAAAATTTAGGTCAGGTAATCGTGTCAGGTATGGATGGTGGTAGTGGATTTTGTTTGAGTGGAAATAAGGAAAAGATTGCTCGAGAATGATTTTGGATTCAAATGATAGGTTGCATCACTTGTAATGAGGATGATGGAAGTTTTTAGATCTAAACTTGTTTAACATATAGTCTAAGATGTTTGAGTGATGTCACTGGATAAGGATTTCATAACTACTAGTCAAGGTCAGAGTAATAGGAAAACCCTACGTGAATACGGATAACGTTACTTCTGACAATATGACAGGAGCACCTATATATAGGATGTACCAGCGGTATATCTACTATGCCCTTACCATATCCCGTTAAATTCGTTAATGTATTTCACCATAGGTTTTATGTCATCACACAGGACAGAATTTACTATGTTTTCCATGCGCTGATTTTTTATAATTACGTGTGCACCCGTAATTACTCAAATCGTCGTATGGTCCGTATAGATCATTCTATTGCGTGTGGGTACAGAGGTGGGGGAAACACCCAAAAATATTTAGTTTATTATTGTTTTCATGCATGAGTTGCTAGTAAGTAATTGTGTGTCTAAATGGTAAGTCAATCAGGAGTAAAGACTAACAAGGTGGCACAACCTCATACATGGGTGCCCTAAGTAGATGGCATACCCTCCAGGTTACCATAAAGTTTATAGCTCTCTCGTGTTTGAACAAGAATACGTCAAACCCCGAGTAGCTCAAAGTTTATAGCTTCCTCGTGTTTGAACAAGAATACGTCAAACCGAGTAGCTCAAAGTTTATAGCTGTCAACTTTCATGGATAATGTGAATGATCATGCCTCATGTATATAGTAGTCAATGTAAGCAGTCTAGTTTCGTGTGTAAGCACTCACGTTTCATGTATAATGTAAATAATCTAGTATTATGTATATTGTAAACAACCAAGTATCTGTATCATGTGAACGACCTAGTATGTATATTGCAAACAACCAAATATCTGTATCATGTGAACAAGCTAGTATCATGTATATTGCAAACAACCAAGTTTCGTGTATAATGTGACTAATTAAGTTTCGTGTATGATGTAAACAAATCAGTTTTCACATACCATGTGAACGTTCATATGTAAGTAATCGACTCTCATGAGTAACTTAAGCTATCAAATTTCGTAGGTGATCGAGTTTTGCAGCCAAGCATGTTGCTTGATATTCATGTATCATGTAGGTAGTTGGGTTTTAAGTTTTCAATTTTTGTTGAGGTTTATATGGGTGGTTAACGCCTACGCGAAATGATTCATCTCATTGAAGTGACTAGTAAGCTCATGCATTCCCGAAGGTGCAAGGTGATGGGAAAAGGTTTTGCATGTAATCAGGATAATGTGTACATGAATATCTAATTTGTGCTTTTTATTTGTAAATAAACATGTAATTGAAATTTGTACTCTTGTTTGTAAATTAATAAATAAGTGGAATAATAATTTGAGCGGATGGATAATTCGATAAATAAAAACCTTTTAATTCGATTATCATAAAGCAAATGTTTCAAAGGATAATAATGGCTTTATTATTTAATAAATAAGCCAAAATTTAAATAATAATTAGTTTAACGAAATAAAAAGTTATAATAAAATAGTTAATCAAGTCATCATAAAAAGGATGAAATACTTGTTATTACTTTTATAAAACCATTTGTACAAGACTGTTATTAAGTTTCTTTACGAGGTAAATGGGGTTTGTAAATAGTTTACACTCTAGATAAAATCTATAAACCAAGAGTTTGATAAAGGTTTTGTTTGAACAAAATAACTATATTAGTTAAATCGGGGAAACAACAAGATAATTATTTTACAAAGAAGGTTTAGATATCAATCATTAAGGAGAGTTAAAATAATAACATTTATATTTGGGTACAGGATATGGGTTTCAATTTAAGTTTTTAAGAAGACGCGAAATAGGGTATCCGGCTAACATCTCAGATAGCTTTCCACCAGGAAGCAGACGAGTACCAAGACGAACACCGTTTTAGTTATTCGTATTGCAACCCGGGGGTCAGCCCTAGTTATTTCCGTATGTGAATCAAGTATTCCCTTGTCTCCACTCCTTGTCTCAGAAACTCTACGGTCCTTACATATAGGTGAGCGGTATCAGGTGGAACTCCTAAGGCACTGGTAGGTTCATTGTCTTGTCCTGCTCCTGGATCTGGATGGTATATTTTAGGTGTTAAATAAGGGTCTCTCGGAGGTGATTCAGCTTCTCGGAGTCTCAAGTCTGCTCCTAAGCCAATTTGCTCTGCAGTCAAACATGGATCTGGCAGCTAGTCATACTGGTGACTCGTTGTCTAGTGATGGGGACCCAAAGTCTTCCTCTTGTGTTGATTCTGCTTCGGGGTGATTCTCAGGGGAGTGAGGAAGGTAAGAGGCTATGTCTAGCACGGTTCATGTCGTAAGTGTACTGGTAAGTTGTTAAGTACAAGGGTATTTATGAGTTTAAAAAAAAATGACTAGTCATATTACCGAGTTCTTATAATAATATATCAGGAGTAACACTTGACCTATAAGTAGTGTACCCACGAAAATGACTCCCAGGAAAGAGAGATGGGTCACAAGGGACACACTGAAGTACTAAGTCTTTCCTTAGTCAGAACCTTTCATGGACTTACACCCACTCTTCCAGCCATCATGTACCACTAACATTATTACTCGAACTCATGGTTATGATTACAATAATTAAGGATTGTGTCTTGTGTCTCCAGAGGTGTGCTTCATTTATTCAAGCAACTTCCTTTCCTTGGATGGTAAGGTATAAGGGTTTAAATCTCTTGCAAATGATAATAATGGTGATAAAATTTCCATGGCATAAGGATGGAGAGGTATAGTTGACTAAAATATGATTAAGTGTAAGAATCAAATGGGAGGTTTAGACTTGTGTAAAAATTATAATAATTAAGCGAATGACATTTAGGTTGTATTCATTTGGGGCATAACCCAATGGATACTGTGAAAAATCAAAGTGATTTGAGTTCAAATACTTTCAAGAAGACATGCTTGAGCCTATAGGTGAACACTCACTTCAGGAATTCTCAAGAAAGCATACGGATCCTTCGGTTGATTTGGATTTATAAGAAATGCTTTCCTAGATAGAAGACCCAAAGTACAGGCATTCACCCTCCAGATTACACATGTTCTCTACTAATTTTTAGAACTCAAAACTTTGATGGGATTTTAAAATTTTAATAGGCATTGGGCCTTAGAGTTTGAATCTTTCCATAGGAGATTAGTGATGATGTGCAAAGATGAAGTTGTGTATGTCAAAACTTAGGATATCATTTAGTGATATCCAATAGGTATTGTGCAAACATATCAAATAGTGTAGCAAATAAGGTATCACATGAGTAGTAGTTTTGTAAACATGTATGTTATCAAGTAACATAGCACATAAGATAATTCATGTAATAGACTAGATAATATTTAGGATTATTACACCAAGGTATCCTAATGTTATAGACTATAGACTAAGAATATGTTTCAAGTAATCCATGTAGTTCAAATAGTTTCATGTAGTCCTTAGAATGTTCTAGTTCATGTAATTGCATGACGTAAGCAGAAGTAGATAGATGTAGGTAAATATGTGTATAAATGAGTATAGAGTGGAGTTCCTAATAAAAGACATGAGTTAAACTCATGTTTGGGGACTCCTAGGTTATAGTCTAGGTCGTGTGTTTCTAATAACCTAATTCCTTATAACCATGGCTCTGATACCAATCTGTCACACCCCGGTCGGCGGCGAATTATACGCCGGGGGCGGATTATACGCCGGGGCTGACGCGTTTGTTCATAAGCACATGACCATCTATTAAATATGATAATATTTATTATTCAAATTAAAAGCATCCGTTACAGTTGGAAATAGAAAACAAAGAGTTCAACATAACATAATTAAATTAAACTAGGTCCATGTCCTATGTGTGATCAAGTAGTCCTCAAACATGTGCACCTAAAACATGTAAGTAACTGTCAACTATAAGTAGATGGTGAGATACTTAGGTTTTGACACCAAAAAGAGTTAGTATAGTTTACAATTCAATATGTTCAAAGCATGTCTAAAGCATATATGTAAAAACATACAAGGTTCCAAGCGTACAATTCAAGCCTGATAATAGAAAACTAGATATGCAATCCCACTGACTGCCATTTTAAAAAAAGGGAGCAAGCGGATGCTCCAAGTTATAGTTGATACCCAACAAAACCCGCCAAGGTTTTGTGGTAAGTTATAGTTTCGGATTCCCCTATAAATGATCATGTTAGGTACTACCTTAGGCTTGGGCTGCAAGTTAATGAATATACTGACATGAACACATGTAATGGTCACCAAGTACAAGAACATAGATATTGAATTGTTTAATAGATAAAGTTGATGACATGTTTCACCCTAAAAGTAAAAATAGTAAAAAGGGGCTATAAAAACTCACATTGGATTTGTTGCTTGAAATCACAAGTACGGGTAGTTGCACAAGTTATTTAGCTAACCACAAGGTTAACCTATGTTTGCATTTATATATGTATCAATGTGTGACAATCCGAACTTTTAGGTTAACTACATTAACTAAATCAAGTTAAATTCCAACCTATTTAACCCTATCTCAAACCTCAGGGACTATTTCTGCCTTTATACAAATCTCAGGGATAAATTCTATCATCTTTCCAACTCAAACTTCAGGGACTAAAGTTGTAAATAGGCAAAACCCTTTCTGCTGACCCAGGAAAGTCAAAATCATGGGTTTTAAGTTATGTTGACTTTTATAAGTCAAACCCGTTGCCCCTTTGATTCAAATTCGCAAGTATAAACTCAAATCTATTCGAATTCAAGGTTGTAACGCATAGTGATGATTATGGAGATCATAAATGAATCATTTACACACATTATTACTCACGAATTAATCTCAATAAGGCTATCAAACTCGTAACCGTTGAAACCCCCTCAATCATGATCAAATTCGCTTGAATTATCTGTTATTCTCACAAATTGAACGCCTGCGCACCTCATTCGAACTCCCCTGAAGCAATTGCACACACCAAGTTCACCGAAAACGCAGCAGGAGACACCGGGGACCAACCCATCGAAATCACGGCTTCGTTTTAGTTGAGCACCTACAATCCGATATCAATTCTAGTAATTGGTCTCACCCTTAGTTTCGTTTATGTCCTTAAATTGAAAGCCCTACGGTTAATTGGGCTTATTTAACCAATTCAAACAAGAATCAATTCTAGGGTTCTTAATATTTTCAGTTTAATCGAACTCCATTGCAGAATCAATTTAAATCCAATTAAATTATACCATTAGCTTCGCAATCTTCAACCATGTGAAAGCCCTTTGCTAGTTCAAACTTACAACATCAATCCTGTAGGTCCACATGACTCATCTCAGATCGATCTCGTGACAGGACGTCTCGATAACACGGAGTGCGGAATCCTTCGTGTTAATGTATGTTTATCAATTGACAATAGAAACAACAGGTAAATAAACTTTCTCTTTTATATCACCAAACAGAGTTTACAGAATACTTGATCGTTCAATCGCTCTCTCACGTGTGTCTGCTGCTCTCGTGTTCTACACTAAAACTGTAAACTCCTATTTATAGACACAAACCTGCTATAGGCGAACTTAACAAGTTCGCTTCTAAAGAAGTTCACCTCTCTATGAACTTGTACAATATTCCTTAGGCGAACTGATGCGTGTAAACTATATATATATTTTTATACGTATTTTACACAATTAGTTTTAAAAAGGGTTTTCACCAAATACTAATCACACACACCAGGCAGGGTACCCGTCGGATAGCAATATAGTAAAGGTAAGAACCGGATATCAATCCGTGGACACGGTGGAATGCGATAATAAACCGGGACTAAAATTCAATCAAGTATGGACTAAAGATGTTTAAGTTGATTTTTTAATTAGACTAATATGTAAGAATATAAAACTAAACTAAATCACAAATCAAACAATCAAGGAGAAAATATCACTTCGGTGTCGAATCCATTTAGAATACATTCAATACATTCATAGAAATATGGCAAATACACGATACATAAATTGACTAAATTCTCGTCAAAGATATCTAATCAAATGACTATTCGGAAAGCTAGCATGAATTACACAAACCAACCACCTAAAGTCATACAATGAGGCTCACGTGTTTAATAATCATGTCAATGTTTATAAAGATTGAACTAGCTTCCGATTAAGGTACACTAATCCAACAACTAGTTGGAAAGATAATAAGAACAACACACTATCCACCTCAAGTTGATTAATTTAGACAACAATATGCATTTCTTCAACATACAATGTTCATATAAAGGTTATATAAATTAGGAGGATGTGTCAACAATTCCTAGATAAACATAATACTAAATTTGACACATCATAACAAATACTTTGTCTTTCCAAACATAAGCACAAGGTTACACATACAAATATAATGATTCATAAACAAGACTTCATTCACCATTCCTAGTCAAATGCCATAAACTAGTATAATTACATACACCAATCCATGAATATAAGCATAAATCATAAGTTTTCCAACATAATATGACATACACAAATACAATTCTTGTAAACAACTCAAAATACTTGAATACATATTTTCATCAAAGAATAATCATACGGTTGTCATAACATTAACACAATAATTGCCAATAATCCATGAATGTTGTCAAATGTATCTAAACTTCATCTAAACCAAAGTGAACAGGAGTTTTAGCTCATCATGAGCATCAAAATTACAAATAAGCAGGGAAAAATAGTGAGAAACATGATATGAAAACAAGAATCAAACCACTCCTCCAAGCCTAGATGTTGTTGTTGATGTATGGTGATCCTCTTGATGTTGTATCCTCTCCAAGAATCTTGAAATATGGCTGGAACAAAGAAAACTCGAGCTGGAACAGTAGGTTTTTCCCTGGGTTGCTGAATGTCTGAATGAGAATTAAGTTCTGTTTAAATAGAAAAGGGGAGGCACGACCGTGCCAGGAGAGAAGGCACGACCGTGCCTAGAACAAGGACGCGGTCGTGTCTAGGTCTTGGCACGACCGTGTGACAGAGGTTTGACCGATCCGTAGCTTCCATTGGGTACCACTGATCGAGGACGTACGGCTGTTCAGACTCAGGAGAAGACACGCGACCGCGGGTGGCCAAGGCACGGTTGTGCCTTGGAATTTGGCTTGGCGCGGTCGTGCCAGATGTGGACGCGACCGTGCCTAGGGTTTTGGAGCTTGGCACGACCGTGCCAAATAGGGGCACGACCGTGCCTCCATCACAGAAACCCTAAAACTTCACTTGTTTATCCTGGAATCTTCTTGTTTATTAACCAAGCTTCACAAAAACCTACAAAACAGGAAATGAAGCAAATAAGTGTCTAAACGTTGAATATAACCAAGAATTGATTATTAAATGAGCGAAGTTTTGTGCCAAAAAGATGTGTAAATACTAACACATCAAACAACCCCACACTTGAACATTGCTTGTCCTCAAGCAAGAAATCAAAATGAAACAAAACTTCCAATGACACTATGGATCAAATCGGGAAAACCGTAAGCATTAATAAACTTATAAAGGTTTGAAGAGATTTTCAAGAAATGCAAAATTAACTAAATGAAACCCAATGAGCCCAATGACGTGATAACCGAATGAGCAAATGAATATGCCTATGAAATCATTATCATGCAACTTTATGCTTCTCACAATGTTCACACACACTCAAATGCCAAGACAATGAATCTTGCATAAATCATAAGCTTGCTAAAAGTACAAATCTCTACCAACTAACATGAAACAAAGCACAAATCAAGAGGGCTTTAAATGGGTTGTAATATGGTAATGGCTAAGGGTAAGGAAGTGGAATTTGAAAGTGGCTAAATGGTTAAAAACCCGGCGGCTATGCTAACTCAAAAACTAAAATAACATCTAATAAGAAAAATAAACTAGCTAATGCTTCCGTATAGATAAGAGCTAACAACCGAATTATTTCCATCTTTTCTCACAAAATTGCTCTAATCGGCTACAATTCACTTAATTTTGGTGATTTTTTTTTTGAAGAGAAGTAAGTCAATATGCATCTTTCCTTAGCTAAAAACTTCTCAAGAATTTAAAAATTACAACAAAATAAAAGCTATAAAATTAACATTAGCCGACCGGATTTCTAACCGGGCGAAAAATAAATGAAAAGGCTAATGAAGGATTAATGGCGGTGTAATGTGGGTAATTAAAGAAAAGAACAGGATAGGCTCAACGTGGCTAACTAGTGGATGTGTTCGGGTGAGGGAAAATAAAAATAAAAGGCTAACAAAGTCGTTTATCCTAATGCCTCAATCATTTTTATGCAATATTTATGTTCATGATTTCGAAATGTATACTAAAAGCAAGTTCTAATAAGCATGAAACATCCGGCACACTCAAATCCGCAAAAACGAGAGCAAACAATGTCTAAAGCTATCAAGGCTCAAAAATAAACTCACGGAAACGGAAAGGAATGGGTGTAAGCAAAAGGTTACATGTGTAGAACCAAAGACTGATTGCTACCAAATTATTCTAAGTACAAATGCTGCTGATAGGCTTATCAGCAACATTCAACACATATGGCTGCTGATAGGCTTATCAGCAGCATTCAACACATGTTGCTGCTGATAGGCTTATCAGCAGCATTCAACACTTGTTGCTGCTGATAGGCTTATCAGCAGCGTTCAACACAAGTTGCTGCTGATAGGCTTATCAGCAGCATTATTCTCATTCTTGCTGCTGATAGCTATGTTCCTTGAAGACAAATCGTTGCAGCTGACTATCCATGCCAAGCGTCACTGACAACTTTCTGCAAAAGCAACTAACACACTCAAAGCAGAAGGAACCTCAATGGTGCAACCAATGACGGACGACAATGCTCTTCCCGAGCATGCAAACAATGATGAATAAAGTAAACGCTTCAATAAAGTTAGCTAGTTTAGCTTTAACGTGTATTATTAGCTTTTGTATAAAAGATCAACGGTCTGTGTTCGATATGATCCTTAGAATCAAGGGTCTGTCTTGATTCTAAGTTAGTATAAATACTGTGTAAACACTTCATTGTAAGTGTGCTTCTTAACTGAGTTTTTATTTGTAATCGTTTATTCACTAAGCTTAATACAACAGTGTTCTTATCAGTATTATTTCTGTTTACTCGATTGTAATTGTGCAGTTTATATTGTTTCCGCCAATCTCAACTAAGAACAGAACCATCTTGTAATTTCACGATCCTACAAGTGGTATCAGAGCATTGGCTCAGATTAAACAAACTAACACTTGTTTAATCACTTTTGGTTCTATTCTAAACTCTCTCTCCTTCAGAAAGTCACCAAGAACAAAAATGGCACAAAGCAACGGGCTTGAAGACATCCTGAAGTAGCAGTATGAAAACTTCGTCTGGAAGGAAGGTGAGTCTCTAAATGTTTCATACAACAGATTTACCTATCTTGTAGGGGAGCTGCAGTGCTCAAAGGTGAAGCTATAGAATGAAGATATTCTCAAAAAGTTCATCAGGTCTTTACCTAGCTGCTGGACACTCTACACGGTGTCCATTAGAAGAACTGAGAATCTGAAGACTCTCCAAATGACTGAGCTCTTCGGTATGCTAAAAACGTATGAGCTAGAGATGATTCAGGCAAAAGAAAGAAGCTCAAGCTACCAAACAGCCTCAACATCCACCACCACCTCCTCTGCCCTCCATTCTGAGCACTCGGGTCCTAGTTCAAGTAACTACTATCCTCCCATCATCACCCATTCTGGAGAGTTCGACTGGAGCTTTCAATATGAAGAACTGCCCGTCAACAATCAAGCTCTAATGGCAGACACTAGAGAGATACCACCTCAGGTATTTGAACATCTTTGCTCTAAAGCCTGTATTGATAAAGTTTTGGGTTATAGAAAGCACAACCAAAACCTCATAGATCAAAATGAAGAGTTTCATCAGATGAAATCTGAGTTCAAAAAGGTTGAAAATACTTACAAAGAAAAGGTTAACTTCCTTAAGAAAGAGATTTCATCGCTAAAACACGAACAAACTAATCTTGAAACTCAGATTGATGATCTACTGGTCAAACTAAAAGCTACCAGAGCTGAACTAGCAGAACATAAAGTTCATGTTGAAAAATATGAATTTTCCTCCAAAAAGTTACAAAGACTTTTAGATATTCAAGTCCATGAGAAGGTAAAGACTGGACTTGGGTATAACAATGATCAGTACAAATCTGTTCCTCCTCCTGCTGACTATATTGCCATATACGAACCAAGCTTCAATGTTGAAAATCTTGACACTGCAAACCGAAACCTTGATCCTTCAACGGATGAACCTCTCATCGAAGACTGCACTACCTCATCGGAATCTTAGTCAACTCACTCAGACCATGATGAAACCAGTGCAGTCCCATCTGAAGCTGTTCTGAATAGAGTTGCAGTTCCTGCTGTTCTTCCAGCTGTTATAGCCCCTGTGCCATTTAAACAGATCAAGATCAGCTATCCTCCAGATGGAAGAAAGCTAGAAAAGGGACAGACATCAGAACCCACAAACCCCAAGCCTCAGTTCATGCCAATCACAAAGAGAAAGGTATTTGATGTATGTCGTAAGCCTGAAGAAAAAGTTCCATATGTTCAAAGGACCCTAGAAGAAGCCACCTTTGAACATAACAAAGCTCATCCATGGAACTTCAAGGATCTGTTCCAAAGAAAGGACTATGTCTACCTTGTGTGTGGCAGATATAACCACACTGCCAGCACCTGCTTTCATTACCTGGAATATCAAAGACATTCAAAGCAGCATGCCTTTGAAAAGACTAACAAAAATAAGAAGGTAAGAAGCTACGAAGACAAAGCAACAAAGTTCAAAAAGTCTCTATCTCCCTCAAGAGTGAAAATGCCTAAATCTCAACAAACTTGCATCATTTGTGGTGAATCAGACCACTTTGCTACAAACTGTAAGTTTAACCCTTTTAACCATATCCTTCATCAAGCTCCTCAAAGACAAAGGGTAAAGAAGGATCAGCATACATCGGTTGTTAGTCCAGTTCAGCCCAAGAAAACAAAGCAGAAGCTTTCAGCAGCAACCAAGTCTGCTGCTGATAAGCTAAAATCCTCCGCAGCAAAATCTGCTGCTGATAAGGCAAAGACATCAGTAGCAAGAGTGTCCACTGCTGATAAGGCAAAATCCAAGGCAAAGCCTACAGTAGCAAAGAATGCTGAAAGTGTGAGGAGAGCTGGAAAATCACCAACTCAACAATGGAAGGCAAAGAAACCACCAAGCATCATCATCAGTTCAGTTGAATGCGTCTATCCTTTGTTGTAAATATGTCTGTCTAATGTTGTAAATAAAAGTTATAAGTCAGCAGCATCCTTTTTGGCTGCTGACAGGTCTGATCCTCTGCAGCAAAGGATTTGCCTCTGACTGCCTTAAGTTATCAGCAGGAACAAGTTTCCTACAGATAGCTTTTAGGCCATCAACAACAACATCCCTGCTACAGATCATTGCATCTATCAGTAGCAATTAAGTTTGCTGCTAACAGACTTAACCTTTCGCAGCAACCAAAGTTGCAGTGGATAGACTTATTCATCCACAGCAACCAAGTTTGTTGCTGGTGGGTAAACTTAAGTCCAAATTAACATTTACCCGCTGTAAAAGAAATTACTGTCAGTCTTTACCATGACTGTCTCGGTGTATTACAGCTGTAACAATGAAAAGTAAATAAGGTTGTACTGTATAAGTCATTCTACTTTTTCTCTCATCTGCCGCTATAAGAACAAATCAAATTTTCCTTATCACCTCTTCACATTCAATTCAACCCTAACCAACTATCACTTTCACCCTAAGTCTCCACCACATTCAAAGCTCTCCATATTCTTCATACTCTCAAGTCTCCACCATATTCAAATCATCCCTCCAAAATCAAACGGCTATGGCAGATATCAACAACCCAGATGATAAGTTCTCCACATACCATAACCTAACAGCATACCTTACCAAAGGAAAGAAATCCGATGGTTTTGACGATATGATCGATTTCTTATGTCGATCAAAGATCTACTTTGCCCTCACCACCAACCCTACCATATATATCCCTCATATTTAGGATTTCTGTAGTACCGCCGTCTACTCAACCGAACAAGGGATTCCCCAAATCAAAGCCAAAGTAGACGGCAAGAATATCACCATCTTGGAAGCTACACTCAGAAAATGTAGATGCATAATATGTCCCTAATCCCTTGTAATATGTATTTCATCTATGTTTAATGTAATTATTTGATGTAGTAATGAAATTACATGTTTATCCTTAATGTTTACTCATATATAATGACTGTGTATTAAACGATCTGATAAATAGCGATAACGTTGATCAATCGTGCTAATGAAAGGCCCATTCGCATAGCTCATGAGAATGATTCATTCGCTAGAATAAGTCATGAGAATGATTCATTCGTACGAATGAACCATTCTGATGATTCATTCTTAAGAATGAACCATTCTGCTGATTCATTCGCACGAATGAGTCCATTCACATGGCTCATTCGTACGAATGGCCTCTGCACTATATATATAACTTTCACTTCATGAGCACATACAACACGGAAATACAACAGATATACACATAGAGAGACTGACCAGAGCAGAACCAACAAAACACAAACTCTCTGCACCTGTATTGTCGAATCTCTGTCCGTTGAGAGTTTCCAGGTCTTGTATCCAACTTCTCTACACCAAAGGGTTGATAGAAACCTTCGTCTCGACATCTAATCTGCTCGTTTCTTAAGACCCGATCCGTGTCATAGATTGGATTGCCAATCAAATCGGATTCCGCACGATTTGGTTCGGTTAATGTGTTGAATCATTGGATCAAGGTAGATCCCGATCCAACAAAGTGGTATCAGAGCTGTGTGCTCTAGATTCAACATAGAAAATCTGATCTTGCCTTTAAATCTTGCTTTTTCTATCCTCTTGAATGTTATAAAGATCACTTGATCGTTGTTTAGCCACATTTAAATCTTGTGATTATTGTTTCTGAGTGATCTGATCATCTCAATTTCCAGATCTGATAAAAGGATCAATCATTGGTGCTTTTTGGTGCAAAAAAGTCAAACTGCTCTCTGTTGTACGAATGGCTACTATGATGAACTTCATTCGCACGAATGGCTCCTACCATTCGCACGAATAGATCAAGTCTCCCGCTCATTGTTCAAACTTCCAATCGCACGAATAGAAATTCCATTCCACGACTAGAAAATTCCATTCGCACGAATAGAAAATTCCATTCGCACGAATAGAAAATTCCATTCGCACGAATAGAAAATTCCATTTGCACGAATAGATAATTCCATTCGCACGAATAGATAATTCCATTCGCACGAATAGACCCATTCGCATAAATCTCTTCTGAAATTTTTTCAAGTGTCGAAAAACTTCGTTTTTTACAATGTCGGACTTAGCCTTTGTTGCCAGTCAGAACAGCAAAATCCAAAACTTGTTATTAATCGATAATGAAGCTGGAAATGCTAACAAGGCTCCAAAACTCATGACAATGGACGAATATCATCACTGGAAAAACAGGTTTGAGATACACATTAATGGAGTTGATACAAACTTATGGATGATGATAGAGAGTGGATATCAAAAGGTGTTGAATGAGGATGGAAGTACTGTTTTTCTTTCCCTTTTAAGTGAACAACAAAGGAAAGATTATGACTTAGAAAAGAAGGCATATGCTATCCTATCTCAGGCCATGTCAAGAGAAATATTTCATCAATTCCGGCAGTTTACATCTTCAAAATCTCTGTGGGATGCCTTAGAACAACGTCACGAAGGAAATGCTTCGTTGAAAGCTATCAATGCTAAGGCCATTAAGAAGGAATTTGAAAATTTCATGTATATTGGGAATGAGTCCTTAGATGATCTATTTGAGAGATTCTATCACTTGTTGAGTGAATTGCATGCCCATGGGGTCAAAACAACAAAAGAAGAAAAGGTTCAATGCTTGGCAGATGCTCTACCACCAAAATGGGATTCATTCTTGATGGTTCTCAAACAAAACAATACTCTTGAAACCATTGACATAAATGAATTTCTTCAGAAATTGAGAGAACAAGAGGTGATGAATAAGTGGAAGTTAAAGAGAGGCGTACAAGCTCAGGATCCTTCATTGTACTATTCTACATCAACTCAACAAAATGCTCCTTTGCAGACTGCGTTTGTATCAAACACGTCAAATGTTTCAGCCAGCCAGTCTTCAAAAGCTCACGCTTCAGTTTCTTCAAGCTCGGTTCCACAGCAGGGAAATACTGCTAGTACTCCTCAACCAAGCCCCATTAAATTGCAAACAGACAACTTCGACAAAGTTACTATCGAAGTGGCCAAGGAACACATGGCGCTGTTGTCTACCGTTGTCAATTCATATGACAGTCTTGTTGCTGGACAGGTTGGAAACAGTCATCTGACAGCAGAAGACTATGCTCAGATTGATAAGGATGAAATGGATCGAATTGATATATTGTGGGCTCTTGCAAGTGCAGTCAGAAGAGCGAGAGATTATGTAAAAAGGACTGGTAAAACTCTCGAAGGGAACAAAGACACTACTTATGGATTTGATCTGTCTGCTGTTGTTTGTTTTAACTGTGGTGAGAAAGGGCATTTTGCTAGGCAATGTGAAAAGCCTAAACAGACTGGAAACCGCAACCCTTTCAACAACCGTCAAAGCCAACCGAAGCCACAAACTCAAAATACAGAAACAAACATTGTTCCAGTTACTCTTACACAAGATAAAGGCACTTCAAGTGGAACAAAAGCTATGGTTGTTCAAACAGATGAGACTGTTGATTGGTCTTTTAAATTTGGAACTGATGGCAGTTCAGGGGATGGAGCTTACATGGCAAAGACTGTAGAAATCAATGAAGAATCAGATTCTGATGCTGAGAAAGAGATTGCTTCAGAAAGTTCATCAGCTGCAGACGACACATCTTCAAACAGTTCTGGCTTCACACCTGAGAATGAACATAAATCATCTGTCGTCTCTTCAGGTCAATCAACAGCTGATGTGGATACTAACAATTCCTCTTCTGAATCTACCTGTAGCTGTGCTTTTATGGTAAAAACATCCACAGGCATTCAGGTAAATTTTGAAAGTTTTTAAAGTGAGTCTGAATCTCAACCGTGTTTAAATTGTGATGAACTTGAAAAGAAAATTGAGACACTTAAAAGTCACAACACAGATTTAATTGCTGATTTAACTAATTGTCTTGAAGCAAACCGTGTTTTAAAGGGAAACGAACTTGCCTTCAAAAACAAAATTGATCTTTTAAACAGGCAAGTTCATGAATTAGAAATCTGTGTTATCAACAAACAAAATGCCATCACTTTTTATTTAAACACGATTGATGAAACAAAGAAAAAGCTGGTGCTTGTCGAGTGTGATTATGAAACTCTAAATCAAAAGTTGAAAAGTTATTCAAACTCTTCTTACCTTCTTGATTACATGATTTCACGGTCCACTCCAGGACAGAAAAATGCTGGGTTTGGGTATAAAAATTGTCCTCCACCGGTGTTGAATACCATGGTAAACACACCGGATGATAACCCAATCATTGACTTTAAGGTCAAAACGCCACTTGTCATTGATCCAACCGAAAACAAAATTTCTCAACAAAAGGTTGACGATAATGGTGCTTCGACCTCAAAGTCCCAGTGTGTTGATGGAATAGTAGAAGAGTGGGATGAAGACGACGATGAGTGCCCTACTCGTGGTTTGGGACACAATAGCTCGTCTGCTCCTCAGAATGACAGCATTGGTATTTCAAAATCTGCTTCTAAAACTGTTTTTAAAATTAAACAAACCAATTGCCGTCCAGCTTATCCCACTACTTCTAATCAGAAGAGTCAAGTAACCAAAGCCTCAATCAAAAAGGTTAATTTTGTTAAAGCTGGAGAGTCTGTTAAATCAAACAAGTCACTCTCTTCAGCTGAACAAAAAGAAACTAAGGCTGGTGGTTCAAAATCTCACCAAAGTGAAAATCAATACAGATCTCCGAGGATGGTTGAGCGGAGATACTGTTTTGAGTGCGGTACAAAAGGACACATTGTTGTCAACTGTCCTTATCTTCAGAAGCCAAGTAAAAGAGTTAACAATTTTTCAGAAAATAAACAAAAGGTTTTAAAGTCAAAATCTAACTCTTTTACCCAACAACAAGTGCATCAAAAGAAAGTTAAACAAAAGATGCATGACTTGTTGGTCTCTGATTCGAGTTCCACACCTGTACAAATCGTTAAGCAATCCACTGTTTACCACAAACAGTCGTTGCAAAAGAACATGTGTGGAAAGCAAAATCAGATGATGCTTCTGACGACGGTACTTCAAAGTCAGGTGGTTGTTCCAAAAATCCACAAGGACAATGGATGGATTGTACTGTTGTAGATGAGACTGGGAAACCCAAGACCATAAAGGCTTGGGTTCCTAACCTAAACTAATTATTTTCTTTCTTGTGCAGGTTGTCCTTTACAATCCTATTAGCAATAATTGGATTGTTGATAGTGGGGCATCCAGGCACATGACTGGGAACTTAGCTCTCCTTTTCGACGTCAGAAACATCAAAGGGGGCTATGTTTCCTTTGCAGGTGATAAAGGTGGTTTTATCTCAGCTCAAGGAACACTGTCTAATGGAGCTGTCAAATTTGAGAAGGTCAACTTTGTCAAACAGTTGGATAACAACTTACTTTCTGTTTCTCAAATCTGTGATAAGGAGTTCAAGGTTATTTTTGATGACAAGCATTGTTATATTTTGAAAAAGGAGTTTATGATTCCAGAAGACATGGTGATTATGTCTGCTCCAAGAGTGAATGATCTCTATATTCTTGACATGTCACAAGCATCATCCTCAGTGTCCACAGCATCATGTTTTGTTTCAAAATCCACTGAAAAGGATTCTATTTTATGGCACAAAAGAATGGGACATCTCAGTCTCAGAAAAATGAATCATTTGGTGCACAAAAATCTTGTTGAAGGAGTCACAGTGAAAAGTTTTCATCTTCCTGACGTGTGTGTTTCTTGCAAGAAAGGCAAACAAACCAAGAAATCTCATAAACCCAAATCTCAACATTCCATCACTATACCACTAGAGCTCTTACACATGGACTTGTTTGGTCCTATCAACCGGAAGAGCATTGCTGGAGACTTATATTGTTTGGTTGTGACGGATGAGTATTCTAGATATTCTTGGGTGATGTTCTTAAAAGAAAAATCTGAAACTTTTGAATATGTGGAGATTCTGATTACCAAATTGGAGTCTCTGTATAGGCTAAAGGTTAGGAGGATCCGTTCTGATAATGGTACTGAATTTAAAAATCACCTTATGGAAACATTCTGTCAAAAACTTGGTATTCACCATGAATTCAGTGCGCCATATGTTCCACAAATGAACGGCGTTGCTGAAAGGAAGAATCGGACCTTGATAGAAGCAGCAAGGACTATGCTCGCTGACTCACACTTACCCGTGCAGTTCTGGAATGAAGCTATTGCTAATGCGTGTTACACGCTCAACCGGGTTCTAGTTGTCAAGCGTCACGATAAAACTTGCTTTGAATTGTTGCATCGACGGAAACCGAACTTACAGTATCTTGAACCGTTCGGCGCTCCATGTACCATGTTGAAAAAGGATGCTCATGGCAAGTTTAACGAGAAAGTAGAGGAAGGTTACTTCTTAGGCTACAGCACTCCCAATAAAAGAGTTTACAACAAAGTCTCTGGGAATGTAGAAGAATGGTACCATGTTGATGTTCAAAAGTATACCTCTCCTGCTGCTGGAAAAGGTCTTCCTTGGATGTTTGATTATGAAGAACTTTTTGCCTCGTTTAATCTTCCTCCAGAATGTTCAGATGAGGAGGTTGATGTTCAAATGATGTATGATGCTCAAAACGCATCTGATGAACATGTGCAATTTACTCCCTCATCATCTGACATTCCTGAGTCCTCCAGTAACACACAAGTCACACAGGATGATGATTCTTCTTCTTCTTCTTCAGAGTATGAGGGTTCTCGACAAGAAATAGACCAGCAGATTGAAGATCCTTCCCATGATGTTATACAATTGAGTGATGATGTTTCACATTCTGTGGCAATTGAACAGAGTATCACAAACCTTGATCAAACTGTTGAGGTTCCTGCTCATCCTGTGGGTAGGATTGATAGAATTCATCCTCAACAGAATATTATTGGTGATCCCACATCTGGTGTCAAGACTAGGAGTCAAATCAACTCTGGAGTCTACTCAGAAATCATGGAATCTAGTGTGGTCAACGATTGTGCGCACTCATGTTTTGTCTCGCAAATCGAACCACGGTCTATAACAGATGCTTTAAAAGAAGAATCTTGGGTAAATGCAATGCAGGAAGAACTACTCCAATTTCAGAAGCTCGGAGTTTGGAAGTTAGTTGATTTACCAAAAGGAGCTAAGAAGATTGGTACTCGATGGGTTCTTCGTTGCAAAAAGGATGATCAAGGAATAGTCATAAGAAATAAGGCTCGTTTGGTCGTTCAGGGATTTAGGCAAATTGAAGGTATAGATTACAATGAAGTGTTTGCACCGGTTGCTCGTTTGGAAGCAATTCGAATTTTTCTTGCTTATGCATCCTACAAAAGGTTCAAAGTTTATCAAATGGATGTAAAGAGTGCATTCCTTCATGGAGAAATCAGTGAAGTCGTATACGTCAGTCAACCTCCCGGGTTTGAAGATCCTATGCATCGTGACCGTGTCTACAAATTGGACAAGGCACTGTACGGATTGCACCAAGCTCCGCGAGCGTGGTACGAGACACTTTCCACTCATCTTCTGAACAACGGATTTAGAAGAGGTGTCATCGACTGCACGTTGTTTATTCGAGAAAAGGGTGGAGAACTTTTAATGGTACAGGTATACGTGGATGACATTATTTTCGGATCGACGAATGATGTTCTGTGCAAAGAATTTGAAAAGGTTATGCAGGACAAATTCGAGATGAGTTCCATGGGAGAGATGAAGTTCTTTCTAGGGCTACAAGTAGATCAATCTGAGACAGGGATTTTCCTTCATCAAACAAATTATGTTGGGGACATACTGAGCCGATTCAGTATGACTGATGCCAAACCTGCTGGTACTCCATTGGCGATCAATCACGGGATTTCGCCTGATGACAAGGGGGAGTATATTGATGCTACTCTCTATCGAGCCATGATCGGATCTCTCATGTATCTCACGGCATCTCGACCAGACATCATGTTCGCCACGTGTCTCTGTGCCCGATATCAGTCAAAACCAAAAGTCTCCCATTTAATTACTGTCAAAAGGATTTTTCGTTATCTGAAGGGTACTCCTGATCTTGGATTATGGTACTCTAATGATGATAACTTTGAGCTTACTGCATATAGTGATTCTGATTATGATGGTTGCAAAACAGACTTCAAGTCTACATCTGCAGGGTGTCAGTTCTTTGGAAACCGTCTTGTGACATGGCAATGCAAAAAGCAGACTTCAGTGGCTACATCTACATGTGAAGCTGAATACATCGCTGCTGCCAGTTGCTGTTCACAGATTATCTAGATTCAACAGCAACTTCGGGACTACGGTTTGCAATTCTCTAACACTCCTATTTATGTAGATAATTCTGCTGCCATAGCTATCACTAAGAATCCGGTTCAGCATTCAAAAACCAAACACATCGGCATAAAATATCACTTCATTCGTGATTGTTTTGAAAAGAAACTGATTGATGTGGTTCAAATTAACACTGATTTCCAAAAGGCCGACCTCTATACAAAAGCCTTTGACAAACCAAGATTTTTATTCTTGTTAGAGGTAAACGGCATGAAAAAGAAGGATGACGTTGTTCCGGACCAAGAGTCGAGTCAGTAATCATTTTTATCAATTACGTTCATGTATATATTTTCTTTCTTGTGTTTATTAAAAATCTCAAAAACTCAAAAAGATTTTTCATTTTGAAATTTTAGGGGGAGAAAATGTCAGTAAGAAAATGATCTCTCACTGAGAAAAATGATAGTACACAGACGCTAGTTATCTGAGACTCCAAAAAGATTTCTATTTTGTGTACAGTTTGTTAAAAAAAAAAAAAAAAAAAAGATTTTCCATTTTTGTACAGTCTAAAACCCAAAAACATCTGAAAAACTCAAAAATGAGAAATCGTATCCAACCTTTGGGAAGTGATGGCACACTAACCATATGTATGAAGCACATTGCATTTAATGTCATAGTGAATAGTCACACTAAGTCGACATGTGATGCATTGATAGGCTTATCTTACTGAATCTCGACCATTGATGATAAATCAATACCATATTAGATATTGTCTTGTGAGTCACATAATGGTGAAAGGATTGACGAAAATCAACAATAGAAACTGAAGGTGTTTCTCATTCTGTGCACACCAGTTATCATCGGTTTAATGAGATATCAGAAAGTAGTTATAAAATTAAAAATTAGATTCTGAAGTCGTATACGTGCCATATTGCCTTGTAAATACCTGGCTGAAGCCGTCCATGCGATTAAGAATAAAATAAAAGTATGAATCCGAATCCGTATATGTGCCATATTACCGGGTTGCAGCCTGGTTGAAGCCATCCATGGGATAAGATGAACACAAACACCGTTAGCTGTATACGTGCCATATTGCCTTGTAAATACCTGGCTGAAGCCGTCCATGAGCTGATGGCTGTCACTGTGAATACTAAAAAAAAAAAAAAAAAAAAATTTGGTCTAGTAAAGAAGCAACAGGGAATAACTGAGATCTCATGAACTTATGATGATTGGTTAAGTAAGTTGTGCTGATTTGAAACATTAACATGTTTTGAAAAGTAATTCAAGTCAATTCTTAACTAGTGTGGGACACACAGATAATGGACTTAATCCTTCAAGATCATCTTGTAAGTGTTGAGAAAAGGTCTGCATAAGTTTAAGATGGACAAACATATCAATGATCGCATTTTGACTAAGTGTACTTAAAGCTCAGATAATTTGCAATGTTGCTGATTGCTATGAGTTTAGTACTGATCCTATGTTCGGATCTTTCTCACAAAAAGATGTGTAAATACCATTGTATAGTTGTATCTACAAAATTCAAAATGTCTCAGATCATTAGTCACTAAGTTTGTATGATTTCTCATAAGGATCATTCTTACTAAGACATGCGTGTATATATCTTGTTGATATTATTTTCAGTATTACATATTCAAAAAAATCCAAAAAGATTTTAATTTTTCTGAATTTTAGATTATCTGATAAGACTCGAACGACTGTTATCAACCAGATTTGAAAACCGCTTGACTCCCTGATTGATCAAATCGTTCCTGTACTTCATAAACTATTCCAAAACTTCATAATTGATCCCTCACTTCATAATCAAATTGTTGTCAAGACCAATGTGGTCGGATACCTCATTTAACCTGAAAAGTTTAATTTACTAAATGAGGTTATCCATTCGTACGAATGGATGAGCAGAATGGCTCACTCGTACGCATGGATGAGGAGAATAGATCATTCACACGAATGGACTGACCAGAATGGTCCATTCGTACGAATGAGTGGCAGAATGAATCAAATCTGGTTCACTCGCACGAATGAGAGTCCACTCGCACGAATGAACCAGGCCATCCTATAAATATGCCATTCATTCGCATGTGCAGCATCATTCACACAATTCAAAATCTGCATTCGCACGTCTGTTCGATCAATTTCTGATTTTGAACAAAACTCCGTCAAATCACGATCTAATCATTCGATTTCTTTTTACAGGTATAAATCTACAAGTATTCATCAAGTGTATACCGATTCGAGGATGTTCGACTAGATTTAGGGCTCAAAACGAAAACCAAACCTAAAATCTTAAAATCTGACTTAATAAACCAATTAAAATGTCGAATATTGGTTGAAAACCATAGTCGAGTGTGTTGATGTCTTTTTCGACAAATCTTTTCATGTGTTGGTTGATTTTTGGACAATTTGGATCGCGACCCGTCTGTCATACGAATGGACACATTCTTCATGATCATTCGTACGAATGAATGCTCATTCACACGAATGAATGCTCATTCACACGAATGAATGCTCATTCACACGAATGAACGCTCATTAACACGAATGAAGACTCATTCGCACGAATGACATATGATTGAAACTCATTCGCACGAATAAATAGGCAGAATGATCCATTCGCACGAATGAACCAACTTTTAGGGTTCATTCGTACAGAGGGAAAATGGTCCAAAAGTTCATATTTCCAAAATCTTGCATGTACTGATCTGATGTGCTTCATGTTTTTGTGTTTGCAGACTGATCGTTATGGCGCACAGAGCTCCAGTTGTTCTTAAAGCTTCAACAAAAAGCAACATTTGTGCTTACATGATACCAACTTCAAAGAATGCAAGACCGTTTATTGGAATGATCGAGTTCTTGTCTCGATCCAGGATAGCCCATGCTATATCTTATATCTGCACTCCCTATGCTTCTCATCAACGGGAATTCTGGGCCACAGCTGAAATAGACTGTGAAGTTTCTCCAACTGTGATACGGGGAAAGATTGCAGGACAGGAGGTTATTGTATCTGCCTCTCACATTCGCCGATTGTGTCAATTCGGTGATCATCCTGAAGATCCAGTGACACTGGATAAATATCTGGTCCGTGGATGCTTCATGAGAATAAAGTACGACGGGAATGTCGTCGAAGGCATTCTCAACAAGGCGAACCTCTGTCCCCAGTATAAATATCTAGGACACGTTCTTCTTCACTGCCTCGGTTCCCGTCGTGGCGGATTTGATGATATGCGCGAAACAATACAGAGCGCATTTGTGGCACTAGTTTTGAACATACCGTTCAACTTTTCAGAGATGGTGTTCACACACCTGAAGGAAAACATCTCGCTAAAAGGGGACAATGCGTATCTCATGTACCCCCGATTCTTACAGATGATAATCGATGACCAACTTCCTCTACTGCCACGATCCGATATTGACATGATAAGGCTGGAGCATATGACTGATGTCACACTAAACCGGGTACAGACTTATAGGGGAAGACCAACAAAGCCTCCACATAAACGCCTTATTGGACATCTGGCAAATTCTGATTATATGGCACCTGCAAACAGAAATTGGCGTCACGATAATAGTGATTCTGACAGGGAGGATATTGTTGTGCCTCCAGCTGACGACCAAGATGACGACGACCAAGATGGTCAGGGAGGTGGTGGCAATGCTCCTAATGTTCCATCTACCGCTGCCACCACTCCTACTGTTACTGCTATCGATTCATCCCTTCCAACTAACCCAGAAGACGTTAATCTGGACACCGTCCTGTTTACTGATTCTGAGGAAACTGAAGATGAATTCGAAATCAGTCAACAAGGGGCAAGATTGGTCGCCACAAAACGAAAGAGGGGAGCAGATCAAGGAAGCTCAAGGGTTAATGATGATGACGTCAGGGATGCTGACTTTGTCCCTGACTGTCCACAAGTATCTGCTGCTCCTTCTTCCCATTCTACCCCAGTCAAGAAAGGAAGAATGAAGAGAATGGCCAAACGCCAAAAGTTCAAACTTGTCAGAAGGACGGAGAGCACCTTTGCTACAACAGCAACTGCCACCAGGTCTGAGGCTCCAATGTCAACATCCATGCCTCAGACACAAACTGTGCCTCCGATTCCTCCTCCCATCTACACGACTGCTCATACATCACAGCCAACCACTACTCGAGCTGAGTCATCAACATCATTGCCGACTATTTCGTTGAACGATCAAATCATCACTCTAAACAGCTTGGTACTGCAGCTTCTGGCTCAAAATCAAGAACAGTCAAAGCGTTTAGATCTTCAGGGCTCGCAGATCAGTCAGTTGACTCTGCAAAATACTGAACAAGCCCAAGCCATCACAAGTCTTTCCAATAGATGCAATGATCAACAAGCCCTCCTTCTCACTGCTACAAACCAGAATCAATAGTTGTCTAAAACTGTTGATGCACATGCTCAGAGAATACAAAGGATAGAGGAGGAAAATAAGAGACTGTTGGAAGACTTAGAAAGCAGAAGGGACACGACACCCAGAATTGAGGGTGCTCGCAAAGATGGTGATGATGGTGACGATGATGATGATGATGATGATGATGATGATGATGATGATGACGAGGATGATGATGGTGACGATGATGATGATAATAATGACAAAGATAAGGATGATGGTGCCAATGCTGGTGCTGCATCAAGTGCTTCAAAGACAGCAGAAGCAGAGGCTCGCACTAAGCAAAAATCAGACAAATCAGAAGGCCCATCATCAGATACACAAAAGGGCACTGAAGTTTTGGATGTGATGCCTCTCAAGCAACAACCTTCAAAGTTAACTTATGTGCTTGACATGCAAGGGATCATCCAACATTCAGTTATTTATGACAAAGAGGAAGGGGAAATCGTGCATTGCTTGTCAAAAGAACAGATTGCCGAGCTATTTCAAATGAATCCTGACGAAGTCATTACTGAAGAGGCATCTGTTTCAACAACTGATTATCCCTCTTCTGACGAACTAGAAGACGTTGATGAGGTTGAAGTCGAAGACATCACTGATCAAGAATATCCAAAGTACACATCAGTAGATGGTGATGATCTTCCCTCCTTCGTGGACTTATTCACTCAGCAGTCCGACGAGGAGGTCAACCGCATTATCGACAACAAACAGGATGAAGCCGGTCCCTCCACTATTGACATTGACGAGCTGAATGAACGTAAAATTCAGTGGATGGAATACATGGCCGAATTAAAAAAGAACTCAAAGTCCTCTCCTCCAACCAAGTACACTAAAGTTTATCGACTCAAAGGACACAAGTCTGATGGTCGTATAATCAGTTGGGCATACTTCAACGACTTAAGCTGCTATGCTATAAAAAGAGAGAAGGGCATACAATATTTCAGGTACCCTCATGATTTCAAGACGCTGCCCGCATTTGAAGTAAATCAATTGGCGCGTCTAAAGCTTCTATACAGCGAATCTTCCGGTCTATCCGAATGGTTTGAACGTCAATTACAATACGAATACCGGAAGAAGTGGGTGAACTTCAAGCCACAAATGCCTACACGTTACATTCATAAGGAAAAGGTTCATCCAGTCACCAAGAAGCCCCTAATTGTCTTAAAGTGGAAGCCTCCAACGATCATGAAGAAGATTCCTTTAAGGAAAATGATCCAGGACTTCTCAGATCAGTTCAAATGGTGGTACTATGATGGGCGTACTGGTGAAGCTGTTATAGTGCTTTGTAAAGAAGGGTCATGGGAGACCATCAGGGTCTTTGATCCCTTGTGGCTGACCAACTTGTCTGAACAAGATGTTACAACTCTATACAAGTGTCAACCGTTTTTTGAAGTTGCAGATATAGACCAGGCGTTGCAGTATGTGAAAGTAATACGTATATGCTTTGCTTTTGACATACACGCCGGAGTTAACTGGAAAACTCGTACAAAAGAGATGTTGAAGACCAACTAATGTTAGTTAGGTCATTTTGAAGGGATCTAGGTCCAAGGGGGAGTATGTAGATGCATAATATGTCCCTAATCCCTTGTAATATGTATTTCATCTATGTTTAATGTAATTATTTGATGTAGTAATGAAATTACATGTTTATCCTTAATGTTTACTCATATATAATGACTGTGTATTAAACGACTTGATAAATAGCGATAACGTTGATCAATCGTGCTAATGAAAGGCCCATTCGCACGAATGGATCATGAGAATGATCCATTCGCGCGAATAGCTCATGAGAATGATTCATTTGCTAGAATAAGTCATGAGAATGATTCATTCGTACGAATGAACCATTCTGATGATTCATTCTTAAGAATGAACCATTCTGCTGATTCATTCGCACGAATGAGTCCATTCACATGGCTCATTCGTACGAATGGCCTCTGCACTATATATATAACTTTCACTTCATGAGCACATACAACACGGAAATACAACAGATATACACATAGAGAGACTGACCAGAGCAGAACCAACAAAACACAAACTCTCTGCACCTGTATTGTCGAATCTCTGTCCGTTGAGAGTTTCCAGGTCTTGTATCCAACTTCTCTACACCAAAGGGTTGATAGAAACCTTCGTCTCGACATCTAATCCGCTCGTTTCTTAAGACCCGATCCGTGTCATAGATTGGATTGCCAATCAAATCGGATTCCGCACGATTTGGTTCGGTTAATGTGTTGAATCATTGGATCAAGGTAGATCCCGATCCAACAGAAAACATCTTAAGCTTCAAGATGAGGGAGCAGCCATCTCATACTCGAAGGACGAATACATGAGGACCTTTGTCTCCATTAGATACACTGGAAATCAAACCGAGTATACGATCGAGAAGGCGCTGATGGGCCCTCCATGGAAGTATCTCTGCCACACTCTTCTCCAATGCATATCTCAGAAGAGGAGTGGATGGCATCAGGTGAGCTCTACACTGGCCTTCACCTTCC
The DNA here is from genome assembly GCA_023525975.1 of Smallanthus sonchifolius. Taxonomy (NCBI): domain Eukaryota; kingdom Viridiplantae; phylum Streptophyta; class Magnoliopsida; order Asterales; family Asteraceae; genus Smallanthus; species Smallanthus sonchifolius. The sequence goes on along the minus strand of CM042027.1, from coordinate 37,819,839 downwards.
ATGGTATGGTCACTAACCAAGGCTTCAACTTTGCACATCTCATTTTTGAGGGTTTGCGATATAACCTTCAAGAGGGTGCAAAGCAGCAATTTTTCATGTACCCAAGATTCCTGCAGGAAGTTTTCAATCAAGAACTAAAAGATCTTACAAAACCTGCAAGAATCTACATCATGTTTGGTCATAAAAATAACATTTTTCAAAGCATGAGGACTGTTTCCAAAAATTTCTCAGGGGTCAACGTTCCATTGTTATCTACAATGCTGAACGTCCAAAGTACCCCGGGTGACAGTTCAGCAATCCCGGCTGATACTGATCCCACACCCTCCACCTCACATCTTGAACAACAATCTGCATCCACCGTTCGAACCCCTGTGCATACTACTAAGGATGCACAGGCACAAAAATTACCTACACCTCTTTTGGATGTTATCGTTCAACCGGAACACAGGGCCCCGGTTGCAACAACATATACTAGAAAAAGGGGCAAGAGAACTCCTTCTTCTCTTGCCTCCAAGGCCCAAACCCAACCTAACAGCCCTCACTCAGAATCACAACATTCTAGTGAGAATATCATAAGGGAAAGCCACATTATTAGGGAGACTCCTTCGGATGTCTCTCTATTAGGATCAGGATCACTTCCCGGATCCGTAGAACAGCCCCCTGAGCACTTCCTTTCTCTTCTGAACTTAAGTGTTGAGGAACCTGATCAAGATGATGTACCTTCTCCAACTACCACTACCTCGGAGGTACTGATTGATCTTGCTTCCAACACACCCAACCCAAGTTCATCTACCTTGAAGGTCAACTCTCGGTGTTATGAAAGAGTGGATGTGGAAGAGGCTGTCACTACTGCTGGCCCGTCAAATGACCAGGAGGACAGTGACAACAGTATTAAGACCTCAACCACGACAACTCACAGTGAGGATGTTTCCTTGGAAACTCCCCTCACTGAGAGGAATCCTAGGCGCCAAGAAATCATGGGTGATTGGGATGAAGAGGCTAGGCCTAAGGCCCCATCTGGGTCCAAGGATTCCACAACTGTGGATGAGGACAGACTGAAACTTCATAACTTGGAATTGACGGCCAGGGTGGCTATGCTAGAGGCTGAAGTGTCCAAACTAAGACACCAAGTCTCTATGCATGAAGCCCATCAATGCCCAACTTTAGCCACTCCCTCTCTTGTATCAGTAGGCACCCAAACTGATGCTTACCTGTCTACTGATGCAACCAAAAAGGGGGAGATGGTCTCTATGGAAGAAGACATAGACAGTCTTGACGACTGGATTCAAGAGCATGTTGTAATTCAAAGCTCACTATTCAAGCCAGCTTCTGTACAAGTTCATGACTTGCCAGTCTCAGATAACGAAGAAGAAGAGACATCTGAAGACTGGAAGTTGGTCGTCAGGGCTGTTGATGAAATGCTGATTGATGCTGAAGACACAGAACAAACAAATACATCATTCAACATCCTTCCTGAAGCAGCAGCCATCATAAGTCAATACATTACCCCCCAACTCTTTCAAACTACATAGAAGCTAGAATTTGACTCCATTCTAGCTTGGGGGTATGATGGATCAGCTGAGAGATTTTGGATTGGATGGGAGTTTAGTGGTGTAGAAGAGCTAAACTGGAACTCTCTCAATGCCCTCCAAGTCCTACAACTGCATTTAACTAACTGCATCAACACTTCATCAGATCTCTCAGCAGAACTTGCCATTGGCAGGTTCCATGACTTGATGGAGGATAATCTACCCCACTATGAAAGACTAATACAAACAGCAAAACGGGTAGCTTATCCTGAATCTTCGGCAGCAGCAGAAAGAAGACTGACTCTTAGAAGACATGACATTATAAGGAGCAGTCTTATCACTAACGAAGAAATTTGCTGCTTAAGAAGATTTCTGTACTCCTTCATTGTCAAAGACTTAGATGTGCTGGGATGGACAAGCACTAAGTCTCTTGACCACACCTTCTTACTAAGCAACGGCTCCTCTCTCACCATCAACACCAGGAACATCTTGTCACTTCCTACAGACTTTCTATACAAGATCTTTCAACTCAGGGCAAATATCTGCAATGTCAACTCACTTGAAAGCCAGGCAATGATAGCTATTGTCAGAGCCAAACTTGAACAAGTAGGAAGAATTACTGAGGCAGTATATGTGTCAAACTCTGACATTGATACTGACTCAGCTTCCCCTCGAGTAGACATCTCTACTGCAGCATATGAGTCAAGATCAACTATCAAAGAAATGCTGAAAGAAGTCACAAGTCCTGAGTGCAAATCGAATGAGGCCAATGACCTTCCCATGTTCACATCCCAAATTGCCAATGAAGCTGAGGCAGAGATCCCAATAGCAGCACCATCATCTGCTGTTGCGGTCAGTGAAGTTGAAGCAGAGGCATCCAATGTAAACAAAGGAAAGGGAATCATGACAGATGAAGATGAAGAGAGGTTGCTAAAAGAGAAAAGAGAGAGGGAATAGAAAAGAAGAAGAAGAGAAGAAGAGGAGATGGCTGACTTTAAAAAGGCTCAAGAAAGAAAAACAACCATTATCCTAAGGGAACAAACCATCCAGCTGTATGTTAGACAGCTGGATGAACTGAAAAGAAAGATTCCTGCAGTTGACCAGATTGAAGAAGATGCAACTCTTGCTCTTCAACTGCAGGAACAATTCAACAGAGAAAAGGAAGAATTGGAGAAGAAGAAGAAAGAAGAAGAAGCTAAGTTCAGAATAACCGATTCTGAACTAGCTAAAGAAATGAGGGAGGAGTGGGTAAAGAATCTAGTCTCTCAAGGTGAGGATGCAGACTACCTTGAGAAACTATCAAA